>QRDG01001421.1:179313-327172 GCA_012064385.1 Puccinellia tenuiflora
AGCACAAAAGGAGTATTTTGAAATTTTTAAAGATAGCACATGACAAATTTACTTGGAATGGCAGGAAATACCATGCATAGGTAGATATGGTGGACTCAGCTGGCAAGATAGTTTGGCTTTGGGATTTGGATGCACGAGTGAACCATACACTCAGTACGAATTTTTGGGCTTAGCAAAGAAGGTATTTGAAGCAAACATCTAAAATTAACCGGTAACAGAGTAGCATAAGACATTTATCAATCATAACCATAAAAGCTCCACACCGTCTCCAATGTTGACCAAACAATTCTTTTGATGGAAAGATTAGCTTAAAGAATTAACAACTACGAAACACCACATAGTTTCAAGTTTTAACAGTATTCTTTGCTAATCAATTCCACTCAAATAACCAGCAAGTTAAGCATTCATCCTAATATCTCAAACACAAATGAGAAGTATCAAGTATCCACACATGATCTACAATACAATGCAGGCTTTTCATTTCATTCCAATATCACATGATAGCATTTTGTCCCTTTGACAATTCAAACAATTTACCAATAAAAACTCTCCAACAAATATAAGTGAAGAACATGAGAGTTTAACAACAGCTACTAGCAGCTCTAAACAAGATAAAAGCTAAAAGCGAGAGCTTACTAGCAAACAAACAGTAGCTAAGAATACTCAACAAGATATAAGCGAAGCAAAGAAGTATTCAAATGAAAAAGCGGAGCGTGTCTCTCTCCCACACAAACAAAGCAAGGATCCAACAAGCATATGACCAGCAAACAAACAAAACAAAACTGAAAGTAAAAAGGCGCTCCAAGAATAGCACATAATATGTAAAGTGATAAAAACGAAGTTCAACAAAGACGACCTTATGATAGTCGATGAAGATGAGGGGATGCCTTGCACATCCCCAAGCTTTGACTCTTGATGGTTCTTGATATTCAGAGGGGATGGGCATCCCCAAGCTGAGCTCTGACCCATCGTCAATTTTCTTCATATTCCTCTACTTTGGAACTTAAAAACTCGCTTCACACAAAACTTCTCATAATTTGATTAGAGGGTTAGTGCTCTTAAATTAAAAATGCACATGTGTTCAACTCAAAACAAATTACAAAAAACTTTATTGGGTATTATCTACTGTTTACTAAGTCTCAATGTGGCACTCCTCCTTAAGAGTATCACATTTGTCGATAGTAAAGAGACGAATACAAAATAAAAGAAGAATCTGTCAAAAACTGAACAGTCTGTAAAGATTGAATTTTTCGAGGCACTTCTGTTGCTCAAATCAGAAATCTCAAAACTAAAGAAAGATAGATAAAAGTATCAGGCTCTCTGTATAAAATTATCAGAATAAGATAAAATTCAGGGATTTTCTAGATTTTCGAACACTGAAGGACAGCAATCTGTTTCTGGACAGCAAAACAACACCTGGCACTTTTCAATGCATTTGAGGCTAAACTTGGCACAACAAACCAAAAGAAAAGATACAATGAAGTTGCTACAGAGGCAAAACTCCATGACTCACGAAAAACAAAAACAAACTGAAAGTAAAAGATGGGTTGCCTCCCAACAAGCGCTTTTCTTTTAAGCCTTTTAGCTAGGCATGATAATTTTAATGATGCTCTCATAAGAATAAGAGTTGGAACGTAAAAGAGAGCATCATGAAGCAAATGTCAAACACATTTAAGTCTAACTCTCTTCCTATGCATAGGCATCTTGTAAGAAAATAAATCATTGAAGCATGAAGCATTAAGCATAGGAAGGCAAAGCAAGTGCAACATTAAAACCTTCAACATAAAGAGGGGAAACTTCATAAGATGAAAATTTATATAACCACGCTTCCCTCTCTCATAATAACTTTCAGTAGAATCATAAGAAAACTCAATAACATAACCATCACATAAAGCATTTTTCTCAGGATTCACATGCATAAAAGTATTATTATTTACTCTCTATATAAGTAAATCTTATTATTACTAGCATTGAGAGTAGGACTATCATATAGAACTTGGACATGATAGACTAATTGTGTATTAGAAAGATGATGTTCAGTAGGAGAGTAATAATTATGACGAGTCTCGTAGGGATGATTAAAATCATTCTTTATGGTATAGTTATCATCACAATAATCATCAAAAATTGGAGGCATAATATCATCATAAGCAACGAATAGTCATCTTTTCCAAGCATATATTTTTGTAAACAAATCATCATGACTTTCAATACAAAAGGATTTTCAAACCCATCATCCCCAAGCTTGGGGTTTTCCACATTATGATTAGAAGAAACATGAATATTCCCAACAGTTATAACAATTATCAATATCATCATTTTCAAAATTGGTGCCAAAAAGATTTTCAAGATCATAAGTAGTATATTTTCCCAATCATGATCATCACAATAAGTAACAGGCATAACATAATCTTCTTCAATAGTGCCTATAGACTTAACATCAAGATAATAATGAATACAATTAAGTGGATCATCTTCAATAATTTCGATTCATGCTCATTAGGAACAACCATGATGGGAGAAATATGCTTAGGGGATGATACTGTTTCCTCTTTATTTTTACTCCTCCCTCTCTTCTTCTTCTTCTTCTTCACCACCTTAGGAGGGAGTGGTTGGAAAGGGAGCTTCTCCACATAATCTGATTCATTATTAGAAAAGACAGGAGAAACTTGGGAGAATCTCTCCCTTTCATTATTGGCAACATAAGAAACATATGTCCTTTTATACTTTGGTGAAGTGATATTCTTTCTAATTTTTGCAATGTAAGCATTGTCACGACAATTCACAACACAATAATGATAAGCTCCCTTGAGAATGCTATTTTTCCCAAAAGTACTACTATCTAACCAAGAAGTTTTTTCTGATAACTCTTCACACCCCAAAAATAATTTAAGTTCATTATAAAGACTAGAGATGATCATGTTATCACAAAACTGGCTAATAATTCTATCATTAAAGTACGAGCATTGGAAATTAAAATGACATTCTTCATTGCAAAGTTCACACATAAAAGGATAGAGGTCATTTAATTCTCTAGCAAATTTATATAAATCCTTAAGCCATTTGCTAGTTCTTTCATGCTTATGTTGCTTACAATATTTATCTTCTTCAAGTCGAGTGCTTTCACAAGGTCTATGCACTCCACAAAAATTAACATGCTTATATGGAACATTATTGTAGAGATTGGATCATGTCTATTGCAATCATCATTAACAATTTCATTTTGTTTGCAAATGTCTTTGAAAGGTTCATGATGCTTAGACCATTTCTCTTTAGGAATATTAATATGAGAAGCAAAAGATTTATAGATATCAACAACTATATGAGAGTCAAGTCCAAACTTAGCACTAAGCTTATTAAAACTATCAGTTTCAACAAAAGACTTAATGCAATCATACTCATAATTTATACCTGACTCTTTACCTTTGTCGATCTCCCAATCTTCAATGTTTTGTTGAATCTTTTCAATAAGATCCCATTTAGCATTAATCTTCTTACTTGTAAAAGAACCCATAGAAGAAGCATCAAGTATTTCCTTATCATGACGAGATAGCCTTGCATAAAAATTGTTAACAATAATATCCTTGGAAAGATCATGGTTAGGACATTTAAGCATTAATGATTTCAATCTCCCCCAAGCTTGAGCAATGCTCTCTCCGTCATGTGGCCAAAAATTGTAGATATAATTTCTATCTCGATGAATTTCATGAAGAGGATAAAATTTAGAATAAAAGAGAGACATAAGCTCCTTCCAATCCAACAAGTGAGAATTGTCTAGAAGCCTATACCACTCCAATGCTTTCTCCTTAAGTGATAAGGAAAATAATTTCCTCATGATTACCTCTCTTGATACACCTGCAATCTCAAACAACTCACATAACTCTTTAATATAAAGCAGATGATAACTAGGATGTATAGCTCCATCTCCTGCATAGCAATTACTCATAACACGATCAATTATCCCTATTGGTATCTTGAAAGGAATAAATTCAGTATGTGGAGTAACCTTATCCACCATGGGAGTGGTGGAGAGGTCACTCTCAAAAAGCAAATTCAAAGAACAACGTTCCATAAGCCAAACTAGTGAAATAAAAACAAGAAAACAAAAAGATATAACTGCAGAATCTAAAGAAGATACCTTCAAGCGCTCACCTCCCCGACAACGGCGCCAGAAAAGAGCTTCGTCGTTGGACTGTGAGTACCGTTTACCTTACCTCCCTGGCAACAGCGCCAGAAAAGAGCTTGATGTCTACTACACACTTCTATTCTTGTAGACTTGTTGGGCCTCCAAGCGCAGAGGTTTGTAGGACAGCGGCAAATTTCCCTTAAGTGAGTAACCCAAGGTTTATCGAATCCACGGGAGGTAGAGGTCAAAGATATCCCTCTCAAGCAACCCTGCAATTAAGATACAAGAAGTATCTTGTGTCCTCAACACACCTAATACAATTGTCAGTTGTATAGGTGCACTAGTTCGGCGAAGAGATGGTAAAATGCAAGTGATATGGATGGTAAAAGGTGATTTTGTAATTCTGTAATAAAAATGGCAGCAAGCAAACAAGTGACAAAAGTGACTAAAAACGGTGTATCAATGCTTGGAAACAAGGCCTAGACTTCATACTTTCACTAGTGACTACTCTCAACATCATTAACATAATTAAACACATAATAGTTCCACAAAAACACATGCATGGTAGACGTTACTCGGAGATCATTCTTTCGTGGATCAAATAGGATGAGAATTGCGTAGGGCTACGAAAAGCACACCTTAAAGTTCGTATTCCACATCTATGGACACTTCATGCTGTCACTATCCGCATCCAAAGATAGTACTAACAAACACCACAACATATTTCTTGAATAGTCTCTTTCTTCAATAACACAAGCATCAAGAAACCTCATGATCTATTCAATCCAACAATAATAAAGAATAAACTCATGATGAAGATCCTTCCAATCTATTATCCATAGAGTCACACACGGCACCCACACTGTCACCGAGATACCGTGATCACAACGGTGACTCCGGAAATTGTACTAAATAACACCACTTGAGCAACATCATATCCATTACACATAGGAAACATCATGTATTCAACTAAACTAACCAAGTTCATGATCACAACGAAGATCACATCATGGGAGAGAGAGAGAGATAACCACATAGCTACTTGTATAAGCCTCAGCCCCGGTGAGGGACTACTCCCTCCTCATCGCGGGAAGCAGCGGTGATGATGGAGATGGCCCCGGCGGTCGATCCCCGTCCCGGCAGGGTGCCGGAACAGGACCTTCTGAACCCCCGAAACTTGTCGGCGATGGCGGCGGAGCTCTATTGCGTATTTGGGAAAAATCCTTTGGGGGTTAGGGTTTTTGCGTCGGATGTGATTTTATAGGCGTCGGAGGCGGCCGAGGGGTGCCCCACAGGGCAGGGGCGGGTCCCACCTGCGGGTGGGCCCTAGGCCGCGGCAGGGGGCCGCCCCTGGCCTGTGTGGGTCCCCTGGAGTCGGCCTTCTGGCTCCCTTCCTCATTTCTTCAATAAAAAATCTCCGTAAATTTTCGTCCAATTCCGAGAATATTTTCAGAAGTAACTTTCTACAACAAAAACAACACAAAAACAGGGAACTGGCACTGGGCATCTTGTCAATAGGTTAGTCCGATAAAATGCATAAAAATGATATAATTGATAGTGAAAACATATGACAATATCACAAAACTAGCATGGATCACTAAAAAATTATAGATACATTAGACGTATCACGCCACGGCTGTGTTAACACGCGTACGGGTCCATCGGGCAGTTACTCGATCCATTCTTCCTCCTCCTGCCTAGCCTCTGATGCCGCTGCCGCCGCCTCGAGTGCCACCTCCGACCGCCTCGTCGCCATCCCTGCCTAGTGCCGAGCCCCCCTTCGACCTTGCCTCCGTCGCCGCCTCGAGCGTCGCTGCCTTGAGCACCACTTCTCTGATCTAGCCTCTGCCACCGCCTCGAGCGCACCCTCCAATCTAGCCTTCACTGCTGACTCGAGCACCACCCACGTTCACTAAAAGAAAGGGTCAATAGCTCCTATGCGACGTCTTTCCCACCAAATGGATGCATAGCGACGTCGTTGGTTGGAATAGCTCAGACGCGACATCTCTTTGAGCACAAATAGCTCTGCTGCGACATTGCTCTTAATCGCAGTCAGTTAGGATTAAGGGGAGCCGGGTGGGACCCACAATTGTCCAGGTCAGCAGCGATGACCGTTACATCTCTTCCCTGCGCGGGCATTCTCTGCTTCTGCTTCTTCTTCTTCTCCGGCGACGGCGACGCAGCGCGGCAACGCCGGCGAGGCAAAACATAAATAAATGCAGATAAAATAAACAAGCAGACGCATATAGTAGATAAACTAAATTTTTAAACTGAATTACATTACACACAGATTAGTTAAGTTCGTAGGCTCATCGGATCAAAAGCCACACAAAGATAAACTAAAATGGGATACCGCTGCTCCTACCCCTAGCTACGACCCAAAATTGGGCTCACACACCGGAGCCCCGGGGTGTGCGGTGGCGACGAGGCGGCGGCCCGCGCCGCTCAGTCGGAGTCGAAGTCGAAGTCGAAGTCCGAGTCGGAGCTGAGCTCGATGACGGGGTGGAGGGATTCGTGGATCGCGGCCTGGATACGGCGTTGCTCGAGCTCCATCTTCATCTGACGGTCCGCCTCCTCCTCCTGCCACTGTTGCTTGCTGCGCTCTATCACCTCGGCGGTGATCCAGTCGAGGTGCTCGTCGTCGGCGAAGTCCCCGGGCAGGAGCCCGGCGCGTGGGGGCGCGTGCTCCTCCTCCTCCTCCCTCTTGGGCGGCGGCAGCGGTGCCCGTGCGATGGAGGAGCTCCCCACGCCGGAGGAGCTTACATGCTCGTAGCGGCTGCCGCCCCTGTTGGTGAACCTGCGCGCGCTGCGCTTTCGACCACCGTCGGAAGCAACCCGGCCAGCGCGAACGGGGTCAGTGGGGGGCCGCCGCTTCCGCCCCTTCCGCTCCTCGTCGGAGCGGTTCCCGCCACCGGAATGGCCACCGCGGCCCGCGCTTGAACCCAGACACTTGAACATTGCCGCTCGGCGGGGCTGGATCTGTAGCTGGATGTGGATTTCGTCGCCGGCGGCGAGCAAATCGGAGCGGCGGCGGCAGTGGGAGCGGCTAAGATAATAGCTAGGGCACGACACATTTCCGTGGATAAGAAGGGGACGGGAGGCGATCGGCCGTGGCGTTGGGCCGTGGCGAGGCCGTGGTTGGGCCGTGTTTGATATTAATAAAACACTACAGACAAAAAAAAACTTGTAACATGAAATTGTCCAAAACCTCACCAAACCTTCAATTTGGTGTGACTAAGAAGGATCCAGGCTTACTTTTCCATTTTGGTGTTTCAAACTGTTTAAATGTTGGTCAAATTTAGGTTTGACCGAATTCAAAATAATCATGAAATATTCAAAAAACATCAAAAAAATGCAAATCCAGTGCACATGGTCTTATTTTGTCATGTACTAACATCTCCAACTGATAAACAAGGTCTAGACACATATTAAACAGGAAATGCTTCAATATGGTGTGAAATCACACATCTCAAATTATGAACTCTCATGTGTGAAGAGAGGTGGTTTTGGATTTGCAACATGAAATTGTCCAAACCTCACCAAACCTTCAATTTGGTGTGACTAAGAAGGATCCAGGCTTACTTTTCCATTTTGGTGTTTCAAACTTGTTTAAATGTTGGTCAAATTTAGGTTTGACCGAATTCAAATAATCATGAAATATTCAAAAAACATCAAAAAAATGCAAATCCAGTGCACATGGTCTTATTTTGTCATGTACTAACATCTCCAACTGATAACAAGGTCTAGACACATATTAAACAGGAAATGCTTCAATATGCTGTGAAATCACACATCTCAAACTATGAACTCTCATGTGTGAAGAGAGGTGGTTTTGGATTTGCAACATGAAATTGTCCAAAACCTCACCAAACCTTCAATTTGGTGTGACTAAGAAGGATCCAGGCTTACTTTTCCATTTTGGTGTTTCAAACTTGTTTAAATGTTGGTCAAATTTAGGTTTGACCGAATTCAAAATAATCATGAAATATTCAAAAAACATCAAAAAAATGCAAATCCAGTGCACATGGTCTTATTTTGTCATGTACTAACATCTCCAACTGAAATCCTCCTGTCTGCGAAAAATCTACCACCATTAGAAGGTTAATATTTTCAAATGAAATCCTCCTCATTGCAACATCCAAGCCTAGCACAAATAACATTTATATTTGAATTGTAGTTCAAATTTGAATTTAAAAATTAGTATAAAATCATTGCAACATCCATGCCTAGGCTATGCCTCTGTTTGCGACAAATCTACCACCATTTGGAGGTAATAGTTACAAATGTTTACATTTTGGTAACACTAGCAATACTAGCAATATTTAAATTTTGGTAAGTTAAATAAAAAATTAAAGCATTTTGTCTATAGATGAAATAAGCCTCTACCTAGTTGACAACGTTTCAACTCTTTCAACTCGTTTTCAATCCGACGGCGTGTGAATGCCACAATCGGGCGTGCCCAGAGCGCGCTCCCAAAGGTGTTCGACAGTGTGCGTGCCACAATCTTACGGCGTGCGAATGCCACAAAGAACACTAAAACCAGTAACACAATAATTTACATTTTGTTTACAAGGTTTCACCCACAAAAACTAGGTTTCACCTACCGGAACGTGCCACGGCACGTCCAGAGCACGTCCAGGGCACGTCCACAGCACGCCTCCAAGGTGTTCGATGTACTGCTTACATTGCCATTTCGCAAAAGAACTACCACCACACGCTCCTAGCGCTGGGCAAACACTGCCTGAAATGGTTTTCAGGCACCTAACAAAATTCACTAGACTAGTTTTACATAATGCAGCACGATCTTCCCTCCGCCATGGCTCTGCAGAACAATCTTCCCTCCGCCATGGCTCTACAGCACAATCTTCTAGCTCGATTTCATCTCGCAGAGGATTTCGGAGCAGACCAATCTGTCCGTCGCCATCCCGGCAACTAGGCTGAAAGCCTGTAGGCTCAACGCGGCATCGAAGTCCAGGATCGGCGAATCACCGCCGAGCGGAAAACCCTTGCAGCCGTAGTAGCCGTGACGCTTCCACGCCTGCTTCAGTACCTGCTGGACTGAAATCCGGTAGGGTCGCTTGCCGTCGAGATAGATGGAATCCCTCGCCGCTGCACGAGACACAAATCGGGCCGCCGGTCGCCTCTGCGACCGTGTACCCGCACCACCCCATCCTCCATCCTCCCTGGCCGCTCCCTCCACGCACCAGCTTGCCGCCAGCTTGCTCGACTCAGGGTGCCGCCGCTGGACTCGCGCGGCCGCTCTTCCCTCCGCCGCTGGACTCGCCGCCAACTTGCTCGACTCCATTGCCGGTGCTCCAGTCGCCCGCCCCCTCGCCGCAGCTCGACTCGCCCGCTCCATTGCCGCAGCTCGAATCGCCCGCTTCTTTGCCACAGCTCGATTCGCCCGCACCATTGCCGCCGCTCGACTCGCCGTCGCCAGGATAATTTCCCCCAGCCCGGAGAAACCGAGACGACGGGACAGAGGAGTGAGCTCCGCGGGACGCCGGCGCGTGGCAGAGACGATCCCCCACGAACAGAGGCCGGTTTCGCTGACGCATGGGTCCCACTCGAGAAAAATTACTTCACGTACCGGTCAAAACCTGGGTTACAGCGTGGGGAATATGACTTGACGGCCATGTCGCCGTGGAGCAATTACTGCTCGAAAAGATGCCGCATGTGAGCTATTATGAGCAACTATGTTGCTGCCTGTCCAATTCTTCGGAAAAACGTCGCATAGGAGCTATTCACCCCTAAAGAAATATCCTATTTAGTGAGCCTCTATATTGGTCACTGGAATGTCACGTTTTTTCTTATGTGACCTTTTTGTGACAAAAAACAGTTGGTCAAAAGATGAGCGTCACTAATGAAACTATGTGACATTTTTTGAGAATTGATCATAAAAGTCTGTTACCAAAGAAAAAGATCACAGATTTTATGACCAAATTATTTGGTCACTGACAAACCGAGCAGACCACGTCAGATCCAACGTGGCAGATCTAACGTGGCCAATTGTGATGAAATAGAATGGTGGTAGATCAGAATCAGCCCGATCCAGTTAAGTCTACTATATGGGCCGAACCCAATATTCGACCTTTTTTCTGGCTTTTGGTCTGCCTTTTCTGTTAGGCTTTTTGTCGGCCTTTTCTTTTGGGCTTTTGTTCTTTTACGGTCCATTTATTATGGGCCTTGGCCATTCTTTGTGCAGTATTTTTCCTTTTTTTTTTTATTTTGTAGCTGATCCCAACGTACAGATGTGTCCCACTTGTCAGATTTCTATTTCACATTGGTCCCACTCGTCAGATTTCAGTTCACTACCAGTCCACACGTCAGGTATCAAATTTCTATGTTCTGGTAGTAAATAACCAATATTTCATTCAGAAAAGAGAGAAAACACAAAAAATATACAAATAACAACTCAAAAAATGGACGTTGTGTAGATTTACGGAACAGATAATTAGAAACACTATAATCTTATGTAAGGTCAAAGGCAAACATCTGCTCAATGTTGCATATGTTACAGAAAAGATCATCTATCTTCTAACATGAGTTCATCTATCTATGTACACAACCACCATCGGAGACAGTAGCAACTAGAAGCATCAACGAACTCATAGTTTACCTCTGACTTAGACTTGAATGCCTCCTGCAAATTGAAACATAAGTAGTCAATAGCAAAATCTACTAGACATAAACAGTATCATTTATGCGAAATCATTTCTACCGATTATATGAGGTATAGAGACAGCAGGCTAACATCATAGAATCATAATAGGGTAAAGATAATCATAATTAGCAAGCAGAGTACTGATCAATATACCCGATGTGTTAAGCAACAGATGGCTTTAGGTAGAGTACTCAAAAAAATGCTCGCCGATCGATAAACAAAACTTACGCTATCTAATGTAGGTGTCAACACATGAATGCATTTAGATTCCATGAGAGGAAAGAACAATCTACCTCTTGAATCCAGAGGCCGAGCTTGGGTTCCAGCTCTAGCACATTGCCCCTGGAAGTCATACGAACAACCTTTCTTCTAAATACAAAAATAAAAATAGCCCACTGATTCCATAGTCAATGGTTCAGGGTATAATTTAAACATTAGCAAGGTTTAAAACAAACAGTATCTATAATTATCTCCATCAGGTGAACCTTTACCTGCAAGCTTTTCAATCAAGTGAACAAACCTCGCATCCGTCTTTTACCTTCTTGAGCAGCAGCTAGTACCCTGTTGTCACTTGCGGCTTGTGCGGTTGGTACTCCTAGTAAAATACTTGTTTGTTGTGCTGCAACGAATGCAAGTGGCATCAGCAAGTGTTCACATCAGATAAAACTTAACCGGTTATACTTTACTCAATATGCAGGCACCTTTTTAGTGTGCACAAACTAAGCAAAGTATACCTGACTTCGTGTTGGAGAAGACGAGTAGATACCTGAATTTATGTTGATGCAATAGATGGTGCTGTAGTTGAGGGAGGTAAGACGCTCGTACCAATCTCTAATTCTTTTTAGCGCCTGCTGTCACACGCGAGGAAAAATTAGTCCAAGCGCCCGACCCAAGAAATAGAGTCGACGCGAGGCGAAATCCCTGATTCGACCGGGAATCGAACGTAACCGCTGGGAATTTCATCCTAGCATCGGTCTTAGCGCCTCCCATTGGACGTGGCCTACACAGACAGATTAGGCTCGCGCTTTCTTTATATACACATGTTGGTTAATTAAGAAAATTAGGGAGAGACTCCACTGATTTAAGACTCGCCAGTTTTATAGATATCCCAACTGAATCTGAAAAGTAGTCTATGAACATGCACTTTACTAGGTAGGCAAATTAGGATCAATTGTTTCATCAATCTAATATTTCTAGCTTATTATGTGTTTGTACCACATGGACATGAGTATAAGAGCAATGTTCTCCTTGAAATTTAATTTATGCCAAAAAAAATAAGGAATATCTTGCAGAGCTACCTTTTCAATTTCTCATCTCCAGTAATTTTTAAAAACGAATCTTATTATTTTTTGCATCACACTTCATGCGGTAGTTTCAACATGTTTTTATTCAGCAACACATGGATCATCATGCGGCAGTTTCAACATGTTTTCCAGAAACATTTGAACATAACGGGTATTGGCAAGATTAAGCGACACGTTCCATCAATAAATCCCTCCTTGTGGCAGGCCTCAACACATGGATCAGCACGACATGTCAGAGTGATATAGGTCTTGCTGACCTCCTGGCAAGACTTGGCATCAGAGCCTACAAAACAAAGACAATATGGCATATGAAAAAAAAAATATCCTATAGTGTTCTAGAAAGATACAAGATAATATATGAGGCACTTTATATGATATTTTGATACAAAACTTACCAGGAGCCAAGAGAAGTAGCATGAGAAATAGCAAGCATTGCAAGCTTGGAACCTTGGGGACTCCCATGTCTCAACGAATATGAAGACACGAAGAAATGTAAGTGATCACAAAACTGATGCACATCTAATTAGTCTATGCCATCTCTTATATAGCCACTAGTTAGCGTGCATGTGCAATGCAAGTCTTCATGAAAATGCAGCAGAATATACGTGTGTAAGGAATGTTGTCTTGAACCAATTTTAAACCACTTACAAACGCATTTATGAACCATGCAAATACATGCCATACTTGTCTCAGAGTTCAATAGAAGAGTAAACATAAATGTCTTTGGTTACTTGTGACAAAGCAATCGGGTTTATTTTTAGTTAAATATAAAATACTTTGTTGATGGTTTTTGAAAATTCAGATGACACTTTTTTTACATTTGATGAATACATATACAAATCTAATAAATTATAAGTGGAACTTTCCCTGCCCAATGTGGAATTATAGCGCTCGTGAACAATAATTAGCCGGAGAGTAAAAGACAGCATTTAGAAATAGTTTTTTAATAAAGATTTGATGTTAAACCTTTCCCTTGCTCAATTTTGAAGCTAATATTACAATGTCCTCGTGATAGTAAATATCCGCAATGCCTTACATAAGCATGTCAAAAAATTAAACCATTTTACTGAGGTTATCAAATATCAACAATCAACTACATGGGTAGGCTTACATTTTCAATAAAAAAGAAATGGACAGAGAAGCATCAACAATCAACACTTGTATTGAGCTTGCAACTGAAGAAGCATTACGGAAATTTACAAGGTGCCTGATCTGCATCATATCTAGTGTCACCTCTTCGACTTGTTGCATTCCTCTTGCTGCACCTCTACACCAATGGCCAGGACTTCATTGTCCGCTGTGAGAACATCATCCTGGAACTGAGCCACTCGCTGGTCCTAGCAGCTTGAAGCAAACAGTGCAGTCCTGCTGGCATTAAACCATGGTTAATGACTTCATATTATCTGCTCCTCTAATGTTTTGTGACCTTCAATGATTAACGACTTACATTCGGATGGATGAATGAAGCTTGTAAATGAGAGACTACGGAAATTGCATTGTGGGGCATGGTATAGGAATAACACAAAGAAATAGGAAATGCATAGCATAGCACACCATGGTACAGAAAGTATGTACCTTATCGTCTTGCATGTTCCTGAGAATGCTTCTACCTTGTGCTTCATTAGATACCTACCCTAGTAGTAATAGAAAGACCAAGGAGTGAATCACATACATATATATCAGTGAGCGTAGGTACTGGTAGTGAAGGAAATTGGGTACCTTACCTTACCTTACCTTGGATATAATATTCGACTATTTACAAAAATAAGAACAACAAAGCTGGAAAGATGCTACAGCTAGGAAACCTCAACTGTGGTAACATCACAAATCCGAGCTGAAACTAAACTTGCAACTCTCTATAAATTCCAATAGCTCGTGGCCTCTTTTGGGCAACCTACAGTGAAGACTTGGTGAACTCGTGTTCATCCTGGGCAACCTCCAATAGTTTATGAAGATGGCGATATTTAAGATTTCATGGTCCATCCTGGGCCTTCTTGTCTTTCTTGGCATTGCTGGGTCTTCTCGTGGATTTGGGCACATAGGTGGGTGTCGTTAGCTCCCAAATACGTCAAGATTTTATTGTTGGTTAGGGATCGTAACTTAAGGATTAATGTCGGGCAACCTATAGTGAAGACTTGGTGAACTCGTGTAATAAAAGGAGCTTGTTGAACTAGCACAGGTCGAGGTTGTTGATTTTGTCGCCTTTAAGGCTTTGCACTGACAACCGCCAAGTCGACGAGCCAGTACATGTAATAAATTTCGAGTTGAACGAGCAATCGGATCACATCGAAATCTCTACATGAGACATAATGATGAGGTCACATCCGACGTAAGAAGATTCCATGTAGATGGTCAATCTGTATGATAGACTACCCAGTTTGACAAGACCATATGATTGGGGCACGTGTACCGACCTCGGGAAAATGCCCAGTCCCACACAATTATGACTATGCCTCGATTCAACCTAGGATTCAATGCGCCAATTGGAGCGGTTGCTGCCTAGAAAATGGGAACACGTTGGAGAAACCGGAGAGGCAACTATAGGTGATTCCGGCAGCGCTTGCACCTCAGATCTTCGTCAGTGGCAACCTTGCATTTCACCGTTTTGGGGGTTTTCTTTTTGTGGCACTAACCACATAAAATTTCGCGAAACCATGTGTTATATATGTGGTTTTAGGTCAACAAATATAGGGGTGAAATTGGACTGGTCAGATGGTTGGGAGGGAGGCATATGACTCCCTTGACACACCTTATAGTTGTGACACGCTATCTCAATGCCGCATATAACAAACACTAACAACAACTCACACTACTCATTTTCTATATAAGACCCAGAACCCTCGCCCCACTCCTCACTATCTAGACTACCACGTTGCCCAATCTTCACTCCCCACTCTCCACGTTGCCACCTATAAACCCTAGGTAGAATCACTCCCTTCCCTGCTACTAGCCTCATAGTGGAAATGGTGCGCAAGTTGAAGACGTGTAAGATGTCCAAGGCACATCAGTACCTATCCTTTCCTTGGAGAAAGCTGTGCTTGTGTCCTTCACTTGCGTTCCAGACCCACAAGTATATTCTACCTCTCTTCTACAATTCTTGTTTTGTTCTCCTTTGTTATTTTCTAAATTGTGTTTAACACCCTTTATATATCCACCACAATGAGGATGTCGGGCAGATCAACGATAAGGTCGTGCAAAACCTCCGTTATCGTTGTGAGAAAGAAGGTGTGCAATCGAATTGATCCTACCTTTTCATATTAGTTCGGCATATCTTTGGTTTGGGCAACAATGTGGGGCTCCAAGCCTCTCCCTTTTTGAAATTTTAGACAAAAAGAATGAAATCAGAACCCCTAGAAGGGAGAATGTAAAAGTAGTGGATACCATTTACACTCCCATGAATAAATCGTTGTCATGTAAGATACAATATTTTATATCTTAATGAAATGGAATTTTAGATCTAAATAAAACTAAATAAATGATATTTTTGCTTAGAGTACGTGGCCTAGTTAACCTGTGTAGCGAGAAAGCGTACCTACCGCCGCACATAAATTGGTTTCACTGATTTGGCCGCTGAAAATCTTTTGCGGAAGATAGCTAACCTTCGATCTAAAACAAGCATCCCGACATAGCTTTATGTGACGCCTTTTTTACCTGGCGGTATTTAAGCCCCACAGAAACACTCTCTGCGGCACTGAGCCATGTAGTGTAGCCCGACGAATATAAGGGCCACCGCCACACAATGCCTGCACTGTGGTATATTGCCTTAGTGTAAATAAGAAACGTGCTGGATGCATCGTTTTTTCGACGGGAACAATAGCGCTTGGACATGCATGGTACTCTGTGATAAACATGTTGGAATCATCTTCTCTGTCAGATGATCTTCACTGAAAACGTGTGTAGGTGCTTTGAGGCAGAAATTGAAGCTTTTTGCTTGGGACTATATCTTAGCACCACAATTAATGGACGGATCATAGTGTGCCTAATATTGGAATCCGATTATTCTGGATCCATTTCTTCTATAAAATAGCATAAACCACACTAACAAACATTGTCAATGAACTGGGAATTATCTCGATTGGAGATCGGGAGATTACGTGAGTAAATAATGGTAGGAGTCCGGACATTTTTTGTCAATGAGATGGCCGATGCCAGGGTCAAACGATAGTTTGGAAAGGGTCTTGTCCGGCTGAATTAGACTGAATCAGAGCTGAGTGTACCCTACTTAATTTCTTCCCCGTGAAATGATGAAATTTCAAAGTTTCAGACTTATACATGTGATCTTTCTCACTCATGGACCGTTCTCTTCATTCTTTAGATAGTCAGTAAGGTTATTGGGCTTCCTCACTTCTGCATTCCACCCAAGTCCACAGGCCCAAACTTATTATCTCAGTTCTCCTTAAAGATCTTCTTATCTCAATTCGTATGTTGAGTCCATGTGCAAAAACATGTACACCGCGTATTACCAATTTCCACCGCACAGGGCCCATATTGGGAACGTTGATAAATAGCCACATGACTCATATTTGCACATTTTGATAAACAAAATAGGCAAGATATTACAGAAAAAAGCAGATAGTTAATGAAAATAGCCTGGCACACCCGTCTAGTTTGACAACAATATAAATTCCAATAATTTATGATATGACAAGGATCACACAGGACATAGACTCAAAGAGCGAACCACAGGCGCTCAGCAAATTTGAAATTCCCATGATGGGGAACAAGCAAGGAACATATCGATTTTAACTTGACGACTCGACAGAAAACCTAAGACTCCGACAGCAGCGATGTTTAAGCAAACCAAATGAACAAAACCATGCGATGCAGAATGGACCAGTATGGACGGCCTGCGATCTACTTGGGACCGTTGAAGGATGGGTTGGGCTGCGGCGCGGTGGATATCTCAACCTTGGCAAAGATGGCTTGCAGCTCCTCGGTGGTAGGGAGGCCGCTGCCATCGCCGGCGACGTCGCAGGCGTCGAGCACCTCGAAGAGATAGCTTCCATGGCGGGGCTCGCCGTCCAGGGTCATGGGAGCATCAGAAGCATCATCTGCAGGTTGTTCCACCATGATCGACACGTCCTCCTCCTCAGGAAGCGACGCTACAGGGGCGGTGATCTGTGCAGGAGGAGTTGGCGACGACGGTGGCACCATGGCTAGAGGTTCCACCATGATCGACACGTCCTCCTCCTCCTCCTCCTCCTCCTCCTCCTCAGAAAGGGGCGCTACAGGCGCGGCGATCTGTGCAGGAGGAGCTGGCGACGACGGTGGCACCACGGCAAGAGGTTCAACTATCAGCACATCTTCCGCCGCCGGCTCCACAGGATCTTGGACGTCGTCCTGCAAAAGAAGAGTCGGCTGCTTCGGAGGAGAAGGTGGCACCACAATCAGAGGAACTGGCTGCACCGGCGCCGGGTCGAAAGGAACGAGTTGCAGCTGCGAGGGAGGAGGAGGCTGCACGGCACCACCACGGAGCTCCTGGAGGCGCGCGTCGACGGCCTTGAGTTTCTTCTCTAGCGACCATCCGAGGGCTGAGTTAACCTCCCGCGGAAGGTCAGCGCAGTCCCGACGGCGGCGGGCGAAGAACTCCGTCATGAAGAGGTTTATCTCCTTCTGGCAGTTCTGGCGGTGGAGGTTGTAGAGCTCCGCCTTCACCTTGTCCACCCTCTGCTGGACGAATTCCACGCCGTCCACCTTATGCTTCAACCTCTCCGACTCCACCAGCGCGTTGTACCTTGCTAGCACGTCGGCGGCCGCCTCCTTCGACGGACAGACCACCGGCTGGTCCTCGCCTGGAAGGTACACGATGAGGCAGGCAGGGACGTCGCAGAGGACGATCAGCTCCTCGGTGCTCTTCACCAGATTAGGGAGCCGCATCTTCAGCGACCTATTGCGCTTTGCGAGGTCCGTGATCAACTGGAGCTTCACCTTCCCGCGGCGACCAGCCATGGCACTAAACACCGAAGATCTAACGAAGGATCTATGTGTGTGTTTGTGTTTTTGTTTTTGTGTGTGTGTGAGGAGATAGGGGAGAGAGGAGGGCTCGTTTTATAGCAAAAGATTTGGGAATATATGGACATATCTAATTGCTAGGCCGACAAATATGGAAGGAAACACAATAGATTTTTTATTCTGAAGATAAGTATGCTTTCTACGCAATATATGCAAATCTAGAGAAGGAAGAGAGTTAATTCTTGCCCAAAAAGGACCTGTGTATATCACTAGACTTCGGCAAAGTATCAAAGGATCATTATATGTGTTAATCAAACATATTCCCTCCTCGCCAAATGGTTTTCTTACCCAAATTTTTACAAAATCTAGAATATTTCATCTCATGTATGCTATTAAATCGGAAATATTCCCTCACAAATACGATATATTAGATTTTCTTTACGATATACATCAAAATTATTACGTCTGTGTGTCAGATATGTATAATTTTTTTCTCTTGCACATCAAATGTTCCTAGTGCAAAAATATTTTTCCTTTTTTGTGAAAGAGTTGGCGTAGCACCGATTGAAGAGAAGCTTGTGGGGTCTCGAGCACCTTGCAGCCGTGGGGTCTCTATGTTTCAACTCCGCTTACCTTAAGAAATCTAGAATAACTGGAAGAATTACATTTGTGTTTCTTCTAACAATGCATTGCAGATAGGAAATACTCATTTCATATTTCAAACAAAAAAATTGTGTGTCAACTATGTGCTCGTATGCCTGCAAACAATGTCCAAATTAGAACAAATACACTCCTTCACGCAAACAAAAAACTACAAAGGTTGTCACGTAGATTCTGCCAGTATTTATATGCCCTATTTACGTAATATCGCAGTAGCAAATAACTAATTATCAATCTGTGTGTGATCTATTATATTGGCTACCAGTGTAAAGTGAGAACAAAACAAGTTGAAAAAAAAAAATACATCATGATTTAGTTAAGTTTCATGAAATACATTCTTGTTGGGGAATTAGATAATTTCCGCACAAATAATGTGTTTTAACTATACAAAGGTACATCACTTGAAGCTGTACTATGAACGATAGTCCAGAAAGAATTAGCATGTTTATCAAAAACACATCGATGAACTTTGGCACCACATCTTCATATGTGGTATTTGGAGCATGCGGTTCGGATACAACACACAAAACCCAACTATATATGTATGAAGTATTACAACACCATTGGGGACGAACAGAACCTGTTGAGTTATACATGTTTCAAAGTAAAACAACTTCATTGAATTTACTATGTAAATCTTAGGACAGTGTATTTAAGCCCTATAAATATTGATTTACAAAATAAATCCACAAACTTACCATGAAACTTAAAAAATTAAGCCATTTTGAATATTCTATTGGGAAAATAACTAGCCATGTAGCATGCACAACTAAAACATTATCCAAATCAAATCATATGTTAGTCTCTATACAAAACAAATCATATGTTATTCTCCCAACAAGATAAAGAATTACAAAAAGTTTACTATTGAATATGTGCATGGTGTAAATTAAGATCTTCAAAGTTAAATAGAATATGGTAACTAGTAGTACAATAACAACGATAGTAAGCCTAAAATAATTAGACATACACTTTCAAAGGTGAATATAATCTTACGGAACTGTAGAGTTTTTTACAGAAGAAATTTTATACCCTTAAGGAGTTTGACAGGTGGCCAAAATAAATTCAGGAATTACCCTATTGATTTGAATAAAACTTGGTCGCCCATAGCACATGACATGTATACTAGCTAAGTCTCTGTTTTTTTAGTGGTATCTCAATATATAATTTAAATCATACGAATACATGTTTTTATAATAAAAATAACTTATACTTATTAATTTGTGGTTCCCTTTTAGTCTTCATGTTAATCATGTAAAAAACTAATTTATCGGTTTGATATTCCTTTTGGAAAAATATGGCCGTGAGAAGAATACCTTGCGACATTTGTGCTAGCTCTTCCATGTGCACACCTCCCCACCAGATTCTCTTGTCGGATACATTACAAAATATGTAGAATTGCACAAGTATCTAGGCTACTAAGAATGACATATTCCCCATAGCACCTTTTCTTCGTAGCCCCACCTCACCAGCGCATCGTCCCCGAACACGTATATATGCATCACAATGCAAAGAAAATGTATGACCCAATATAGCATTATTAGATATCCCTAATGTCCTTCTGTTATGACAGAGCTTTGAACGTCCTCAGCTTCTTCTAAGTTTTAACCTTGATGTACTAGTTCAACATTTATTTTAACTCTAGTTAATGAAACTACTCTAAGTCCATTGATGGAACGGAGGAAGGAGATGTATAAATGGCAGTTGAAGTAGATCTGGTGACTTCCCATCCATGAGGCGGTCGCACCTATGAACACTTCGTAGCCGAGTAAATATGTATCACGAAAATTCCCAAATACCAGGGAAGCTTTACTGATAGAATGATTTCCAATACCCTAATGAAAACATTGATGTTATGTGCACAAATTTATAAAGGGAAAATTGCCGTGTACAATTATAAAGTTAAAATTGATGTTATGTGCGCAAAAACATTGAGTTATCTGCACACTGAATTAAATTGGGGCGAATTGTTTTATTTTTCCCATTAAATACTCAACATAAAAATTTAAACAAGCGACGACACGGAGCATTGTTTTTTACATGTGAAACATGCTCACTGCAGTTTTCTATCACGAAAAACTTCCTTCATCAATTACATTAATACAATTCTATATGTCAAGCATAACAAAAATATAGTAATTCTAGTATTTTCTTATAACTTTGTAAGCTTTTATTACAAGTGCATTTTGGTGAGTGAATCTATTTGTCTAGCATTGATAGTATCTTGTATTTTAGGTGACAATCTGAACCTTTCTCTACTTCATTCATTAGTTCGAGGGAAACGTCTTTAGTGTTTCAAACATGGATGAGATACAATTTTTTTACTTTCATGTACAGTCACATTTTTGTGATAGGAAATAATGTGGACCAGCATAAACATCCCTCTAAATAAAACATCACTTGGGAATGCAAGATTTTAAACTAGCTTTAATTTAGTGGCCAAGTTTTTTTTCATTAACAAAGTACCTTATTGATTGGTATATGCATCATTTCTACCTGACAACAAATAAGTATTTTGAATAAAAGTTTTGACCGTGAGTTAGCCTTATAGATTTTTTGTGATATCAAATCACTGAGAAAGGTTAGTGATAATTTTGTTAGCCACAAGTGCATTAAAACGATAGTGCAAAAATCTAAATGATGTGATCAGATAATAATTGTGTTCAACCTACATGATGTTTGACAATATGATATTTCTTGTGAAGTATCATGGCAAATCACCCAGCTGAAGTGTAATAGAAAAATATCCCTCCAAACTAATTTACAAAATTCCACATTAACTGGAAAGCACAAACTAAAGAATAAGAATATCTCTCCAAACTAATTTACAAAATTCCACTTATTTTGTAGGTGAACTTATTGAATCTCTTGGTCCGACCTGCAAAAAAAAGACATGTGACATTGTGAAACATATGTTTTGATTTTCATGAATTTTTTAATACATAAAGTTTTCAATCTTACTCATCTAGAATATCATATAATTTTGAGTAAATTTGAAATATTGAACATGTAAATTTTTAATAAATCATAATTGTTCCTAATATCTAGATTAATATGAAGTGGAGGTACCGAGACGAAGGTTGGATGTTGGTCAAAATACTAAAAATTGACATGGATGTAAGAAAGTACCACGTAACAAAGATATATGCAATACTTACATTAGGTTTATTAGTATATTCTTCTTAGTCCTCTTTTTGTGTAGATCTGCGTAATAATTACTTTGGGAACCATTGTAAACCTTTGTTTAGTACATGATAATTTATTTTTTAAATTTTCTTGGAATACCTATTGAACATTATAGTATATTCCTATTATTCAAACTATATTAATGAAGCATAAATAATGCTCTAATGCAATTTCATCGATGCATTTCATGTCCAAAGTAATGAATATTACAGAGCCGTAGAGAGTTCAATGGTTTATCTTACTATCTTTAAACATGTGGAGTTCAATGCTAATAAGTAGAGAATTTGAATGGATGCACAAATCTCATAACTTATGCCTTCTTCAACAAATAACGACCAAAATTCATACTATGAGTAACTTAATTCACTTTATGCCATTATGTACTTGAAACATGTTGTCAAGAAATAAGTATGTATATCTATAAAGATATGTGCATACTCATGTACTCCGCGATTGAACTTGGTTCTTGTTAGTTGATTTTTTTGCAAGTTGTGAAGTACTTCCAAGTGAGATTGCTAGGTAAAATTTGTCTGAAGTTTTTCCTATCAATATAGTACACTTCTACATGATTCCAATGTTCTATTGAAAAACAAAATATAACGCAAAGCAAAAAAAATAATCATTGAGTTACTATTTTTGCAATTTGATTATCGCTCCTAACCTGGAACAGAGAAGCATACAAAAAAATAACAATGTATCAATTATAAGTTTCCTTTATTTACGATGTGTGGATATTATATATTGTCTGTTAAAAGCTTTGTAGTGATGTTAAAAAATGGTATTTCATGAGGCATCAACCATAGTATCAATCTAGTGGGAGGCCTCTTTCTAATATCATTTATTCTGTAAAAATAAATATAGATCTTCTTAACATCATAGTAACTTTATTATGTATGATTGACTATTTGCACCATATTTTTAGATACGATTCCCACACGCAGCAAAACTACCATAGACACATGGTGTACATGCATTGTTGTTAGAAGGCTAAATGTCGATATTATTCCATGGTATTGACAATTCTGTTCGCTACATATATATACAGTTTATGATGACTTTTGTTAACTGTTGTGCAATATGTTCTATTTATGAATATTGTTATGATACCTAATTAGCTCCCCCAAGAGAAGTAAAACACCCTCTCTCAACCAAATATCTCAACAGATCAAGATGGTTACCGTTAGCTTAAAACAAGAGTCCAATTATAATCTGCAATTTTTTTATTATAGTGTAATCTCCCCAATGTGTTTATAGTTTGACATAATCACATATCTACATTTTTATATGCAAGCATGATCTAAGAGATGTAGTGAAAATGGTTCCTCTCTTGCAATTTTGTAACAAATTTTCTAGGTATGTAAATGATTTATCCACGCAAATGTTTTATTTTCATGTTACCATGTAGATATACCAATTATTGGAGAAACTAAGTGAACATCTATCGTTCTAATCAACATGGGAGAAATATGTGCATTTTAGGCGAGTAACTATGAGATTACATGGTAGCATTATTTTATGCTTGCGAATGCACGAGCTCTTTTATTTATACGTGAAAAAATAATTGTAATTTTCTTCACCTTAATAAGTAGGGGACTAGAATTTTTCATTATCTTAACTATTGTTTGTACTTTATCCAAATAAGATTTCTAACCGAAAAGAGGATCGAGCCATTCCTCCAATGGCAGCCATAAACATCGTAGAATCCTCAAAGTAGGGAGAGTGAAGGCACAAGGAAGAAACTATCAGAGAAGAAGAAAACAAAGTGTCTACATCCAAGAAAAAAGGTCTTTGACTATCCATGGGTATAAAACACCCAAATATGTCTCAGCTATGCCCAACAACTCCCGCGGGAAGAAAAAACATTATGGAAGACGCCTTGAGAAAGAATGGTAACTCCATCGGGAACATAGATCAACCTTAATAATGTTGTCTAAACACAAATCAACTACATCTCCAAGAAGATGAGTGCAATAAGTTTATTTTTCAATAAGGGAATTAGATCACGTGAAGTGAGGATATTATGAAACTTTTCGGCCCAAAAGATATCAGGCCGTGATATGCTTCTCCAATCCACCACTCAAATGAGTAAAGATAGTTAAGTATCTTCGTACCATAGTTCTTTTAGCTTTTCCTAGGTACTTATAATTTTCCTAGCTCAGGCTCGTATCAATTGCTGGTGTAGGTTCTATTCTTTGTCGTTTCAGAGTTTTGTCTCAGTACGATTCTTAGTATGATCGTGCATTCTCGTACCACCATTCATTTTTTCATAAGATATCCACTTCTTATCTCAGTAAGACTAGAGGTATGAATATGATATCTCCACTCTTACGACAACACATGACCATACCGATGACCAGTAAACCCAATGATAGGTTTGAAAACCTGCAAGCTTCTTTCCATGCCTCTTTAGTTTGTTTTCTTTTGTAATTCAATATAAGGACTTTGCGATATTCCTTATTCCTAACCCTTGTCCAAGCTTCGCTTCCCTTTTCATACAAGACCTACAACGCTTCATGCACCAGTCCATATTGCATAGAAGCAAGCCATGGTGCCAAACCTCACCCCACGAAAAAGGCGCATGCTTGAGGGAGGTATCCCTAGAAGAAGGGACCCCTATCATGATGAATATTTCGGTCTCGGGCACTCAAGTTACGATGATCCTCACCCCTCTTGGCCCTAAGCATCAGGAATGCCATGGTGGTACAAAACGTCCTCTTCCGGTAAATACGATGATAAGGATCACAAATTAAATGAAGATGAAGAGTTGGACGCCACTACTATCAAGTCCGTCATGCCTACAGTGCACACTAAAGATAACGAGATATCCAGAAAAGGAAATGTGATCAAAGCTATTTTGCGGAGTGTAATGGAGAGAATCTTATTTGGGATGAACATACAACTGGAGGGTTGTTTAGCTTCATCATGGAAAAAATATTATATGAGACTCAATTCTTTCAATCAACCATCATGTGCAGGCAATATCAAGAAATTTAAGGTTAATACTCAGTTACTCACATAACCACACCAACCCATCTACCGGAGGAACTCACATCCAGTTGTATGTTCATCCCATCATTTGTTGGGTCACGCCAGGTGCGACACTTGCACACAGTCCATCCCCGGGAGAAGGACATGGAGTCTTACCGCTAGAGGCATAGTTATGAAACTCAATGATGTGCGTCGGGGTTGTGATTTTTAGGTCCACCGAATCCATACTCTTTAACATGATCAAGAATTCAAAGAGGCTCATGAAACAGAAAGATAAAGGAGAAGCCTAAAGAAGACGCCTAAGAAAGATGAAACCCATCATGAAGAAACGACAAGAAGGCTTGTTCCACCATTGAGGATAGACCATAGGTTTTCTTCCCCTCTACCATGGACCCTATCGACCAACAATGAACTTTGTGAAAATTTATTGTAGGCGTGGTCTTTTGTAAGGAACCATAGTTATATAGCGCCCGTCTCCCAAGGAAATGTAGCACACTCTTACATGAAAATAAACTACCACGATCATGAAATAGAGTTACCCCTAATAGACCATTCTTCTATAAATAAGAGTATATAAGACACAAAACCCTCGCCCCACTCATCACTTTACACTCTCTATAGCCGCTGCCCTGCCCCCACTCTCAACATAAGATTATGTAAACCCTAGATAGTGCAACTCCCTCCCATGTTACTAGCCTCACCACGCAGACCTTGAACAAGTTGAAGACATGCATGATATTTAAATAAAATCATTTTATGTCCTTCCCTTAGCGAAGACCGTGCCAAAGTCCTTGAAAAGGGTTCCTCATCTGCAGTTATGTTCTACCTTTCTTACACACAATTTGTTTCTTCTATTTATTTCTCTTCTTTATTCGCATTTACGTGTCTTTTTATAGAACATCACGAGGAGGAGGGCGAGGTCATGAACGTCTTGTATATCCTCTGCACCGGCGCAATGAGGAAGGCGTGCAGCTGAATTGAACCCTATTTTTGAATAATTTTGATTGACGATAATCTCAAAGCGACTTCAATTTTCAACTAAATATGAACAAATAAATTAGATCCATTAGAAGAATGTATGAGTAGTTTATGCCCTATAGGACCCCATAAAGAAAAGGTAGTCATGCAAAATTTGGAATGTTATATCTTGGTGAAATGAATAAAATGTAACATGTAGTCTGCCCCGTTGTACATCAGAAAGATGCTTGATGCTTCATTTGTCGACATCTGCCCCGTTCTACATCAGAAACATGCTTTATGCTTCGTTTGTCAACGGGGAGGGTACCACTTGGACATGTATGGTACTTTGAAATAAAAAACGATGGTGGAATCATCTTCACGACCAGACGATGGTCTAATCTTTGCAACACATTGGACGAATACACTGGTGATCTTGGAATCAGATTGTTTAGAAAACATTATCTATGAGGTTAGAATTATTTTGAGTGGAGATAACTAGATTTGTTCTGTAAAAACTTGGAGTTGAGACCTTGTTTGTCATGAGTTGGCGTCTATATCGATGCTAGGGTCAAAACATAGTTTGGATAGGTGTTGTCCAGCTGAATTAGACATAATCCTATCTACTGAATCAAACAGCTAATGAGTAACTCCTATCTCCTTGAAAAATAAAACCTTCGAACATAATTAAACAATACTTATTCTATTCTATATTTCTTTCAAGGATATGCCATAGAAGACATATCTAACACACGTAAGGAAAGACCGACGGTGGATACAACATCGAATACTGACAAGATGGCCTCGCCTTTCCAGCAAGAGAATTAACGCCACGCCGGTCACCTAAAAAAAGAAGGAGCACCTCCTCAAGGTTTCCACCTTTGCACCTAGAAGAGTCAGCGAGTGAATGACATGAACTAGCTAGTCCAGACAATGGTTCAATCTTGGAAGCACCAGCCATAGCGTGCATGGAGCCCAAAAGGCTCCCACGTTGGGCAGCAGCAAACACTTGGAGATCGATCAAGGAATCGATGCCCAGAGATGCTGTTTTTTTTTTCAAGCAGACGGCTCCCTGGTAAAGGGACCGGATTCCATTACCAACAGATAACGGGACAGGGTGACCAAACAGGTCGATGTTGTCGTTCGGTTTTTAGCCCTCCGACGTGGGGTAGTTACAGGTTTTCAAGCAATATATATACAAGACGGTTCTGAGAACCAAAAGCTGGTGAAATCTTTACCTAATAATAAAAGCAATCAAACTTCCGCGGTTTGGTTTGGTCCGTCATTCGAATTACCCCTTAAGTTGATAAATATTACCCACCTATACCACCCGTAAGTCATAAAAAAACGATTCCAAACATTTGGTTTCTCTATTGTTTCCATGGTTTGGTTTCGTACGTCGCGCATCGCTTCGTTCGGGAAACAGACTCCGCGTCCAAATCAGTGCAAGAAACCGTATCGACGTGCTCCTCTCGCGCACGTACAACCAAAATAAAGGAGGCCCTGGCCGCGCACCCTAAACGGACGGAACACGGTGCCCTGCACGCTCAGAGTACACCGCCTCTCCTCTTCCCCATGGCCATGAGCGCCGCTCCTTCGATCTCCCTACGAGTCGGCGGATGCATCCGAAATCGAGGGCTTGGCCTCCTGGTAACCCGGGCATGGGCGACGCCGGCAGCAGAAATCAAGGGCCTCACGCGGCGGGAGGCAACACACTAGAGGTGTTCCGTCCATGGATGTGAACCCTCCGGGGTTATGCTCTGTTTTGTGCTCGCAATGACAGAGAAAATTCAAGGCAGAGGTAGGAGACCGCTATTCCCTCCTCCCGAGCGGTGTATGGGCCTCGAAAGTCAACTCGTCCGTACGATCTAGCAATGGGCACTAGCCACGAGAGCCGGCGGTCCAGAGACCGGCGGGGGTGGCGTGCTAACGTTTTGGATGGGGACGACGGCATGGTTGGGGCCTCGGAACTCGACGGATTTGCCCGTCACGGCGCGGAGACCCTGGCAATCGACCACTATGGGCGCCGCCTCACCCTGCACCAGTCCCTGTCCTCCTTCATGTGGGTGTCTGGGGTGACCAACGCCCTGGTCTGGGACATCAGCATGCACTCCACCAACTGCAACTTCCTCCGAGTGATCCGGGGAGTGGGAGAGCCCGTCGTGGAGCTCGGCGCCGAGTGCGGCCTCGTGGGAGTGGTGTGGCGCTTTTGGACCCCAATCTACTGTCTCCGCTGGCATCTCTCACGGCGGAGCATCAATCTGGCTGCCGGTGGTGACTCCCTGCCAGAAACTTGAGCCATGTGGCGACGACGGTGACAAAGGTCACTGGCAGGTCAGGGCAAACTAGCGACTTCCCGGATTCGGACAAATCCTTTTTCGTTCCTGCTTTTACTTCTAGATTGATTGTTTCCACATTACTGTGAGACCTTCAAATTTCATCAGAGCAGATGCATACAGACCGGCCCCTTTTTCCTCAGAAAATGCACATTGTCCTATACTGATCAATTTAGGACTAACGTGCATCTACGTATAATGTATTGTCCCCAGTTCCTATTATATTCTGTCATCTCTCTCAAGCCAAAGCCAATGCGACATTGAGCTGCTCCAGTCCTAGCTCCGATGCTTTCAGGGAGACACAAGTTATCTAGCGGTAGCGATGAAAAATTGTAACCAATTAGATGCATAAAGAACCAGGTTTTGTTTTCTGCTCCGACCGCATCCACCATTGGTCCGACTCTGCATCCGCGATAAAGACGGATTCCCTGACCATTTTGTAGTTCTGATCGTTTCGAATTTCTCAAGTTGGACATGTTTATATAGTAGGACTACAGTCGGTTTGACCAATCAAATAAAAAAGCAGGTGGGTCATGACTTGATCATTCACTGCCTAACTGACCTATTATACTATCCGTCTATTGCTGATCTGGATGAAACAGTTAGATTGTGAAAGATGCCAGTTGTGTGTGGCTTGACTGTTTGATGTATGATATAAAAACGCTCAGTTTGGGTATTCTTGGATACATAGTACATAGGCCCCAAATTTCCACTCTATTTATTGATGTGCACCTTTTGCATCAGGTTTTGGTTCACCTTGGTCAAAGTTCATGTACTTTTTTTGTCGAGATGTTCATGCGTATTCAGTTTCTTTTGTCAGGCATTGATAGGTTAGAAATCCTATGCACCACAACTGTTAAGTTCGACATCATCTGCTTATCTAACATTTGGTTGAAGTGAACATCTTTCCATCTTTATGAACAAGATAGTTCATAGTTGGCTAT
This sequence comes from Puccinellia tenuiflora, assembly GCA_012064385.1. Taxonomy (NCBI): domain Eukaryota; kingdom Viridiplantae; phylum Streptophyta; class Magnoliopsida; order Poales; family Poaceae; genus Puccinellia; species Puccinellia tenuiflora. Next base: position 208,431 of record QRDG01001421.1, read on the forward strand.
TTACGAAGTCAATGTTTTGAGTATGAAAGTTCAGAGAGTACGATTCTCATGTTAGACATTAATGTTCTGACATACAGGCAGATATTTAAATGTTATTTTCTTTTTCTAAGAGCCCTAGCAGGCCAGCTGTGTATATGCACTAACTAGAGATAGGTTGCAGAAGCAATGATAGTGTTGTTTCTGATTCTTGATATTTCAAGCATGATTCTATGCAGGTATATGTGAAATTGCAAAATCTCATTAAACACATCATGATGCATTCATGTATGATGACATCCAAACGGCTAAAAAAAAGAGAGGATTGATATCAAAGCATTATCTTAACATGCAATTTTGGGTATGTACTTACAGTCACTATGTTTTTTTTATGTAAACATATATACACTTATTCTTTCTCGTCTAATTTCATCCAAACGGCTAAAAAAAAGGAGAGGATTGATATCAAAGCATTATCTTAACATGCAATTTTGGGTATGTACTTACAGTCACTATGTTTTTTTTGTGTAAACATATATACACTTATTCTTTCTCATCTAATTTTTCTCTCTCACCCGTTGCAACGCACGGGCATGTTTACTAGTCTATACCTAATAATAAAAGCAATAAGGCTTCCGCGGTTTGGTTTGGTACGTCATCTAAACTACCCCTCAAGTTGCAAATAATTACCCACTATGCCACACATAAGTTGTACCGGTTTGTTTTTTCATTATGTTTTGTCCGTCCGACCTCAACCAATTTTTAGGTACATCATTATGCATCGCCCCGTTCCAATCTATACCTAATAATCATCCCTCCCCCGACCTCTCTGCACCCTATTTTTCTCCCGACCGGGTGGAGGCGGAGCTCGCCGCGGCGCCCGGCGCCTTCCTTGCCCGCGTGTGCCCAGTCTTCCGAGCTCCGCCACGACATGGAACTCCTCCGCCCGAAACCATCTATCCTCTCTCTTGATAAATATCCTCTCTCGCGGTGGTAGGGGAGCTGAGGCGCCGGACCTAGGTCGGGGTCCCTTGCGGCGACAGGGGACATCGAGCATGGGGAGCTTAGGCCAGTGGCAGGTGGTGGAGATGGATGTGGGCTCAATCCCAGACGCCGCGCGCCGAGTACCCTGACCGGCCGGCCCAGATCCACTCCGCTGCCGGGCCTAATTTCCAGCGACGGCGCTCAGTGCTCCGCAACGCGTGGCTCCATTGAGGCCGGTGCCACCGACCTCCCGCAGGTTGGCTGCGCGTCGAAACCGTCGCGACCTGTCGGCGAGCGTGCGTGTTGGTAAGATAGTTGAAGCGGCAGCATGGATGCCGGTGGTCGTCGTGTCCTCTGGTTTCTTGCCAATCGGCAGTGACCCTGGCTCAGAGGCTTATGTAGATCAGCAGTACTGCAGTAGGTGTGTGCTCATGCTCGGCTGGTCTGTTTGCTGATTCCTAAAACTACATCAGTCTTCTAGGCTTTTTGGTTCATTCACATATCTAGCCAAGGTCCAAAGAGAACTGTGTTTAAGTTCTTCAGCCTGACATGGTTTATTAAGAGGTGAGAAACGTTTCATATGGAGGAGCACCTATTGCTAACCATGGATGGTCCTGTACTGCCGGGGAGTTAGAAATCTAACTTAGTCATAGTCAAGTTCAGAACAAATCTAACTAGGCAGATTGACAGCTACAGCTACGCAATATGTATGCTTATGATTAATTCTGCTAGCTGCAGTGCGACCATTGGTACGTTAATCATCTTATTGTTTTCATTATGCAGGTATTATTCACTGATAAAACTAAACTTTTCCCTTCCGTAGGTTTCAGCTACGAGCTCAGATTTGCTCTGAACCCTTGGAGAAGTTTGCATTACACAAGATCCTTCAACTTCTCCAGCCCTCTTGCAGGAAAATGAAGTGGCACCTGATAACAAGCGTCATTTTGTCAAGTTTGATGCCAACAAAGTCACTGAATATCAAACAAAAAGGCAAGATCATGCCGGTCAAGAAATTTTGGTTTCTTCACCAAAAGAACAGAAGGCCATTGAGATATCTAAGCAAGACAATCCAAACAAATTTATGAGAAGTTCTTCGACGATATCAGGGAGAATGTTTTACATGTGGCGACAAGTATAGTCCCGGACATAAATGATCCTGAAGAACGGGTTGATGCTCTTAATCTTCTGGGTCAGATAAAATAATGCGTTCTGAAATATGTGATCTAATTTAGAATACCCAAAATTTATGCAAATGAAAATTGTTATGTAAGTGGCGAGTATTCCTTGTACTTTTGTGTGGATTCTGGGAAATAGCCGGTATACTCTAAATGATGGTAGAACCAAAATCAAATTTTAGTTTAAACCTAAGATGTTTCATTTATCACCCGTTGCAACGCACGGGCACTTAGCCCAGTGGCACCGGCAGGTAGCATCACGATGTACCATTAGAACAACCAGGGGTCAAAATCGACCACGACGTCCATGTCCCGCGGGAGCGCGCGCAAGTGGCACTCGCCGTCGGCGACGGCACACTGAGGCTATTAGGCAAAGTGAATGATCAGGATCGGCACACTGAGGCTATTAGGCAAAGTGAATGATCAGGATGCTTCATCCACGGAAACAGACAACATCTATATCTATACCTAATAATAAAAGCAATAAGTCTTCCGCGGTTTGGTTTGGTACGTCATCTAAACTACCCCTCAAGTTGCAAATAATTACCCACTATGCCACCCATAAGTTGTACCGGTTTGTTTTTTCATTATGTTTTGTCCGTCCGAACTCAACCAATTTTTACGTACATCATCATGCATCGCCCCGTTCCAATCCCAATTATGTCTTCGTTTCGGTTTCTGTTTCCTCCTCCTCATCGCCCCACCTCCTTCCTCAAATCCCAGCGCTTAGAAACCGTTTATCATCGTCCTGTTCCGATCCAATGTTGCGTCGCAGCCCTCCCGCAACTTCGCCGCTTAAGCAGCTCCGGATCGAGTCGAACGATCAGCCATCAAACAACTCGAGGGCAGAGCGGGGTCACTTAAGGCATCGACGTGGAGGAGGGGTGAACGGTGAGGCCATGGGGTTGAGGACCTCTGTCTCTATGCATATTCATCAAAGGTTTGTCATGGAGCGGTTTGGGCTAAGGCTAGCAAGTAATTGTAGTTAGTAGAGGGCTTGCATGACGAAAGAGTAATGTACATGTCTTACTGCTTCACAAAGCATGGTCCTACCTGTTATATTCATCGGTACATATGTTTGAATTATCTACATTATTTCTTTTGAGATTGAATGGCTGAACTTTTCTTTAGATCTTGAGTACTCCAGTAGTTCCTACGTACAAGTGATAGCTTTATCTTCATACATGAGTCATGTTCAGGCATAAATCTTTTAAGGAAATACCTTTATATTCTTACTCATCGTATTTAGTGATTGCTTCATGGAATAAATAAATTAGTAATTTTCAGCATAGTCATGCTCATTTCTATTTAACGTATGACGCTCTACACAATGTAATAATCAGTGCTCTGCCATTCTCTTTATCAACCAGGTAAAAGGATTACAATTTAGTTGTCTGCTACTGCTAACTAATTTATCACATGTAACACAAATTTGAAAGATGTATGAAAGGAAAATTAATTGAAAGGATACAATCTTTGAATAGCTAAGATAGACAAAGTAGCACATGTTATAGAAATACTGGTATTTTAAAAGCGTATGTCTCAATATAATCTGTATAAAACTTTAAATGCAATTATTTTCTTCAAAACTTCACAACTAAAGTTCAAAATTTCTAGACCATGCAGGCGCACGGGTAGATTTAATAAAACAAATTAAGAATGGAGTACAAAAGAGTAGATTGGATAGAAAAAATTAAATATTAAGATGAAAGGGATCCTACTAATACGCCGGTTATGTGCGATAAGCCAAGCAGACTCTAAGTTGTTTTTTCTGCCCCGTTGCAACGCACGGGCATATTTGCTAGTTACACTAACGATAACATCCTACCAAAGCGTCAGAACTCCAGGAAGCTCAACCAGCTACTGTCGAAGCCTCCCATTTTTCGTCCAGCAAAACATATCATCGTCCGGCTCTTTCCTTTTTCACACCACACGGATCATACAGCAACCTCCATCTTTTTTCTTCTTCGAGTTCTCCTCATTGTGTTGCATCGCCCATCTCCTCATCTTGTTGGTTACTCTCATCTTCTAGCATCAGAATGGGGTTCGCCGGTTCATTAGCTCGAGCCCCCGCGGCGGCTAACTGCAACAGCATATTAGCACCAGCTCGAATATCCGTTTGTTCCTGCGCCAGATGGAGAGCTGCTGTTGTCGCCGGAAAGAACCATTTTAGATGGACCTTTGGGGTTTACCCTCATCGACCATTTTATTATTTTGGCGAGCAAGTAGATTGGGCTTTCTCAGTTCTGCTGAAAATACTTCTTATCTCAATTCATATAGGTTGAGTCACAGTACAAAACAAGTACCGTGTAACCAATTTCTCCCTCGGATATAGTCGAAACGTCCGTGAATAGCATAGCCATATGACTCATATTTCACGTTTTGATAAGCAAAACAGGCAACGTATTAAAGAAAAATCTGATAGTTAATGAACATGGCCGGGCGACAGAGTATTTTGACAACAGTATTTTCCAGTAATTAATGATATGACAAGGATTACACCATACAACTGGATATAGAGCGAAACACGAGCTCTAAGCAAATTTGAAAAATTTCACGCCATGGGAGCAGCAAGAAACATAAGACTCGACGACGACGACGACGACTCAACGGAAACAAACGACAGCAGCGATGTTTAAGCAAACCAAATAAACCAAACCGAATGATAACTCGATCTACCGCCATCCATGCAGCAGCGGCGGAAGGAAGAAGATAGCCAGCAGGACGACGCAGCCCCCGATCTACAGGGTATCATCGAAGGTCAATATCCCAGATACCCAGCCTTCGCGAGGAAAGCTTGAAACTCTTCGGTGGTAGGGAGGCCGCTCCCGTCGCCGGCGTCGAGGGGTGGCGCCATCATCAGAGCCGGTGCTTGCATCGGCATGTCCTCGGGCGCCCGCACAGAAGGAGCAAGTTCAAGCTGCGCAGGAGGAGGCGGCAGGACGTCACCACCACGGAGCTCCTGGAGGCGCGCGTCGATGGCCCGGCTTTTCTCCTCCAGGTTCCGCTCGAGGGCGGCATACATCTCCTGTGACAGGTCGTCGAAGCTTTGGCGGCGGCGGGCGAAGAACTCGGTGAGAAGGAGGTTGATCTCCTTGTCGTTGTTCTGGCGCTGGGCGGTGGACAACGCAGCCTTAGCCTTGTCCACCAGCTTCCGGATCAATTCCGCGCCGTCCAGGTTACGCTTGAGCTTCTGCGAGTCCCCCAGCTCGACGTACTGACGCAGCAGGTCGGCGGCCGCATCCGGCGACGGCCAGGTCACCGGCAGCTCCTTGCCGGGGAGGTACGCGACGAGGCAGCTGGGGACGTCGCACAGGACGGCCAACTCCCTGGTTTTCTTGACAAGGACGGGGACGCGCTTCCGCTGTGTCCTCTTCCGCACCGTGCCGTCCTCGATGTATTGCAGCTTCATCCTACCGCGAACAGGAGCCATGGCTGGCTGGCACTAAACTAAACCCCAAAGATCTAACCAAAGGTCTCTCTGTGTTCTGTGTGTGTATGTGTTTGTGTGTGTGAGGAAAGAGGTGAGAGGAGGGCTCGTTTTATAGGAAACAAATTGGGGAATATATGGTATGTCATTAGGCCGGCAAATATGTAAGGAAACACAAAATATTTTCTTATCCAAGATAGATATGTTTGCTGTCCAACGCAATGCAAATCTAAAGAGATCAGGGAGATAATTAATTAATTCTTGACAAATATATAATTAATAGGACCTCACGCCAGGTATCGCTAAACTTCATCCATAGACTAACTGCAATGTACCAAAGAGTAGTTACAGGATGTTTGTAAATCAAACATATCTCATAGTTCATCTTCGAAAAAAAACATATTTCATCCTTTTTGATTGTTTTGTTCCCCCAAATTTAGCAAATGACTTAATATTTCATCCCTTGCCTGTTAAATCAAAAACATTCCTGCACATATATATACGTATAAAAGAAATAAATAGTTTACCATATACATTAATTTAGTATGACAGAAATAGGTGAATAAAAAAATACTGTACATCAAATGTGTGTAGTTCAAAAAAATACTCCCTTTTTCCTCTAAAAAAACATTCCCATTTCTTGGTGAAAAAAATCTTTTTATTGCAAATTACCAAAGAGTTGTTACATGTTTGTAAATCAAACATATCGTACTTCATCTTAAAAAAAACATGTTTCATCCTTGCCGAATATTTTATTCCCCGAATTTAACAAATGACCGAATATTTCATCGCTTGTGTGTTAAATCAAAAATATTCCTGCACATATATGTATAAAATAAATAGTTTACTGTATACATTAATTTATTATGACAGAAATAGGTGAATAAAAAATACTGGCCATCGCATGTGTGTAGTTCAAAAACACTTCCTTTTTCCACTAAAAATAGCATTCCCCATTTTTTGGTGAAAAATCGTGTTATTTGGAAAGGTCCAAAGAATCGTTACATGTTTGTACATTGATACATATCTCATACTTCATCGTAAAAAAAACATATTTTCATCCTGGCCGATGGTTTTCCTCCGAATTTAAAAAATGATTGAATATTTCACGCTTGTGTGTTAAATCAAAAATATTCCTGCACATATAAGTACAAAATAAGTAGTTTATTATATACATTAATTTATTTTGACAGAAATAGGTGGAAAAAAACAGGACATCACATGTGTGTAGACTGTAGAACACTCCCTTTCTCCTCTAAAATAATATTCCCCACTGTTTGGTGAAAAAATCATGTGTTTTCTATAGATTTGATCTAAATTGTCTGCATAAGAGTTGTCGATCACTAATCATACAACCCTCGTGGTGGTTGACTGCTTCAGAACGCAACGAGAAGCTTCATACAACACTAACTGTTTTGCCATGTGTCCAAGATCTTTGCCCGGAGCTTTTTTTTGCACCCTCGGGAAATGATGATTTATGTCGAGCAGAACATATGAAGCACTCGGCAAACAAAGGAGGCTTGGCATATAGGCCATACGGCACTCGACAAAGTTAGACGGCTGACAAAGGCATACAAAAGCTCACGGGAAAGGCTCACGCTTGACTAACGATGTGGTCATATCTCATTGTCGGTTGTGCTTGACAACAAGGAGACGATGCACCCATATTTAGCTCAGTGTCGCACTTAGGGCGGCACTCGACAAAGTGTTTAGTTGACCCGTGACCCAACAGGCTTACGGTGTTGTGGTGAGGCAGAGTGAGAGTTTAGTCCCACCTTGCATTTTTAGACATAGCGTAACCGGTTAACATATCAGGTCTCTCTCTTGTACCCTCTATCTCTGTCTTTCGGAAACCCTAGGTTCTTGGGCTTGTGGTCCTTAGTTGGGATGTTTATGTCCCTTTGATCTAATTTAAAACTAACAAAGAGTGAAGTCACATGAAATCATCACTTTGAATGGAAAGCTAACACATAGACATTGTGGGGCCTGCAGAAAAGTTGGACACACGAAATATGCTAGAAAGGCTTGAAATCCCTAGTTTCTTTAGCATGGGGTCCTTATATGGGTATATACAGTTTTTCAATTAGAGTAAAATACATGCACAACTTTGAAGTGGCATCTCCTTCACAAACAGGACTCGAGCAAGAAGTTTTTGGACACGAAGGAACAGAACCAACGTCATTTATGACCATGTCCTCTCTTTGGGTTGGTCGTCGGCCTATGACCTAAGATACAACTAGAAAAGAGTAAAGTGAAAATTTAGCGCGTAGATGTTGCGGGGTCCATCAGACCGGAGTACAAATGAAATAATTCAATGAAGAGTCAGAAACCCTAGTTTTTTCCAGAATGGGGTCCTAATATGGGTAATAAGCATGGTGAAAATATGAAAAGTTAATACAAAAACTTTGAAGTGGCACTTGCTTCACAAATAGGACTATATCGCGGGAAGATTCTAGACTCATATTGTAAATCTCCCACTTCGAGGTGATCGAGCCAACTCTTTTCTAAGAACTTTACCTCTAATGCTAATAAATGGAAAATTCACATGAAATCATCATTGTTGATGAAAATTAGGGTAACGAAGTTGGAGGACATGTAGAAGAGGGAGAATGCATGAAATCATCGGGAAGTATGGGAAACCTATTCCCTTTTGCATGGGGAACACGTATATGGGTAGATTTATAAAAAGATGGTGGACAAGATGATTGAGAATCCAATAAACAACTTTGAAGTGGCACGTCCGTCACAAGTAGGACTATACCACAAGAAGATTTTCGGATCCAAGTGTAAAAACTCCACTTCAGAGGAATGTAACGAACACTGTAAGAAGCTAGCATCTTTTTTGTTTGTTCATAGTCCTATTACCTAATATAACCCTCGACAATTGCCGCATCCAGGTCTCTTGTTGTCGGACTGCTTCACAAAGTTTAGTAGTGGTAGCACGCTCTTCGTCCGAAGGACCACGACCAATCGACAAGCTTCTCAGTTTGTTAATTAAGTTTTTCACGAAGCTTTCGAAACCTTTCACCCTAGGCAACCAAACTACCGCGCACCCCATGCACACAAAATGAAATGCATGGTGTCGAGCTCCTCGACAACACCTGCTAGACCTTAACATCCTGCCCTCTTCTGACAATTGTACAAGACCAACTTGTCATAGTCGGCGTGCGTTTGCCACACATCTACATAGTGAAATTGTCTTGCTCCTCTCAGCTGACCACAAGCCAGATGATCACGTAGCTCCCCCGACACCATGCAATGGTCTGATTCTAACGTAAAGATATGCCGAACATGGATATGCTCAAATATCGACATGAGTTGCACGTTGCCAAAAGCTCTATCCAACCTAGTAGCCTTTTACATTCATTAAATGTGAATTCTGCACCATACCAACCTAGATCTTGAAGTAAACAATCTCCAGTCACCTCTCGAAACGCTCTCATCTAGCCCTCCAACCTTGGTGGTACGGAGATACGTTTCGAGGAATACAAAGTTGAGTTAAAGTCAGCCATGCACAGCCAGTCTAGGTGCTTGTAAATAAAGTTCGGAGGAATAGCTTTGGTCTCGATCTTCAAATTGTGGGGCACCACAGAAACCCATGAAACCGCCTTGAATTGCCACTCATCTTTGCCATACAATACATATGGCAAGAACTGAAGTTTTTCACATCTAGGTCGACCTCAGCCGACCAGAATAAGCCAATGCCACCACTAAAGGCCATCACTATCAATAGCAAAACAACATGGCTTCTGCAAGTTTTAAACACACTTGGCGTTGTTTTTTGTCTCCATCACAAAGAGGAGACATGGACCTTCATGCTTCACCACACTGTGAAGCTCAGAACATGCGAAGGGTTCCCAAACCATCAACCATTCCAGCTCATGCAACTCACTGCGATGGGTACAGCTGCATCACAACCGCTGTCGAGTTGCCCGAGTTCGTCCGGGTAGATTTCGTCTTCTTTGGAATTCTTTCAGCTTCCTGACCACTATTGGTCTGACCTTGATGCGCTATCTTAGTACCATCAGCCTCCTGGAACGGATCATTAATCACTAGAGGTACAACCTTTTGATACACCTGCTTCACCGTCTGTGCACTGCACTCCTCTTCTTCACGTCTTGCCTAGCGATGTCACCTCCGTGCCACGCCCCACCACAGTGCTTGGCTGTCGAGTGTTTAATTTGCCGCTCTGGGAAGCAAACTACTCCCTCATTGAACTTTCAGCAGAGAACAACCTCTTCCTCTCATCCGGAGCCCGTAAATTCTTCCCAAATGGCAGATCACTATTAGCATCTCGAGTCTCTGGTGTAGAACACAACAAATCTGAATGACCAATACAGCCAGAAGAAATACAGAAGTATGAAACATGTTCCTACTAAATATCATACATGTATGTACGCTGCCGCTATGCTTAATCTATCAACACCCAGCGCCTCAAAGTTTTATTCACATCAACAGTCACCCTAGTCCTCAAAAATCTGCCCGCATGATCAAATTCCAACTGGGATGCGTTCATATCAATCTGGTTAGTGCTAGACTTGCTCCACTTATCGTCACGAAGATTGAAAGGGAGATTAATAACTTTGACGAACCTCGTCAGAGGGCGGGGAGTTCCCGCATTGCATTATAGAAGAAAGAATTTATCTAGTTTAGAAAGGGAAACCGGACCCAAACCCCAAACATTGCATGGTCACTACTAGGAAAAGGCTTATCTGTGGCGCACCTTTTTGCAATTCTGTGGCGCATCCTGGAAAAAGTGGGATGCGCCACAAACATCTCGCCACTAAAATATATTTCTGTGGCGCACGCCGATGGTGCGCCACAGAAATACCCAGATTCTGTGGCGCACCCATAACCGTGCGCCACAGAAATATTTCTGTGGCGCACCCACCACCATGCGCCACAGATTTTTTTTTTGAATTTCAAAAAAAAGGGGCGGCCAGATCTAGATCTAGCCGCCGGAATTTCGTCGGAGCTCGTCGGAGGCCGTGTTGCCGTGGGTGGAGGAGGGGGTCGCCGGAGAGGTGGGTGGGTGGAGGATGGGGGTCGCCGGAGATGGTGGAGGAGGAGAAGGAGGTCGCCGGAGGAGGTCGCCGGAGGTGGAGGTGGAGGTCGCCGGGTTGGTGGAGGAGGTCGCCGGAGGTGGAGGTCGCCGGGGTGGTGGAGGAGGTCACCGGAGGTGGAGGTCGCCGGGGTGGAGGAGGAGGTCGCCGGAGGTGGAGGTCGCCGGGGTTGTGGAGGAGGTCGCCGGAGGTGGAGGAGGAGGAGAGAAGATGCGGAGGAGAGGAGAGGAGAGGAGAAGGAGGAGGGAGGAGAAGGGGAGAGGAAAACTGGAGGAGAAGGAGAGAGGAGAAGGGGAAAGGAGAGGAGAAGTGGAGGGAGAAGTGGAAGAGAGAAGGAGAAAAGAGAGGGAGAAGGGGGGCGCCGGCGGGATTCAAAATTCGAATCCGCCCAACAATTATGTGGCGCATGTGCTGCATATGCACCATAGAATTGTCATTTTTTTTTCTTTTTTTTTGATTTTGCTGGAAAAAATTTTCTGTTGGCCATAACTTTTTTTTCGTTTGGAATTTCGAGAATCTGAAAAAAGTCCAACCGGGTAAACCCCGGTGAGGTAAACCCTGGTGAGGGTGGTTCCGAAATTTTCTCTAGTTTTTTTTAGGTATTAAACGCATTTTTTCGACGTCGCATGCAAAAGTTATGGCCGTTTTACTATTTTCTCACCTACTTTGCAAAAAAAGTCAAAATGTGTATTTTTAATTTTTCCTACAACTAGACGCTAAACCTTCCCTACATCTAAAAGGATTTTGTTTTTTGAATTTTTTTATCATTTTCTTTCACTTGGTACAAAACTGAAAAGGCGATCCGGGGGGGGGGGGGGGGGGGTGGGATCTGTTCTCAAAAATTCTGTGGCGCATGGGTCCAGATGCGCCACAGAAATGTGGCTTAATGCGCCACAGAAAGCCACATTTCTGTGGCACATGTGGCCCTATGCGCCACAGAAATGGCTCCCCCCCAATCATTGGTGCTGGGGCCCACCATATTTCTGTGGCGCATGGGTCGAGATGCACCACAGAAAGCCACATTTCTGTGGCACATCTAGACCCATGCGCCACAGAAAGCCACATTTCTGTGGCGCATCTGGACCCATGCGCCACAAAATTCCAAATTTTTTGTGACGCATGGCTATTTGGTGCACCACAAAATCAGTTTCCACCTATAGCTAGTTTCCTCCACGGCCACACAACCTAGCTACACTAGGATTGGAACACCACCGCGCAACGCAAACACCTGACACTAAGCACCACGGTCGCTGTAACTTCGACGCCTACAAACGCGCCGGCGACCAACGTCAAGAGCAACCTCGTCGCCCACACGACACAAGGTCAAAACCCTCGAAGTAATGAAGCTCTCGGGGCTGCTGCCCCGACATCCAACTCTCCAGCATGCCCTGCATACTCCTCCGACAACACCTTCCGGGGCCGCCACACCGACATACCACCGCTCGAGCTCGAGCTGCAACGTCCGCACGACACATCTGCCTGTAGCCCGAGCTACACAGGATCACTGCCCGCAGACCACGGCCGCCACAACATGCCTGGGGCCGCCGCCCCGACATACCGTCCAGCCATCCCCTCTGGGATGCACCGACGAGCCGATGACCATGCCGCCCCTGCCTCTCCTGGTCACCACCCAAAGCTGCGCCAAGTCGAAGCCCTGCCCCATGGAGCTCAACCACTGCACCGCTGCCCGAGGCCGCCGCCTCGGCGTACATCCACCATCTCGGAGCCGCCGCCCCGACATCCACGAACCCCTGCAACGCCACCGTCCGCGACCGAGCTCATGCCACCGAGCTCCTCCGCGGCGCCGGCCGACCTTGCCCTGGGGCCGCTGCCCCAGCTTCCCTCTTCCCCTCCACACGCAGGGCGGCACCTCCATAGAAGCATCACCGGCCGCCGCCCCAGGCCGCTCCATCCTCCAGGTACACATCAACATTCGTCACCAGCAACCCCTGGCCCGCTGCCCTGCCGCACACACGGCCAGGACAGCCACCAGCAACAACAGGGAGCTGCAGCACCGCCCGAGCTCCCCACTCTTGCCTCCACTGCACCTCAACGTGGCGCACCTTTATTGGCCTCCTGCAGCTGGCCTCCGAGCACCGGGAAACCACCGCAGACGAACCGGCAGCACCACCGCAGTGCACTACGCCCCGCCGCTCGACGCCCGAGCACACCATCAACACCACGGCATCCCAGGGCCGCCGCCCTGGCCTCCAACGCGGACGAAACCGCCCAGCCCAGATGGATCTGGGCAGGATGGCGCCGCCCCAGCAGGCTGCCCCGCAGCCATGCCCGCTCCTCGCGAAGCAGGAAACACTGGCAATGGCCGCCGCATCCCTGCGCACCGACGCGCTCGCCCGCGGCCGCCGCGACGGCGACGCGCCGCCCGACCACCTCGCCCCGCCGCCATGGCGAGACTCCGCGCTTGGACCCGCCGCGCCGCCAGACCACCTTCCCAGGGCCGCCGCCCCGGCGTCCGCGCCGGATCCCGCGTTGTCGACCCCAGCCAGCCCTGCAGCTTCCGCCACCGCCGACCAAGAGAACGCCGCCGCTGCGCCCAGCGCCTGCCCCCGCGCCGCGACGCGAGACGAGGTCCCCGCCGCCGCCCACTGCCGCACGGGCTTTGCCCGTCGGAGCGCTCCGGCGGCGGCGGAGGGGAGGGGGGGGAGGCGAGGCGGCTGTGCCTGGCGGCTAGGGTTTCCGCCCGTGTCGCCCCGTGCGGAACGACGCGGGGGAGAAGCAAAATGAGATTAATAACTCTTTCCCACAATTGCAGTTTCTCAAATTTTAATTCAGAAGTTTGCATGCACTCTCAAACTTGGAGAGAATGACGGCGTTCTTGCTACATGCCATGGCGTACCTTATCACGCTCTCTCTTTGTACCAAATTCTGCCACAAAGATGTTGTTGCCCACGGGTCGGAAGGTCAACCCCTTAGGGTTTCCCCAAGCCGGGCGGGGAGCAGTAGAGATTGTCTGCAGATGAAACACGTTGTAGAGCAGAACCTTCCCAGCCAACATCCATCTCTGCTTCTCTAGTTCCCCACGATCATCTAGCACTAGCACCATAGGAGTTGCCTCTTCTTCCGAGATATCCAACTTGCCCAGGGCTTCCTCTAGCTTCGCCCTCGCCGCCCTTGGCGATAGGGCTTCCTTCTCCTTTCCCTTGTCTGCCGACGACCTCATAGCGCTCGCCGAGAAAGCACAAGACGCCCCAGATCCGCAAGCACCGCCACCAGTCCACTCAAAAAACCTAATCGCCTCGAGGAGGTGATGTTAGCAATAAGCCATGTCTGGCCATGGTCGTGACCGGGTGTTAGGGCGCCGGGTCGGGTCCATGGCGGCCGTGGCGCGTAGGTGCGTGCGTGGGTGTGTGCGTTGTGTTTCTGTTAGGCAGTAGGAGGAGGACTTGGTCCAGCAGCAGGCCGGCCGCGGTGATCGCGTTCGAGCGCGTCGTGCGCGCGAGCTGGGGCGTGCTGGTCGTGGGTGCGTGTGTGCGCGGGCGTGGCGTCGTGTGTGCGAGCCGCGCCTATATATCCCGCCCCTCTGTAATCTGCAAAGCACCATCGAGTTGGAGCTCGACTGAATAGAGAAGCCGTCAGTGCGGCAGGTGTTCATGCGCCAAGAAAAAGTTCAGAGTCCACTTCTTCTTCCTCCTCTGTCCGTGAGCTGAGAGAGAGAGCTAGATAGGGTTTGGTGCTGACAGTGTGACAGGTGATCCGTTTATTTTGTGAGGAAAACTCACCACAATTTGGAACCTACCCTCGGTTAGAGTTGAACGTACCTCTACATAACAATATTGTATTGTTTAGAGCGTCACACACATAATCCCCAGCATGCATGGCGATATGTCTCATAATCGAATCAAGCATATACAAAATGTTTCATACGACTGCATATCCATACTAGCTTACTAAATAGTCCCAGTTCTCCTGGGGATCTTTAAAAAAAAATTTGACTAAGATGTTCTTGAAAGCTAAATACAGAGTAGCTAGCAGAAATAAAGCTTAATTAGCCACCAGCGTGACGACGAGCCCCGCGCAGAGAGCCACGAACATCGCCGCCCCTGCGAACATAGTCCTATGACGTAATATAACCCTCGACCGTTGCTGCATCCAGGTCTCTTCTTATCGGAGTGCTCGACGAAGTTTAGCAGTGGTAGCACGCTCTTCATCGAAAGGACCATGGCGAATTGACAAGCTTCTCAGTTTTTTAATTAAGATTTTCTCAAAGCTTTCGAAACCTTTCGCCCTATGCAACCAAACTCCTGCGCACCCCATGCACACAAACTAAACTGCATGGTGTTGAGCTCCTCGACAACGCATGCTAGACCTTGACATCCCACCCCTTCTGCCATTCATCCAGCACCAACGTTTCATAGTTGGCGTGCGTCTTCTACACATCTTCATAGTGAAATTTTCTCGCTCCTCTCAGCTGATCATCGGCCATACGATCAAGTAGCTCCGCCGACACTATCCAATGGTCTGATTCGGAAGTAAATATATGCCGAACACGGATACACTCAAACATGGTCATGAGTTCCACATTGCAAAAGTTCTACCCAACCTAGCTTTACATTCATTAATCCAACTTGGCCATTATCCCATGTGAATTATCCACTCGACCAACCTACATCGTCTTGAAGTAAACAATCTTCAGTCGCCTCTCAAAATGCTCTCATCTAGCCCTCCGTCCTTGGTGATCTGGAGAAAATGTTCCGAGGCATACAAAGTTTTGTTAAGTGTCACCCATGAACAGCTAGGCCAGGTGCTTGATTGCAATTCAAGTTCGGAGGAATCGCCAACTTTGGTGTCGATCCTCAACACGCGAGGCACCATAGAAACCCGTGAACCGCCATGAATTGGCACTCTTCTTCGCCATACAATCTATATGGAAGGAACTGGAGTTTTTCACATCTACATCGACCTGAGCTGACCAGAATAAGCTAATGCCACCACTAAGGCCATCACTATCAATAGCAAAACATCTTGCAAAGCCTAACTGATTTTGCAGTTTTTCAACATGTTTGGCGCTGTTTTTTTTGTCTCCGTCACAAAGAGGAACACATGGACCTTCATGCTTCACCACACTGCGAAGCTCAGAAAACACGTCGACCGTTCAAGCTCATAGGGCTGCGTCGCAGCCGCTGTCAAGTTTTCCGAGTTCGTCCGGGTAAATTTCGTCTTCTTTGGATTTCTTTCAGCTTCCAAACAACTATTGGTCTGACCTTGATGCGCTATCTCAGTACCATCACCCTCTTAGACCTCTTCCAATGGGTCGTATATTAGCACGATATCATAGAAGATATAAATACTTAAGAGACGACCTCTACAATGCAGTGTTTCTTAAGTGTCGTCTCTTAGAGGTCTTTCATTTATTAGTTATAGGGATCCTAATGGCATATCAGTATTGTAGCCTATGTGTGGTACGACATATGCTCATGTTTGACACACACAAGGATAAATATATGATTCAAAAATTAACGGTGCACCCGTCCAGATTCAAGATCATGTGCACATATGCAATCCATCAGATGCAAGACCACGTACACATAATTTTCTTGAAGGAACCACGTACACACATGACATGTATGGATGCATCCATCGGGAACATGGTTCAGGCAAACGAGGCCTGAAAGAAGCCCACATCGTGAAAGGAAGAAACGCGTCCAGAAAGAATAGAGGGAAATATCGACCTGCATAGGATCCCTGGATTGATTACTACGCATCGGGAGAGGAGCTAAGAGTCGTTTCTATCCTAACATACAGCTTCCATCTCTCTCATCCTTAAATACCATGCCACATCAGCAAATCACCTTAGAACGGGCCTTAGAACGAGCATGCATCGGGAGGAATCATTTTAGTAGGATATAACGTTAAGAAACCAGCATTGGCACAGGCCTTAGAACGGATCATGCATCGGGAGATGTACAACCATCTGATACACCTGCTTTGTGATATGTGCACTATGCTTCCCAACGCGAATTTTCTAACGGCTCCGCGTCCTACCGGTGTGGAATCAGCCATCCATTCGTGTCCCGAGATTCAAGAGGTATCTCAAGGTATTCTCCATTGTTATTTTAGTATTAAAACAAGCAAGTTTGTAGGTGTATCTTGTACCTATTAAATACCACCCAATTGTGCACCTACCTTTTTAGTCTATGACATGTGGGTACAACAAGTTTGTGTCCCACAAGTAAGTGCGGGTACATTTGTTCGGTAAAGTGCAAATTTTCTACCCACCCACCCATCCTTTTTAGTTTCATTCTCAATATTGTATCAGTTATATCTATTGAGTCGGATGTCCGATTTTTTATCTGTTTTGACATTTGAGTTCCTAGAGATGAGATCTTCAAAACAAGATCATTATTGGATACATTTTGAAAAAATTTAAAATTCGAATTTGAAATTGTATTGAAACTAAAATGAAATTCCAACAAGATTAATTCGTCATATTTGACATGTTTCATTCTTATATGACATATGTTATAGTAAAATAGAGGTTTCATGCATATTTCATGATGATTTGTTGTGATACCACAGATATTTCATAAAAAAATTGCACATGTAAAGAGTTTCGTCGTGTTTTAAACACACCATTTACAAATTTATTCGAAAATAGACAAAACCGTAATGAAACTTGTACTTTTTAACCAACTTTGTTTAAATCATAATTGATTGGAGCAAAACTGAAATAATCCAAATATCTTTACAATATACGTGAAATTTCTATGAAATAACAGAAATATGTCTGGTGATCTTTGAAATTCTAAACTTTTTCCAAATTTTATATTTTTTTGGAACAACAACATATTGTAAAAATATAAAAATTAGAAAGAAAAACTATACCGAAACATTTTTGAAAAGTTTTTGTACCGATCCAACAAAAAAATTATTTCATAATTTTGAAATAAATATTATTTTCTGGGTGCAATACATCTTATATATACGAATATACATGTTAGAATACAAGCCCTGGTATAATGATACAAGCATATATAGGTGTCAGCTCTTAATTGGTCGCATGCTTGTCCAGTAGGACGCAGAGCCGTTAGAAAAGAGTTTCCTCTACGCTTCTTCTTATTCACGTTTCTATTCTTGCCTAACAATGTCATCTCCGTGCCAAGCTCTTGACTATCGAGTGTTAACTTTCCCGCTCTGGGAAGCAAACTGCTCCCTCGTCGAACTTTTAGCAGAGAACGACCTCTTCCTCTCATCTGGAGACCTTAAATTCTTCCCAAACGGGAGATCACAATTAGCATTTCGAGTCCCCAGTGTAGAACACAACAAATCTGACTGAGCAATACGGCCACAACAAAAGCAGAAGTGCAGCACATGTTCCTAGTGATATCATACATGTATGTACTCTGTCGCTTCACTGAATCTATCAGCACATAGCACCTCAAGGGTTTATTCACATCAACTGTCACTCTACTCCTCAAAAATCTGCCCACGCGTGATCGTCAGATTTGATGTGCAGAATAGCTGCCCCAGGGATATTTGGCCCACTGGGTGTTGACAGCTAATTAAACGGACAAGATTGAGTAGAAACGGTGATTAGACGGCTGAGAACGCTAATGACCTGAGAGAGCTTCTTCTTGTCCCAGTTATTATATCCCTAATTAGCGATACACTTGCTCAACTTATCCTCAAGGAGAATGAAAGGGAGATTAATAACTCTTTCCGACCATTGCAGTTTTGCAAATTTCAGTTCAGAAGGTCGCATGCAGTCCTCAAACTCGGAGAGAATGACGGCGTTCTTGCTGACATGCCATGGCGTACCTTCCCACACCCAATCGCGGTCTCTCTTTGTACCAAATTCTGCCACAAAGATGTTGTCGCCCATAGATCGGAAGGTCAACCCCTTTCGGAGTCCCCACGCTCGGCGGGGAGCAGTAGAGATCGTATACACGTTGTGGTGCAGAGCCTTCCCAGCCAACATCCATCTCTGATTCTCTAGTTCATCACGATCATCTAGCACCAGAGGAGTGGCCTCTTCTTCCGAAATATCCAACTTGCCCAGGGCTTACTCTAGCTTCACCTTCCCATAGGGCTTCCTTCTCCTTCCGCCACGACACGGCTTCCTTCTCCTTCCCCTTGCCTATCGACGTGCTCATAGCCACTAGTACAAAAAAGTGCTTTTGTCCCTGCCAAAAAAAGGCATTAGTCCCGGTTGCTTCACGAACCGGGACCAATGAGAGTATTAGTCCCGGTTCGATCCGCCAGGACGTCGCACAGAGACCGGAAGGCATTAGTCCCGGTTCGTCCGGGACCTTTAGTCGCGGTTCCAACCACGAACCGGGACTAAAGGTCTCCGCCCGACAGCCGCCGAGGTGAGAACCCTTTTGTCCCGGTTCATAACACAAACCGGGACTAAAGGTTAATATTTAGTCCCGGTTTGTGTTATGAACCGGGACAAAAGGGTTCGACCACCTTTATCTTCTTCCCTTAGCCCGAGCCATCCTCACTTCTCCATTTTTATGTTCGGTTCACTCTCTCCCAAGATCAAGTTCATTCCATTTTTCTCCACCATTTGTCAAGATTAGCAGCACCCATCTCTTTAAGGGTTAGCAACTTCATCCTTTCTTCCGGCATTGCGGATTTAGCTCATTTTATTATAGTTTAGCTCTTTTCATTTTTCTAGTGCAAGCTAGGTGTTTGATGAAATGTCTAAAAGGAGTTATTTTGTTTTATACGCAATTTGAGCTCAAATTAAATTATGATTTGTTGGTTTCAGTGTCATCGCAACAACGCCGTCGAACCGGGAGCGCCGCCCCGTCGCCGGCACCACCTTGGTGAGCCTCTTGTTCTTATAAAAAAATAACAAAATTGTTATTTATATGATTTATATAGTTACTTGTATAATTTTCTTACTTCTATGATTGTTTGATAAATGTATAGTGCCATGGTTTTGATATCTGTCCCCGTCGGCCCTCGTCCGGTTTATGATTCGGATGCGGTATATTATCTGTTACAACTATTTTTTTAATTTCGTTTTTATAATAATTATGCCGACCAACACTTGACATAGATATTTTTATCTAGGACATATATGAACCGGAAATTCCAACCGACCCTCTTGTTGAGAAGTTAAATTTAGTTGAAAAAGAAAACGATGATTTGAAAGAAAAATTGAAACAAATTGAAGAAGAGAAGATGAAATTGGAGTTGTATCTTGCCGATGTCATCGATGATCACAAGATCAAGATGTATGCAATGCGCTTGAAGATTAGAAAGATTAGAAATTATGCCATTAATAAAGAGGCTTGGTATCATTATGCTGTTGGATCAATTGTTACCTTAGTTGCGATTTGGATAGCATTTGTTGTTGCATTTAAATGCATTACCTAGTTTGTATGTTAGTTTCAATGTATGTTTTAATTATGAGAACTATGTATCACATTTGGTCACTACTCTAATTGGTTTTAATATGATGAACTTGTATTAATTATTTTGGTCACTTCTCTATTCACGATGTTGTGCGTAATGGTTTTTGATAAACTTACTTATATAATGCAGATGGACCGACAATGGATATACGGTAACCGACGGACTGACGATTTCATTACGGGGCTGCGTAGTTTTATCAGTGTGGCCGAAGCAAACAATCAGAATGGTTTTATGTGTTGTCCATGTATTGCCTGTCAGAATAAGAAGGATTACTCCTCCTCAAAAATCCTTCACAGCCACCTTCTTCGCACCGGTTTCATGCCCAACTATAATTGTTGGACGAAGCATGAAGAAAGAGGGGTATGATGGAAGAAAATGAAGAAGAAGAGGACGGTGACAACTATCCTATGTACCCTGAATACGGTGATACTGCAACGGGGGAAGCTGAAGATCAAGAGGCATCAGATGAGCCGGCTGATGATCTTGGTCGTGCCATTGCTGATGCACGGAGAGAGTGCGGAACTGATAATGAGAGGTCGAAATTCGCGCGTACGTTAGAGGATCACAACAAACCGTTGTACCCAAATTGTGAAGATGGCCTGAAAAAGCTGGGTAGCACACTGGAATTGCTGCAATGGAAGACAGAGAATGGTGTGACCGACAAGAGATTTGAAAAATTGCTGAAAATAATGAAGAAAGACCTTCCAAAGGGTAACGAATTACCCGCTAGTACGTACGAAGCAAAAAAGGTTGTCTGCCCTCTAGGATTATACGTGCATAAGATACATGCATGCCCCAATGACTGCATCCTCTACCGCGGTGAGGAGTACGAGAATTTGGAGGCATGCCCGGTATGAACTGCATTGCGGTATAAGATCAGACGAGATGACCCTGTTGATGTTGAGGGCGAGCGCCCCAGCAAAAGGGTTCCTGCCAAGGTGATGTGGTATGCTCCTATAATACCACGGTTGAAACATTTGTTCAGAAACAAAGAGCATGCCAGGCTGTTGCGATGGCACAAAGAAGACCGTAAGAAAGACGCGATGTTGAGACACCCTGCTGATGGGTCACAGTGGAGAAAAATCGAGAGAGAGTTCCCGAACTTTGCAGATGATGCAAGGAACTTAAGGTTTGGTCTAAGTACAGATGGCATGAATCCTTTTGGAGAGCAGAGCTGCAGTCATAGCACGTGGCCTGTGACTCTATGTATCTATAACCTTCCTCCTTGGTTATGCATGAAGCGGAAGTTCATTATGATGACAGTGCTCATCTAAGGCCCGAAGCAACCCGACAACGACATTGATGTGTACCTGAGGCCTTTAGTTGAAGAACTTTTACAGTTGTGGCGTGAAGAAGGTGTACGTATGTGGGATGAGCACAAACAAGTGGAATTTGACCTACGAGCGTTGCTATTTGTAACTATCAATGATTGGCCAGCTCTTAGTAACCTTTCAGGACAGACAAACAAGGGATACAATGCATGCACGCACTGTTTAGAGGAGACTGATAGTATATATTTGGAGAAATCTAACAAGTTTGTGTACCTGGAGCATCGTCGATTTCTTCCGACAAAGCATCCCGTAAGAAAGAAAGGCAAGCATTTCCAAGGTATGCCCGATAATCGGAGGAAGCCTGACCACCGTACTGGTGATGATATATTTGATATGGTCAAGGATCTAGAAGTGATCTTTGGAAAGGGTCCTGACGGTCAATCTATTCTGAATGACGGTACCGGACACGCGCCCATGTGGAAGAAGAAATGTATATTTTGGGAGCTACCCTATTGGAAAGTACTAGAGGTCCACTCTTCAGTCGACGTGATGCACGTGACGAAGAATCTTTGCGTGAACCTACTAGGCTTCCTGGGCGAGTATGGGAAGACAAAAGATACACCGGAAGCACGGGAGGACTAGCAACGTATGAAATACCCAAACAACATGCATTCACACGACAAGACCCGGACTAGCTACGCTCTTACCAAAGCAGAGAAGGAAATCTTTTTTGAATGCCTGAGCAGTATCAAGGTCCCGTCTGGCTTCTCGTCGAATATAAAGGGAATAATAAATATGGCAGAGAAAAAATTCCAAAACCTAAAGTCTCATGACTGCCATGTGATTATGACGCAGTTGCTTCCGATTGCATTGAGAGGGCTTCTACCGGAAAATGTTCGAGTACCCATTGTGAAGCTATGTGCATTTCTCAATGCAATATCTCAGAAGGTAATCAATCCAGATATTCTGTCAAGGTTACAGAATGATGTGGTCCAATGTTCTGATAGTTTTGAGTTGGTGTTCCCACCATCGTTCTTCAATATTATGACGCATCTCCTGGTTCACCTAGTCGAAGAGATTGCCATTCTCGGTCCTGTATTTCTACACAATATGTTCCCCTTTGAGAGGTTCATGAGAGTTTTAAAGAAATATGTCTATAACCGTGCTAGGCCAGAAGGAAGCATCTCCAAGGGCTATGGAACAGAGGAGGTCATCGAGTTCTGTGTTGACTTTATTCCTGACCTTAAGCCGATTGATGTTCCACAATCACGGCATGAAGGGAGACTGAGTGGAAAAGGCACGTTAGGAAAGAAAGCAAAAATATGTAGGGACGGACATTCTTTAACTCAAGCACACTATACAGTTCTACAGAGTTCTACCTTGATGGCTCCGTATATCGAGGAACACATGAATATAGTACGGTCCCAACACCCGGGACAGTCTGACACCTGGATTACACATGAACACATTGAGACTTTTGGTGGTTGGTTGCGAACACATCTCATTAATAACAACATTATTGGAGATCAGCTGTACTTGTTGGCCAGGTCACCATCTTCGACTGTATTGACTTTCGAAGGGTACGAGATAAATGGGAATACATTTTACACGATCGTCCAAGATAAAAAGAGCACCAACCAGAACAGTGGTGTCCGTTTTGATGCAGCAAACAACAATGGGCAAAATGACACATATTATGGTTACATAGAGGAGATATGGGAACTTGATTATGGACCTTCTTTTAAGGTCCCTTTGTTTCGGTGCAAATGGGTCAAGCTGAATAGAGTTGGGGTTCAGGTAGAGAAGCGGTACGGAGTGACAACAGTGGATCTCAACAATCTTGGTTACAAAGACGAACCATTCGTCCTAGCCAATGATGTGGCTCAGGTTTTCTATGTGAAGGACATGTCTACCAAACCGAGAAAAAGAAAAAAATAAGCAAACGGATAAATCACCTAACGAGCCAAAGCGTCACATAGTTTTTTAGGGAAAAGAAACATCGTGGGAGTGGAGGACAAGACAGACATGTCAGAAGATTATGATAAGTATCATGAAATTCCGCCCTTTGCAGTGAAGGATGACCCAAGTCTCCTGTTTATTAATGAAGATGCACCATGGTTACGACAGAGAAAAAACC
Source organism: Puccinellia tenuiflora (assembly GCA_012064385.1). Classification (NCBI taxonomy): domain Eukaryota; kingdom Viridiplantae; phylum Streptophyta; class Magnoliopsida; order Poales; family Poaceae; genus Puccinellia; species Puccinellia tenuiflora. The sequence continues at coordinate 231,851 of QRDG01001421.1, forward strand.
CAAACACTAGATAACGATGTTGGTGATGTGTAATAATTTGTATTCGGTCGATGAACTGAAGGATTTCTAAATATAACAAAACACACGGTTTCCCCGTCATACAGCCCAACGGTGGCTCGTGAGTGCCTGCATATCAAATGCACCGTTGGGTTGTATGACGGGAATCCGAATGATTTGATTTTGGTCGATGAACTGAAGTATTTTGTAGATAGAACAAAACACACGGTTTCCCCTGCATACAGCCCAACGGTGGCTCATGAGTGCCTGCATATCAAATGCACTGTTGGACGTATGCAGGGAATCCGAATGATTTGTATTCTCTTTCTGTTGTTGCCCCCTCTTGTTCTTTATCTCCTCCTCATGGTGGGTATTTATAGCTAAAAGATCAGGGCAACTCTTCACCTTTAGTCCCGGTTGGTGGCTGGAACCGAGACTAAAGAAGCGTTGATATGTGTGCCTTATCTTTTTCTTGAGATCCAACGGCTCACAAGCGCTCGACAGAAACACACTGCTGATCCAACGGCTCACAAGTGTTCGAAGGAAACACACGATCCGTGTGCTTCTTCAGATTGGGCATATGTGTGCCTTATCTTCTTCTTGAGCCACCAACCGGGACGAAAGGGTCTTTAGTCCCGGTTATAAAATTGAAACAGAAAATATGTATGTTTAATGACCTAATGGGGTTCAAATTCCAAATTTTGTAATTAAATAAACTCACCTCAAATCTCAAACAAAAATTAAATTATTATAAATATAAAGATTACATTTTTATGAACAATTTGATATTTTAATTGCATTTTTATGATAAACAGATCAAAATATATTGAATTTATAAATTTAATAAGTTAATTGAGTTCAAATTCCAAATTTTGTAATTAAATAAATTCACCTCAAATCTCAAACAAAAATGAATTTATTATAAATATGTAGATTACATTTTTATGAACAATTTGATATTTTAATTGCATTTTTATGATAAACAGGTCAAAATATATTGAATTTATAAATTTAATAACTTAATTGAGTTCAAATTCCAAATTTTGTAATTAAATAAATTCACCTCAAACAAAAATGAATTTATTATAAATAGATAGATTACATTTTTATGAACAATTTTATATTTTAATTGCATTTTTCTGATAAACAGAGCAAAAGATATTGAATTTATAAATTTATTACTATATAATTTATAAACAGATCAAAAAACTAAACTGTGGCCTTCACGCGCGAAAATTTAATTTCCATAAGACCTTTTGTCCCGGTTCGTGGATGGAACCGGGACAAAAGGTCGTTTTGGCGCGCGCCCTCTCGGTGCCCCGAAAATGACCTTTTGTCCCGGTTCGTGGCTGGAACCGGGACAAAAGGGTCATCTTTCGTCCCGGTTGGAGCCACCAACCGGGACGAAAGGGTCTTTGGTCCCGGTTCGTGGCTGGAACCGGGACCAAAGGTCTCTCCTATATCTCCCTCTGCCTCCCCTTCTCCCTCTCATTCGTTTTCTTTGCTAAGGACCAGGAGGAGCGCGCGCAACCACCACGACGCCGTCAGGCTGCCGGATTCCGCCGCCGTCCTCCTCCTCCACGCACCGCCGCCCTCCTCCACGCACCGCCCTCGCCGCTCGCCGGCCGCCGCCGTCCTCCTCCTCCTCCACGCACCGCCGCCCTCCTCCACGCACCGCGCGCCCTCGCCGGTCGCCCCCGGCCGCTCGCCGGCCGCCGCCGTCCTCCTCCTTTTCCCCGGCCGCTCGGCCCCGCTCGCCGGCCGCGGCGTCGTCCTCCTGTTGCCGGCCGCCGTCCTCCTTTTCGGCCGCCGTCCTCGATCGTCCTCGCCGGCCCTCCTCCTCTTCTTCTCCTCCGGTAATTAATTCCTCTCCTCCTCGCATTTTTTTGTTAGCTTAGGAAAATTGGTTAGCTTAGGTAAATTTTAGTTAGAATGTTAGAATTTTAGTTAGGTAAATTTGTTAGCTTAGGTAAATTGGTTAGCTTAGGTAAATTTGTTAGCTTAGGTAAATTTTAGTTAGAATTTTTAGAAAAATTTAAAATGTTAGAACTTTTAGTTATAATTTTAGTTAGAATGATATAATTTTAGTTAGAATGTTAGAATTTTAGTTAGATTTTTTAGAAAAAATTAGAATGTTAGAACTTTTAGTTAGAATTTTTAATTAGAAAAATTTAGAATGTTAGAAATTTTAGTATTTGATAATATTTGACATAAATTAAATTTAGAATTTGATAAAATGACTAGTGGTTAAATATTAGTTTCAAAGTTTATAGAATTTGATAAATTTAGAATTTGAGAAATTTAGAATGTTAGAACTTTTAGAATTTTAGTTAGAATTTTTAGAAAAATTTAGAATGTTAATTTATTAGCTAGGATAATTTTGTTAGCTAGGTTATTTTTTTTAGAATTTTTCTTAGTTAGATTAATTTTGTTAGCTAGGTTAGTTTTCTTAGCAATATTTGTTAGCAATTTACTAGTTAGGTTAATTAGCTAGGTTTATTTATTAGCTAGGATACTCATGTTTTTGCCATTTGTCTTTGCAGAAACTATGGATCACGACAGAGACGAAGATCAGGAAAACATATTGGAGGATATGATCCGTGGTGACGATGACGTCGATATCGTCTCGAGCTTTTTGAACGACTCCGGTGAGGGGGTGGACATAGAAGATGACGGCTCCGGTTCTCGAACCGTAATTACTACAGGGTCCGGCGAGGTATATTAAGTAACCGTATGTTGACTAAATGCATTATTTGATTTGTATATACATATATTAACGCTCTTTCTTCTTTTAGCCCTCCGGATCGAGCAAATCTTCTGACAGCAAACGAGGCCCAGCCAAAAGGTTGGGGAGTGAAGAAAGGTACAAGATCGAAGTCATCGCTGCAGATGGCAGACCGATTCTTCCCGTGACGCATGCCACGGTATTTATAAGTCAATGCGGAGTTGTTGTTAGGGACATCATCCCGATCACCGTTCAAGACTGGAATAAGCCAAAGACGGATGGACGACGCTCATCTGCTAGTTATGTCGATGATAGAGCCAAAGACAATCTTTGGAAAACGCTCATGGCTAATTTCACGCTACCTCGTCAAAATGAAGAGGACGACTCTCATCCGTTAGAGGGGGATGAAACTATTAAGGATCCCATAGAGGAAAAGGTCAAGGAGTGGGCACTTAAGAAGATGGCCGAACAATTTATCAACTGGAAGAAAAGATTGAACAGGGATCATGTCCAGAAAGGAAAGATTCCGGAATTCACCGGAGCGTATGAGAAGCTCAAAGATCAATGGGACGAATTTGTCGAGTACAAGACATCGGAGGAGTCTAAGAAAAGGTCAGCAATAAATAAGAAAAATGCTACAAAGAAAGAATATCACCATAGCATGGGGTCAGGTGGCTACAGGGCTATCAAGCCTAAGCTGGAGAAAGATGAGAACGACTTGCTTCAGAACGGGATAATTCCCGAGACGCTGCATTGGGCTGAACGGGCAAAGCTTTGGTTCTATGGGCATGGAGCTAAGTTGCACCCAGAAACAGGGAAGTGCATTTTTACAAAAGCACAACTTGCAATCCCCCTCGCTGAACTTCAAAAGATAATGAAGCAGGTAGAAGACGGGGAGTTCCATCCAGACAGAGAGAAGGACGAGTTGTCACGCGCCCTCGGGAATCCAGAACACAGTGGACGAACACGAGGCACAGAAGGCTCCGTTCCATGGAAGTATGGTTTTCCCGATTGCAGTGACACTTATCGAAGCCGAGGGAGGAAAAAGAAAGAGGAGGCAGACCGGCTGAAGCAGATCGAAGAAAAACTAACGAGGCAGCAGGAGATACTAGATGCACTTACCAGCCAGCAAGCTACCGGCCAATCTCAGCGGCACGAAGATCCTGCATTGGAAATTAGCGGCCCACCATCTCAACGGAAAAGCAGTGTGGCTTCCACGGAGCTCGTTCGGCCAGATATCTCGGCTCGTCGCTACCCCGTGGATGATATCACGGAGAGGGAAAATTGTGAGCTACATGCTCCATTGATGAACCTAACTGTGAAGGTGGTGGTCGGCGTAGTCTTACCTCCTACACCTAATGGAACTTACTGTGGCACCCCGATCCGGAGATCGAGTTACCCCATATATCAGTCCCAGGAGCACTGGATATATGACAACTTGATAGCAGAACATAACCACTTTATTAAGGGGTCGGGGAAACCGACGATGGATTACAAGGGTCTCATTACAAGGCTGCGCCCTAGCGCACACAACAGTCTGTACATTATTTATCAAACATGACTTCATCAGAGGGCGTCAGCGGAATGGCGGAAGCGTGCGACGAAGAGGGCCTAACCTCACAGGGCTCTGCCGGGATACCGGATCTAGTTCTCGTACAAGGGGTACTCGGCGACGGGGGTAGGAGGATCTGGCCACATGAAAAGCCAGGTGAGTACATGGAATGTACTCGCAAGACATCAATCCTCAATCAACCGTAACCAACGATCCTATATGGCATGGCATGGGTGCAGGTGCGAGTCCAAGCTTAACGGTTGGACTTAACTTACCTACTTACCTGTGACGAAAACCGTGGCTTGTGAGAACGAGTCTCCTTTCCACAAAATAACATTCTCAACACTTAGGTTCTCAAGTTTGACCAACTCTGGTCCAACCCGAGCTCAGCTTTTGACCAACTATGGTCCACCTCGAGGCTTAGCTTTGACCAACTATGGTCCTCTTTTCAGCTCAACTTTGGCCAACTCTGGCCGTTTGGTGAATTTATTCTCCGTGTTCAACTGGACTGACTCAAGTGTGACTGGACCCAACACCGTTCCTTAAGTAGGAACAATACTAGATTCTAGATTTGACACTCTCGAGAGGTTGCAACTTTTATCCACACGTTGGGGTCTAAGCTTGTACCGCCGGTACCGAAGTACTACACCCATCATGGCGACAGCACAAACCTATTCCCCCGTAGCCGTCCGCTCTACCAAGACACTCCTTGTATAGCTACCGACTTACCACTCGGGCTAAGTCTTATGACGAAGTGAATCCGGCACGTCCCCAACTCATGAGCAACGCCTAGCTCCGGAACCTTCACAAGACTAGCCCCGACCACAACTATGCAGTAACCGACTAGACTTGCCAAGTGGGTAGCATCAAAAGAGGCTCGATAGGCTACTAAGCTACGGTCTGCCCATTTCAACGACGCATGGTTGTGCGGGTGTGTTTGGCGAGTGGCACTATAAGACTCAATCTAGTCGACGGAGGTGGTTATCTTTTTAGTCAATTTTACTCTCAACCACAAGATAGCAACAAACGTTAGTCCACAAGATAAACATGAGCATAAAATAACCACATAGCAGCTCAGTAAGGTCAACCGGGCGAGGATGGAGATATCTCCAGCCAGTTGCAGCCACGGGTCGAGTAAGAAAATAACAAAATCAACCGGGCGAGGACGGAGATGTCTCCGGCTAGTTGCAGCCACGGGTTGAGTAAATAAATACGCACACCCCACTCTACGGAAAGTAGACGAGATTCAATCCACGCGGGCGGAGCCCGACATGTATTTAGTCGCCGGCCGGAACTCAACCCACACTTGATGGGTTTATCGTATTGCAGGAAAGTAAAGTTACTTGAAATAAAAGTACGGAAAGTAGGCGAGATTCAATCCACGCGGGCGGTGCCCGACATGTATTTAGTCGCCGGCCGGAACTCAACCCACACTTGATGGGTTTATCGTATTGCAGGAAAGTAAAGTTACTTGAAATAAAAGTACGGAAAGTAGGCGAGATTCAATCCACGCGGGCGGTGCCCGACATGTATTTAGTCGCCGGCCGGAACTCAACTCACGGGTCATGAGTTTATCGTATTGCAGAAAGTAAAAGTAGCATTAGGTCACATGAAATAATAGGCATGAAATAAGATATGCGGGATGCAACTATCGCGCCAACAAGCAACAAACAAGTCAAATCAGGCATCGATGACTTGGGAACGGATGGTTGGGGGCTGATGGCTTGCCTTCAGGGATAGGTTCAACTTCCACTTCGAAAGGGGGGTTGGAATCTATTAAAGAAATTCAAAACTAGGGTTAAAACCTTCCACAAGGCATTCAAAGGTTCAGTAGGCAAAGGATATTCAAATAAATTGAAACCAGTGACATTGGACAGAGAATTTCAAAACAAAGCCAATGCAAAAAGATTCATATTTTTCTGATTATTTTTGAGAAAGATATGACCCTCCAAAGTTAACCCTAGAATCTGCCTTTTTCAAAAACAGAAACAAATAAAGAAAATCTGTTCAGAAAAGTTTAAAAGGCTGACGGCCGGGGCCCACTGGTCAGTGGCTGAGTGTTGAACCGGTACGCGCGCCAGCGAAGAGAAAAAAAAAAGGAAGAAAGGAAACAGAGGGGGAGGACGAGGTCACCGGCACGGCGGACTCACCGGCGAGGTCTCCTGGCGGCTACGGTGACAGGGAGGGAGGGGAGAGGATGCGGGGAGGCTCAGAGAGGAGAGGTGCAGGGCTTCAGCGTGGCTGCAAGTGCTGGAGAGGTCTGGGGCGGTGGCGGCCGTGTCGACCGCGGAGGCCGAGGAACGGCGAGGATGGGGACGGCAGCTCAGGGCATCCCGTGCCCTGCGATGGTGGCTACTGGTTCCTGGGACTCTGGATTGGAGAAGGAGGTGAGGAATTGGTGGCGGGGTGGCTCTGGAGAGGGGAATTCGGTTGGAGGCCGAGCGGCGGAGGTGAGCTCGTCGTCGGCGATTAGAGGTTTCCCGGGAAGAAATAGGCGAAGGGGAGGCTACTAGGAGGTGAGGAGGAGTGGGTCGTGGCTGGGCTGCTTCCGGGGGGTTCCTTATATAGCCTCCCGAGGAGGGGGGGTCCGGCGGAAGCTCGTGGCGAGGTGGCGGGACGAGGAGGGCCAGGGCAGGGGGAGACGACGGAGATGGCGTCGTCGGTGTAGCTCCCAGGTCGTGCTATCGACGGAAATCTCGGCTTGTGGATAGGGACGGGGTGGCGATGTACTGGTGCGGGACAGCGAGGTGTCCGGCCGCGGAGGCGGGACGGCGGCCATTCCGTCGATGGTGTAGCAGCGGCGTGTCGCGGAGCGGGGAGAGCACTGGCCGGGCGACGGGATTCGCGGCCGAGCGGATAGGATCGACGGTCACGGGCGAGCAGTGCCGGCACAGGCGAGCGGGGTCCGCGGCTCCTGTGTGTGCGGCGCGTCGTCTGGTGCCCGACGGCGCACAGGGAAGGGCGGCGGCGACGCGTGGGCGATGGGGAGGGTCGACGAGGAGGTGGGGAAGCTGGGGGCGCGAGAGGAGCATAGGGGGAGGCCAACGGCGACGACCAGAATCTGGCGGCGCCGCCGGGCATGACCATGCCAGTGGTGGCCATGGTTCTGGCCATGCCGAAATCGGCATCAGGATCACTCTCTCAACCTAGGTCACAAAACTGTAATCTGTTCGCGTCACAAGGTGCCAAATCGAAGACCCTACAAGTTTGCAGAATAAACTTTTTCCAAATTCAAAACCTTGGTTATACAAAAATTTCATCGAACACCTTCGGTCAAAAAGCAAAATCATGTTTTGGGGATTCAAATCAAATGGGATTGAGACCAAAATTTTCCCTGAGATAGGTAATGGTTATGAGCACCTATTTTGGGAGTTTTTATAAAAAGGAGAATTGATTTAGGAAGCTTTCAAAATAACCGAAATTTTTGGCAGAAACTTAGATAGGAAAAAGATCAAATATTTTCCTAACAAGGTATGGGATATTTTTGTATATTTGGATTATACACTGGTTAGGGGTCCTCTCTGAATTTTTGTAGAATTTTTGAAGATGGTCTTGACATACATCCTTTGGAAAGCTAGGGTTTTGGGGATTTTTGGCAGAAAATAAATCGGGGAAAAAGTCAATTATTTTCTTAACATGTCACCCAATATTTTTGCATAAATAGGTTCTAAACTAGCTGGGGATCACTCTGGAATTTCTGGGGAATTTTTGAGGTCACCCTGGATATAGCTCCTTTGGAAGGCTAGGGTTTAGGTCCCTTTTGTATTAAAGAAAAGACAAATATTTTGTGAACCTTGAGGGTTTTGGAAATGTAGAAGAAAATAGAGGTGCCAAGATCAAGGGGTCCAAATCCAAATCCAAATTTTGGTTTTGTCAAAGAAAATTTTATAGGGCCCAAAATTCGGGATGTGACAAACCTTCCCCCCTTAAAATGAATCTCGTCCCCGAGATTCGAGTTGCTCATGGAATAGGTATGGTTATTCTGCTCTCAAAGAATCCTCTCATTTCTAGGGGGCTTCCTCTTTGGTGGGTTTATCTTCTTTTTACTTATTTATCCTTGTGATTCTGCTGTGGGTGTGGCGTTCTGGCTTGTCCAAACTTTGAAGGGAACATTCCTCATGCGTGAACTCGTGGCTTAGGTCCAAGTCTAGGGAAAAACGTAAAACGGTGCCTTGCATCGAAACCTTATGATGAGGGAGTGGGGAGTTCTAGGGTCAACACAAATTATTGCAAGTTTAGCGTTGGTGGTTCACATACCAAGCATCACATCTGAAGCTTCGTAGGTCTCTTCGGCGGACATGTGGTGGACACGAGCGACTTGAGGTGGCCTCATTGTTCCGGCGGGAGGGTTGTTGAGGTTGCTAGTGTTGTTACTGCCATTGTTGTTCTTGGTCAACGGGCAATCAGCTATGTAGTGCCCCTTTTTGCCGCACTTAAAGCAGGAATTTTCCCTCTTGCAGTCATCTACGAGTGGACGCTTGTGGTAGAACTCATTGCGGGGGTACCCTTCCTTTCTGGGTGGGGTCCAAGTGGTCGGTGGTGCAGTGGCCTGTGAGTTGGGCGGCCAGGTACGTGGCTTCTTGTGAGCTTCTTCTGGCTGGTGTTTGCGAGACTCAAACTTCCTCTTGTGGGAATCATAGATGGTGCGGTGTTCCTTCTCTGAAATCAGTGCGGTGTTTACCATGGCTTGAAAATCTGGGAACTGTAGGACGCTGAGCTGAGTCTTGATGGCCTGGTGCATTCCGTGGAGGAATCTGTCCTTTTTCTTCTCATCGGTGTTGACATCATCTGGGTCATAACGGGCAAGGTCGTTGAACTTGGTCAGGTACTCGCTTACAGTTGAGTTGCCTTGAGTGAGTGCTAGGAGTTCTTGCTGCTTCATCTTCATAAGGCTTGAGGGTATGTAGGCTTTGTGGAAAATTTCTTGGAATTCTGTCCAGGTGATGGCGGTTCCATTTCCTCTCATATCTTTCTGATTGTCCCACCACACATCGGCTGGTCCTTCAAGATAATGAGTGACGAAAGGTACCTTGTCTTGCTCATCAACGCGAGCGATCTCTAACTTCTTCTCCATGGTACGGAGCCAATCATCTGCTTCAAGTGGGTTGGTGGCCTGCGAGAACTGGGGTGGCCGAGTGCGCTGGAAGTCTTGCAGCTTGGACCGGGTCGGGCGAGGGGCGTTCGGTGCGTGCATGTAGGTGCCAAATTCTCTCATAATTTGAGTCATGTACAGCTGGTGGCGTTCATCCATCATCAACAATAGCTGGCTTGGAGTTGGTTCCTGTGGGGTTGGCGGCTGTGGGGGCATCGGGTCCATGCCGGCTTGTCGGGCCGATCGGCGGACTGGGGTTCCTTGGCTGCCACTTGTACCTGTGTTGGGCCTCATCCTGGTTGGTTGAAGGTGGGGTTGACGGGTGCCATGAGCTTCCATAAGGGGAGAAAGAAATGCAACACCCAAGAAGATCCAAATAAAAGCAAGAGATAAAACCAAGGCATTTTTATACAACGGAGAGTTGGGTTACATGACACATGGTACACAACATTATACGGGGGACAAGCCATTACTCCTACATCATTCACGTGCACGTCGGACTACGCGATCGTCGACTACATAACTAGGATGCAAGCGCTACTGCTCCTGAGGCTAGCGTCTAGAACTACATCTCGAGGGGAGTAGCAGGTGCGAGGATGTCGATGCCGTTGATGCTCCTTCCCAGCGTTCTGGGGGCGTACGAGGGGAAGGGTGTGCCGATGTCGACGCGGAGACACTGGGCCTGAGGTTCCTGAGTGTATCCAGTGAAGAAGCGAGGAGGGGCGCTAGAGCTACGGAACGCGGTGGTTCGAGCGGAAGTGGAAGCAAGTTTTGCTCTCAGCTGGTCAAGAGTACGGGGAAGGTGGGCTGGGTACGGAGGGATCTGGTGGGAAGGACCGAGTCCTGGTGCTCTTGTTGCTTCAACCGCAGCCATGCTGGCGTGAGAAGGTGTGTCGTGCAGATACTGGTGGAGGTAGGATGTGTACCGGAGAAGGGCGGTGAGTTTTGAAGAGAGATCCCTCGGGTTGGGAGAGAGGACGTCTCCGTTGCCCCAATCCAACCTTGGGAGGTGTGTATAGCGGGGGCACCTCCTCAGGATAGGGTCGTGGGTGCGGAGAAGAACGATGGCATCTGCAGCGGCTTCTTGGATGGCTCGGGTCTCCTGGGGGTGGACGCCGGAGGAGAGGGCGTACATGTGTCCTTGGCCCACGGGCGAGGCGCCCAAGTAGACGGTGGCGATAAACTCCGAGTGGGTCCCATCACGCCGGGAGCATAGCACGCGGTAGGTCGGAGGAGGGGAGGATGGGTAGAGGTGTGCCCAAATCTCGCGGAGGAATTGCGGCATGCCGGGGACGTTCAAGGCGGGGGTTTCTACGGGTAGCTCAAACTTCATCTGTACCAAAGTTAGAAGCCAAAAATGTGAGTTGTCAGGTTAGAAAAACACAAACAGGTAGAGAAACAATTAAAAGCAAGCAAAGCAACGTTCGCTATCTAAGGCTTCGTTTAGAACTAGGGTATCCTATAGGCAGTTAGGCTCTGATACCAAGCTCTGTGGCACCCCGATCCGGAGATCGAGTTACCCCATATATCAGTCCCAGGAGCACTGGATATATGACAACTTGATAGCAGAACATAACCACTTTATTAAGGGGTCGGGGAAACCGACGATGGATTACAAGGGTCTCATTACAAGGCTGCGCCCTAGCGCACACAACAGTTTGTACATTATTTATCAAACATGACTTCATCAGAGGGCGTCAGCGGAATGGCGGAAGCGTGCGACGAAGAGGGCCTAACCTCACAGGGCTCTGCCGGGATACCGGATCTAGTTCTCGTACAAGGGGTACTCGGCGACGGGGGTAGGAGGATCTGGCCACATGAAAAGCCAGGTGAGTACATGGAATGTACTCGCAAGACATCAATCCTCAATCAACCGTAACCAACGATCCTATATGGCATGGCATGGGTGCAGGTGCGAGTCCAAGCTTAACGGTTGGACTTAACTTACCAACTTACCTGTGACGAAAACCGTGGCTTGTGAGAACGAGTCTCCTTTCCACAAAATAACATTCTCAACACTTAGGTTCTCAAGTTTGACCAACTCTGGTCCAACCCGAGCTCAGCTTTTGACCAACTATGGTCCACCTCGAGGCTTAGCTTTGACCAACTATGGTCCTCTTTTCAGCTCAACTTTGGCCAACTCTGGCCGTTTGGTGAATTTATTCTCCGTGTTCGACTGGACTGACTCAAGTGTGACTGGACCCAACACCGTTCCTTAAGTAGGAACAATACTAGATTCTAGATTTGACACTCTCGAGAGGTTGCAACTTTTATCCACACGTTGGGGTCTAAGCTTGTACCGCCGGTACCGAAGTACTACACCCATCATGGCGACAGCACAAACCTATTCCCCCGTAGCCGTCCGCTCTACCAAGACACTCCTTGTATAGCTACCAACTTACCACTCGGGCTAAGTCTTATGACGAAGTGAATCCGGCACGTCCCCAACTCATGAGCAACGCCTAACTCCGAAACCTTCACAAGACTAGCCCCGCCCACAACTATGCAGTAACCGACTAGACTTGCCAAGTGGGTAGCATCAAAAGAGGCTCGATAGGCTACTAAGCTACGGTCTGCCCATTTCAACGACGCATGGTTGTGCGGGTGTGTTTGGCGAGTGGCACTATAAGACTCAATCTAGTCGACGGAGGTGGTTATCTTTTTAGTCAATTTTACTCTCAACCACAAGATAGCAACAAACGTTAGTCCACAAGATAAACATGAGCATAAAATAACCACATAGCAGCTCAGTAAGGTCAACCGGGCGAGGATGGAGATATCTCCAGCCAGTTGCAGCCACGGGTCGAGTAAGAAAATAACAAAATCAACCGGGCGAGGACGGAGATGTCTCCGGCCAGTTGCAGCCACGGGTTGAGTAAATAAATACGCACACCCCACTCTACGGAAAGTAGACGAGATTCAATCCACGCGGGCGGAGCCCGACATGTATTTAGTCGCCGGCCGGAACTCAACCCACACTTGATGGGTTTATCGTATTGCAGGAAAGTAAAGTTACTTGAAATAAAAGTACTGAAAGTAGGCGAGATTCAATCCACGCGGGTGGTGCCCGACATGTATTTAGTCGCCGGCCGGAACTCAACCCACACTTGATGGGTTTATCGTATTGCAGGAAAGTAAAGTTACTTGAAATAAAAGTACTGAACGTAGGCGAGATTCAATCCACGCGGGCGGTGCCCGACATGTATTTAGTCGCCGGCCGGAACTCAACTCACGGGTCATGAGTTTATCGTATTGCAGAAAGTAAAAGTAGCATTAGGTCACATGAAATAATAGGCATGAAATCAGATATGCGGGATGCAACTATCGCGCAAACAAGCAACAAACAAGTCAAATCAGGCATCGATGACTTGGGAACGGATGGTTGGGGGCTGATGGCTTGCCTTCAGGGATAGGTTCAACTTCCACTTCGATAGGGGGGGTTGGAATCTATTAAAGAAATTCAAAACTAGGGTTAAAACCTTCCACAAGGCATTCAAAGGTTCAGTAGGCAAAGGATATTCAAATAAATTGAAACCAGTGACATTGGACAGAGAATTTCAAAACAAAGCCAATGCAAAAAGATTCATATTTTTCTGATTATTTTTGAGAAAGATATGACCCTCCAAAGTTAACCCTAGAATCTGCCTTTTTCAAAAACAGAAACAAATAAAGAAAATCTGTTCAGAAAAGTTTAAAAGGCTGACGGCCGGGGCCCACTGGTCAGTGGCTGAGTGTTGAACCGGTACGCGCGCCAGCGAAGAGAAAAAAAAAAGGAAGAAAGGAAACAGAGGGGGAGGACGAGGTCACCGGCACGGCGGACTCACCGGCGAGGTCTCCTGGCGGCTACGGTGACAGGGAGGGAGGGGAGAGGATGCGGGGAGGCTCAGAGAGGAGAGGTGCAGGGCTTCAGCGTGGCTGCAGGTGCTGGAGAGGTCTGGGGCGGTGGCGGCCGTGTCGACCGCGGAGGCCGAGGAACGGCGAGGATGGGGACGGCAGCTCAGGGCATCCCGTGCCCTGCGATGGTGGCTACTGGTTCCTGGGACTCTGGATTGGAGAAGGAGGTGAGGAATTGGTGGCGGGGTGGCTCTGGAGAGGGAATTCGGTTGGAGGCCGAGCGGCGGAGGTGAGCTCGTCGTCGGCGATTAGAGGTTTCCCGGGAAGAAATAGGCGAAGGGGAGGCTACTAGGAGGTGAGGAGGAGTGGGTCGTGGCTGGGCTGCTTCCGGGGGGTTCCTTATATAGCCTCCCGAGGAGGGGGGGTCCGGCGGAAGCTCGTGGCGAGGTGGCGGGACGAGGAGGGCCAGGGCAGGGGGAGACGACGGAGATGGCGTCGTCGGTGTAGCTCCCAGGTCGTGCTATCGACGGAAATCTCGGCTTGTGGATAGGGACGGGGTGGCGATGCACTGGTGCGGGACAGCGAGGTGTCCGGCCGCGGAGGCGGGACGACGGCCATTCCGTCGATGGTGTAGCAGCGGCGTGTCGCGGAGCGGGGAGAGCACTGGCCGGGCGACGGGATTCGCGGCCGAGCGGATAGGATCGACGGTCACGGGCGAGCAGTGCCGGCACAGGCGAGCGGGGTCCGCGGCTCCTGTGTGTGCGGCGCGTCGTCTGGTGCCCGACGGCGCACAGGGAAGGGCGGCGGCGACGCGTGGGCGATGGGGAGGGTCGACGAGGAGGTGGGGAAGCTGGGGGCGCGAGAGGAGCATAGGGGGAGGCCAACGGCGACGACCAGAATCTGGCGGCGCCGCCGGGCATGACCATGCCAGTGGTGGCCATGGTTCTGGCCATGCCGAAATCGGCATCAGGATCACTCTCTCAACCTAGGTCACAAAACTGTAATCTGTTCGCGTCACAAGGTGCCAAATCGAAGACCCTACAAGTTTGCAGAATAAACTTTTTCCAAATTCAAAACCTTGGTTATACAAAAATTTCATCGAACACCTTCGGTCAAAAAGCAAAATCATGTTTTGGGGATTCAAATCAAATGGGACTGAGACCAAAATTTTCCCTGAGATAGGTAATGGTTATGAGCACCTATTTTGGGAGTTTTTATAAAAAGGAGAATTGATTTAGGAAGCTTTCAAAATAACCGAAATTTTTGGCAGAAACTTAGATAGGAAAAAGATCAAATATTTTCCTAACAAGGTATGGGATATTTTTGTATATTTGGATTATACACTGGTTAGGGGTCCTCTCTGAATTTTTGTAGAATTTTTGAAGATGGTCTTGACATACATCCTTTGGAAAGCTAGGGTTTTGGGGATTTTTGGCAGAAAATAAATCGGGGAAAAAGTCAATTATTTTCTTAACATGTCACCCAATATTTTTGCATAAATAGGTTCTAAACTAGCTGGGGATCACTCTGGAATTTCTGGGGAATTTTTGAGGTCACCCTGGATATAGCTCCTTTGGAAGGCTAGGGTTTAGGTCCCTTTTGTATTAAAGAAAAGACAAATATTTTGTGAACCTTGAGGGTTTTGGAAATGTAGAAGAAAATAGAGGTGCCAAGATCAAGGGGTCCAAATCCAAATCCAAATTTTGGTTTTGTCAAAGAAAATTTTATAGGGCCCAAAATTCGGGATGTGACACTTACCATTCCTCTCCGATTCCAGATGGCTATGTTGTTGTCGTAGTGGATGAAGTTATAAAGGGATTTGAGGACCTGGAACTTGACTACCCTACAGGTGAAGGGGAGACTGCATTGAGAGATGGCAGAAAAACTACTATTCTGTGGCGGAAGGAACACATTGTGCTTCCAAATTGGAAGCCAAGGCCACCGTCTCCGCCACCTCCGCCATCTCCGCCGCGCCAGCCATCTCCGCCGCGTCAGCCGTCTCCGCCGCGCCAGCCATCTCCGCCGCATCAGCCATCTCCACCGCGTCAGCAGAAACAACCATCTCCGCCGCCTCTGCAGAAAGAGCCATCTCCGCCGCCTCAGCTGAAACAGCCATCTCCGCCGTCTCAGCAGAAACAGCCATCTCCGCCGCCTCAACCACGGGTTCTAAAGCGGAAGAGCACCGCTGGCGCCGCTCCGGCGGCTAGTGCTACAACTCCGAGTAAATCCTCAAAGAAGAAAGTGAAGCTGCTCCTGCCAGCAAGTTATCTTACGAGAAGACTCAAGAGGAACTTGAGCTATCAGTAAAGGAAGATGTGGCACGCAAGTTAGCACCAAAACGGCCCCCGCCTGAGCCGAAATTAGATCCGGCAGAAGTGAAGAGAACATTGGAAAACCTGAGGCGACCAACGGCTGAGGAAACGCTACCAGACTACGACCGCCCTATTATTAAGTCACGTAGAGCTCAGAAGGAGCGGGCGCGTGCAAGCGGGAGAAAAGTTCCCCAGCTCGGAGAACAGAAAAACCAATCGTGCCCCCCGCTCAACGTGTTTTCTGATATCCCGGTTGATTCGGAATATACAAAACTAATGAGAGCAGCGGCCGATAATCTTGAGGTGACTTTGGCTGAATACTTAGGCTCTTTGAAAGAGTATCCCATGGATGAGATATGCGAATACAAATACAAGCACGGGGAGCCTCTTGTCAGACTGGAGGAGGTCTGGAATCTTCCTACCAAAATGCGAAGATTGCATCAGTGGTACATGGAAGAAGCAAAGAAAGGGACAAACTGGCTCATTTTGGGAGTTAAAGATGAGCATTTCTTGCGTGGAAAAGCCGAGGTCCATATTGAATTTGAAAAATTATTTCAGTTATTCAATCTAGACGCCATCGACAAATCTATCGTCAGTGCCTAGTGTCTGTAAGTAGTTCTTCTGTAATTCAGTCTGTAGCTCAGCTCGTTCATTGCATGTATAATTATCCTCACTCTATAATCCAGATTGAAGATTCTCGAATGCAAACAAGGACGAATCTATGACATTGGGTTCGTTGACCCAGATGTGGTTCATGGACATAATCTAAAATATAAACCCAAGAAAACGGAGGACGCATTGGTACTGGCGTTAAGAAGAC
This sequence comes from Puccinellia tenuiflora, assembly GCA_012064385.1. NCBI lineage: Eukaryota > Viridiplantae > Streptophyta > Magnoliopsida > Poales > Poaceae > Puccinellia > Puccinellia tenuiflora. The sequence goes on from QRDG01001421.1 coordinate 248,183, forward strand.
AGGAAACCAAAAGGTAAATACTATTTCCTTACAACTTCGGGTGAGTGTTACTGTGTTATACACATTCTATTTGCTTACTCGATGTTAAATGTAATTGACGAGTTATGCATGCGCAGATTCCACTATATTCTGCTAATCATTACTCCTGACAAAGGACTAGTACAAGTCATGGACCCGTTACGTAATGAATCTGAGAAGTGGGCAGACATGGCTGAAATGCACCAGAGGTAATTTCAATAATTATTATGACACTATATCGGCATCTTTCGTTCATTTCCTGATAAGTCCTTTATTCATTTTCTTTGCCTGCCAGTGCTTGGAAATGGTTTCACCAGTAGGGCTCGGGGTGAGTGGAAAGAGCAGCTTGAATTTGAAGAACTAAGTGTAAGTAGTACTAGCTAGACCCGCGCATCTGCTTGATTCTACTTTGAATAACATTATCATGCTTGATTACTATTTTGATTGAACTATGTTCTCGTAAAGTGCCCGAGGCAGGGATCCGGGAATAATTTATGTGGATTCTACGTCTACGAGTTCATTCGCGAGACGACCTGTGAGAGGGGCAGAATCTTAGAACAACTTCGAGTACGTTCACAATATTTTTTATTATCATCAATTGTGTTGAGATTCATATATATATATATATATATATATATATATATATATATATATATATATATATATATATATATATATATATATATATATATATATATGCATAGATCACCACCAAAACTAACGGGATAATAACAGCATGCATAGCGTTCGGTTAGTGTGCACACCTATTCCACTTACGTTTCTACTTTACAACGCGCTAACGGAACACCATTTAGGACACAAAGTAGCTATTTCGCTCTACTCTCGGAGCGTTTAGGCCGTCCACTATTTTCTTGTGCAGACGCGATATTTTAGTTGGTGTGCACACCTATTCCACTAACGTTTCTAGTTCTACTTTACAGCGCGCTAACAGAACACCATTTAGGACACGAAGTAGCTATTCCGTTCTATTCTCGGGGTGTTTAGGCTGTCCACTATTTTCTTGTGCAGACGTGTGATATTTTAGTAGGTTACACTATTTTTTGCGTAGCCCTACGAAGAATTTCATATTGAAATTTGGCACAATTATAGGATACAGTGTTGGCTACAACCCAGATTTATTTTTGTAATTTTCTGAAACTTTAAATATTGATTTCAAAATTTTCAAAATAAAAGGCTCTAGGTAGCCCCCATTACACAAATAATAACGCACCATACTCAACTTAAAACCGCTCTCTCAACGACACCCACGCACAGCTGCACAGCATGCTATCAACGCGGGCCATCACGGTACGGAGAAAAAACAACGGCACCGTCTGTTTACCACGAAAAAATGCGACAGTATAACAAAACGGCACCTCAACCCAGTTCGCGATCCGATCGCGACATGCAGTCACTCAACGTTGCACACCACTCGTGCTAAAAGAAACACGTCGCATGTCACTCGCGCTAAAAGAAACACGTCCCGCGTCACTCGTGCTAAAATAAACACGTCCCGTGCCACTCGCGCTAAAAGAACACCACAGGCATGCATTTAACGGGGTGACGGGGGACGGCGTCAACGCATGCAAGCGCTATCTAAACGCATTGGCGCGGCAGTGGAACCATACTATCCATATCCAACGGTTAACTAGACATGCATAGCTAGCCACCAGGGTAGGAAATCCGCGTTGATATATATATATATATATATATATATATATATATATATATATATATATATATATATATATATATGCGGGACAAGCTCCTACCAAACGAACGCCTGCGAGCAATTCAAGAGGAGTTGGCGGCATTCTTCTTAGATCATGTCATATCTAAAGACGGAGAATATTATCCCTACTACTAGTAATCGTAAGAGATATTGCATATATTGTATATATATGGTACTACATATGTAATATGTTCGACTGCAAGAGGACGAAGAAATAGGTCACACTTTGATCTTATATTTATGACGATGTTGTGTAATGGTTCCTTCTTTGTTGTATATATATAGTACCGTCGAAGCTAAGCAGTGGTAGCACGCTCTTCATCGAAAGGACCATGGCGAATCGACAAGCTTCTCAGTTTTTAATTAATATTTTCTCAAAGCTTTCGAAACCTTTCGCCCTATGCAACCAAACTCCTGCGCACCCCATGCACACAAACTAAACTGCATGGTGTTGAGCTCCTCGACAACGCATGCTAGACCTTGACATCCCACCCCTTCAGCCATTCATCCAGCACCAACGTTTCATAGTTGGCGTGCGTCTTCTACACATCTTCATAGTGAAATTTTCTCACTCCTCTCAGCTGTCCATCGGCCATACGATCAAGCAGCTCCGCCGACACTATCCAATGGTCTGATTCGGAAGTAAATATATGCCGAACACGGATACGCTCAAACATGGTCATGAGTTCCACGTTGCAAAAGTTCTACCCAACCTAGCTTTACATTCATTAATCCAACTTGGCCATTATCCCATGTGAATTATGCACTGGACCAACCTACATCTTGAAGTAAACAATCTTCAGTCGCCTCTCGAAATGCTCTCATCTAGCCCTCCGTCCTTGGTGATCTGGAGAAATGTTCCGAGGCATACAAAGTTTCGTTAAGTGTCACCCATGAACAGCTAGGCCAGGTGCTTGATTGCAATTCAAGTTCGGAGGAATCGCCAACTTTGGTGTCGATCCTCAACACGCGAGGCACCATAGAAACCCGTGAACCGCCATGAATTGGCACTCTTCTTCGCCATACAATCTATATGGAAGGAACTGGAGTTTTTCACATCTACGTCGACCTGAGCTGACCAGAATAAGCTAATGCAACCACTAAGGCCATCACTATCAATAGCAAAACATCTTGCAAAGCCTAACTGATTTTGCAGTGTTTCAACATGTCTGGTGCTGTTTTTTTTTACTCCGTCACAAAGAGGAACACATGGACCTTCATGCTTCACCACACTGCGAAGCTCAGAAAACACGTCGACCGTTCAAGCTCATAGGGCTGCGTCGCAGCCGCTGTCAAGTTTTCCGAGTTCGTCCGGGTAAATTTCGTCTTCTTTGGATTTCTTTCAGCTTCCAAACAACTATTGGTCTGACCTTGATGCGCTATCTCAGTACCATCACCCTCTTAGAACGGATCATGCATCGGGAGATGTACAACCATCTGATACACCTGCTTTGTGATATGTGCACTATGCTTCCCAACGCGAATTTTCTAACGGCTCCGCGTCCTACCGGTGTGGAATCAGCCATCCATTCGTGTCCCGAGATTCAAGAGGTATCTCAAGGTATTCTCCATTGTTATTTTAGTATTAAAACAAGCAAGTTTGTAGGTGTATCTTGTACCTATTAAATACCACCCAATTGTGCACCTACCTTTTTAGTCTATGACATGTGGGTACAACAAGTTTGTGTCCCACAAGTAAGTGCGGGTACATTTGTTCGGTAAAGTGCAAATTTTCTACCCACCCATCCTTTTTAGTTTCATTCTCAATATTGTATCAGTTATATCTATTGAGTCGGATGTCCGATTTTTTATCTGTTTTGACATTTGAGTTCCTAGAGATGAGATCTTCAAAACAAGATCAATATTGGATACATTTTGAAAAAGTTTAAAATTCGAATTTGAAATTGTATTGAAACTAAAATGAAATTCCAACAAGATTAATTCGTCATATTTGACATGTTTCATTCTTATATGACATATGTTATAGTAAAATAGAGTTTTCATGCATATTTCATGATGATTTGTTGTGATACCACATATATTTCATAAAAAAATTGCACATGTAAAGAGTTTCGTCGTGTTTTAAACACACCATTTACAAATTTATTCGAAAATAGACAAAACCGTAATGAAACTTGTACTTTTGAACCAACTTTGTTTAAATCATAATTGATTGGAGGAAAACTGAAATAATCCAAATATCTTTACAATATACGTGAAATTTCTATGAAATAACAGAAATATGTCTGGCGATCTTTGAAATTCTAAACTTTTTCCACATTTTATATTTTTTTGGAACAACAACATATTGTAAAAATATAAAAATTAGAAAGAAAAACTATACCGAAACATTTTTGAAAAGTTTTTGTACCGATCCAACGAAAAAATTATTTCATAATTTTGAAATAAATATTATTTTCTGGGTGCAATACATCTTATATACACGAATATACATGTTAGAATACAAGCCCTGGTATAATGATACAAGCATATATAGGTGTCAGCTCTTAATTGGTTGCATGCTTGTCCAGTAGGACGCAGAGCCGTTAGAAAAGAGTTTCCTCTACGCTTCCTCTTATTCACGTTTCTATTCTTGCCTAGCAATGTCATCTCCGTGCCAAGCTCTTGACTATCGAGTGTTAACTTTCCCGCTCTGGGAAGCAAACTGCTCCCTCGTCGAACTTTTAGCAGAGAACGACCTCTTCCTCTCATCTGGAGACCTTAAATTCTTCCCAAACGGGAGATCACAATTAGCATTTCGAGTCCCCAGTGTAGAACACAACAAATCTGACTGAGCAATACGGCCACAACAAAAGCAGAAGTGCAGCACATGTTCCTAGTGATATCATACATGTATGTACTCTGTCGCTTCACTGAATCTATCAACACGTAGCGCCTCAAGGGTTTATTCACATCAACTGTCACTCTACTCCTCAAAAATCTGCCCACGCGTGATCGTCTGGGACGCGTTCATATCAATCTAATTAGCGATACACTTGCTCAACTTATCCTCAAGGAGAATGAAAGGGAGATTAATAACTCTTTCCGACCATTGCAGTTTTGCAAATTTCAGTTCAGAAGGTCGCATGCAGTCCTCAAACTCGGAGAGAATGACGGCGTTCTTGCTGACATGCCATGGCGTACCTTCCCACACCCAATCGCGGTCTCTCTTTGTACCAAATTCTGCCACAAAGATGTTGTCGCCCATAGATCGGAAGGTCAACCCCTTTCGGAGTCCCCACGCTCGGCGGGGAGCAGTAGAGATCGTATACACGTTGTGGTGCAGAGCCTTCCCAGCCAACATCCATCTCTGATTCTCTAGTTCATCACGATCATCTAGCACCAGAGGAGTGGCCTCTTCTTCCGAGATATCCAACTTGCCCAGGGCTTACTCTAGCTTCACCTTCCCATAGGGCTTCCTTCTCCTTCCGCCACGACACGGCTTCCTTCTCCTTCCCCTTGCCTGTCGACGTGCTCATAGCGCTCGCCGAGAAAGCACAAGACGCCCGCCGACGGGATCTGCAAGCGCCGCCACCAGTCCACCCAAAAAACCTAATCGCCTCGAGGAGGTGATCCAATTATTTTCGGAGGAAAACTCGCCACAATTTGTAACCTTCATACCCTAGGTTAGAGTTGATCGTACCTCTGGATAACAATATTGTATTGTTCAGAGCGAAACAAACACATAATCCCCAGCATGCATGGATATATGTCTCATAATCGTATCAGGCATCATATACAAGATGTTTCATACGACTGCAGAAGTGCAGATCTCCTGGGGATCTTTAGGAATTTTTTTTTGACTAAGCTAAATACGGAGTAGCTAGCAGAAATAAAGCTTAATTAGCACTAAACTTATCAGGATAACTATCTCAGCAGCGAGCTACACCGCCGCCTGCAATCTGCATCCGCTATTCCGCTGTACCTCCACTCCATTCATTGTCGCCGTCGACGGCGAGTCTAGTCGAGGTGGGCCCTCTCAAAGACCTTCAGATGGTGGCTCTTGCACACGACGTAGACCACCGGCTGCGCCACCAGCGTGACGACGAGCACCGCGCAGAGAGCCACGAACATCGCCGCCCCTGCGACCACCTGGAACGCCAGGCCGAGGCCCAGCGCGTCTTCCAGCACCAGCGCCGGGAAGGCATTCAGAACGGCGATGATGCAACCGTCGAGCGTGATGAAGACGCACGCGGCCGGCCAGAACTTCCCGGCGAGGAGCTCCCGGCTCCTGCGCACGGCGGAGAAGAGGGCGGCGTCCTCGAGCACCGAGACCACGCAGGCCAGCTGGCCCACCATGGCGACGTACGCCGCGCTGGCCAGTCCCAGCAGCCGCAGCGGCAGCTCGTTGTGGACCTCGAGCCGGAGCCAGGCAGCGGCGACGGGGAGCGAGGTGGTGGAGACCACGAGAAAGAGGGCTGCCACGACCATGAGGAGGGCCGTGGAGAAGAGCCGCGCTAGCGGGACGACGTGGAGGCCCTCCCTGAGGACGCGGTCAGCGGCGAGGAGGTCGCCGCTCGTCCGGTAGAGGGATGCGACGCAGAGCACGTAGGAGGCGGTGCCGAGGAGCCAGAGCACGAGGAGGAAGCTGCCGATCAGGTACTCTTGGTCCGCTTTGAGGCGGAGGAAGCTGGTGCCGTCGTCAATGCCAGAGGCGGCGAGGGAGCTCAGGACGCTGCGGGCGGTAGTGTGGCCGAGCAAGATCGCGGAGAGCAACAGGGGGGCCTGGTTGGAGAAGTTGGGGAGGATGGCCCGGCGGACCACGCGGCTGGTCTCGCGGCAGATGCCGGCGAGGCCGAGGGCACCGAGATCCTGCTGCTCCGGCTCCCATTCCCACTCCATTGTTCGAAGGAAACACGTACGGTACGGTGGTGGACTGGTCGCTGTGGAGAACTCCGCTACTGAAGCAAAGAGGGATCACGAGCGCACCGCACTGCACAGAGAAAGCATTCAGGGGAAAGAGACTTGGCATTGGCAATGCTCGATGGCAGGTCTTTATTTTCCTTTGAGCATTTTTGGTAAGATAAGCTGACATGGTGCCACTGATGGTCATGTGGTTGTTGTCCATGAACAAACTTGGTAAAAGAGGGTGGTATGGGTCAGCAATGCGTGTTTGTTGTATTTTCTATGGTGGAGGGACTCCGGAGAATTAAACGTATTATAATTTATATTTTGGCACTAGAGCAAGTCTTTGGTTTTGTTCTTGCTTGCTAGAGGGTTAACACCCCATGCATGGGAAATTTTGATGCATACACCTAAGTAATAAGAGCATCTTCACCAGTGTCTCTAGAACGTCCGGGCAAAACCCGAATAGAGGCTGCCAAAGGGTGTCGGGCACTTGTCCGGACGGAGGCGGTTCCTCCTAGCAACGCCCCAAAATGTTTTTTTATTGAACACCCAGATTCAGACAAGGATAACATTTTTTCGATATCTTACACGGAATTTTAATGGGATCTAAAGCCAAATCTGAATTTTAGATCTTTTTCTCGCCGTCGGAGATGTAGATGATACCAGCATCCGTCGGGTCAGTTCGGTGGACGATACGTGATTGCGACGACATTAGCGGGATCTGCAACATCATTGCGTTAGCCGTTAGGCCAGGGCGATCCGGTGGGTCAAGGGGATGACGCGGCTGCGGTGTGCCCGTCAACTCAAGCATGGCCTACGTGAGGCAGAGCAGTGCCTTAATGCCGACGGATACTTGTGTGTCGGACACTTATTCGGACGGATGGGCGACGCATCCCAGCGGCACCCGACACTCCGGAAAGTTTAAATAACAAAATGAACACCCAAATTCAAAGAAAGTTAGCAAATTTCATTCTAATTCGCTAATATTTTTCATAGAATATGAATAAAATCTAAAATCTAATCTAAATCATAGATCTATTTTTGTAGCGGAGATATAGATGATGCCGGTGTCTGTCGGTCAGCCGGTGGACGATACACGATGGCCACGACATCGGCGGTGACGACTGCCACGGCTGCGTTAAAGCTCACCCCCGCAAGACGACGTGAGACTGGAGCAATCCTATAATGGCGACGGGACGCAGAAATCCGCCGGTATCTCCGCATGCGGGTTAAAGGATGCTCCTCTGGATTGACTCTGTGTAAGACGATCCCAGAGCCCGGCGGTAGCGATCGTGGCGGTGCCTCATTATGCATACTCGAAGGCATACTCAATCGTGTTGCCGGAAACGCTGCTCCGCCAGGCTCTCGGTCCCTTGGCGTTGTAACGTGGCAGACAGAACGTGACATCGAACGTGGTGGTGGCGTCCCTCTACCGCTCGAAACATGTGCGCCACTCCCCTCGGTGTCGTGGTTGCTAGGGGGTATGCCCTCTCTGCCGGTGTGATGTCGTCCGACGTTGGAAGATCTGCCGGAGGGCGGCGCCGGTGGGAACAGGAAGCACAACGAGGCCTCCATGGCTTATATGCCACTCCTTCGGCAGCATGTGATCGGGAGGCACGACGATAGCGTAGGCATGAAACTTGTCTGCCTCCTCGACGATGAGGTTGTGCGATGACCGGAATGGATTCGAAACGGCGGTCTCGTACGAGAGTGGGAGATGGAGTGAGAGAGTGGGAGGCGCGGCCGGGATGAATGGCTGACATAGCACGTCGGGAGGTCCTCTTTAATGATGATAACATTATTAATTGTTATGACGCGTGAGCGAAACTGCTCACCATCGGGTAGCTAAATAGAGAAGCGCTAGCCCGGGGAACTGGCGAGGTGGGTGAGCTCCACTAAACAAGGTTGATCGGTCTGTGTCACTGGCATGTTAGCCCCACCAGTCGGAGTGTATGTGGCGGGCGTGTCCCGTGCCACCGAGATGACTCCAAAAATTCCGGTTAGGCAAGGGGATGCCATACAGGTTTTTCGGGCCGTCGGGGACGATGAGGCGCAGAAGAGGGCATTTTTATGTGCCAGGACACCCTATTTGGCCCATGGAGGCCTATCGGAGATGCCGGTGAAGTTACTCTAGACCCCATAAAAAACTTGGTAAGGCCTTGTTTGTTACTAGGGTATTTTAGGGGATTGGTGGGGATAATCCTCTAGTGGATTGGGTGAAACCCCAAACTTCACCCAATACTCTAGGGGATTGGGGATCCAATCCACTAGGTAGGGGTAGTGTATTAGATCCCCTAGGGGATTGAGAAAAATGAATTAGACTTTGGGGATTTGTGGGGAAAGGTGGGGATAAAACCTGTCCAATACACTAGAAACAAACAATGTTTTAAAATATGTGGGGATTTGGGGGTTTGACTGGGATAATCCCCACAAATCCCTAAAAAAACTCTAGAAACAAACAAAGCCTAAAGATTTTTTTTGGAAATAAACAGTGGACAAACATAAGTGGTTCACTATGCAAATGTGCACTTAGCAAGAAAAAGCTAATATTGTTCGAACACATACGGCGGTGGCTGTGGAGAACTCAACTAGTGAAGCAATCAATGGGGGAAAGGGACTTGGCAATGCTCGATGACAGGTCTTTATTTCCCTTTGAACAATTTTGGTAAGTTAAGCTGACATGGTGCCACTGATGTTCATGTGGTTGCCCAGGTACAAACATGGTAAAAGAGGGTGGCATGGGTCAGCAATGCGTGTTTGTGATCTTTATTATGGTGGAGAGATTCCAGAAAATTTAAACTAGGTAGCTCACATACACAAAAATACGAGTTTTTGTGCAGGTAGCTAGTCCTACTACGAGTCTCATGCATCGACAAATTATAATAGCTCACACACACACAAATATATAATTACAAAATCCGAGCATGGATGTCTCGGATCATGATCATATCTTATAGAGTTTTCTACGACTACCGTAGTTGAGAAAGCTTAATAATCAGTACTAGCTAGTACTCCCTGCAGGGTAGAAGTTGCCGTGGGCTGCGGCGTCGTCTCCACAGGCTGCAGCTCCACGCCGCTGTCGCTGTCGACGGCCAGCCGCTGGTACTCTCCGACGTAGTTCAGGTGGACCTTGTCGACGACCTCGTGGTGGTGGTTCTTGCACACCATGTAGACCACTGGCTGCGCCGTCAGCGTCAGAAGCACCACCGCCCACAGAGCCAAGACCGTGGCCGTCCCCGCGGCCCCCTGGAAGATGCTTCCGAGGCCCAGCGCGTCCTCAAGCACCACCTCCAGGAAGGCAATCTGCAAGGCGACGAAGCAGCCGTCGAGCGGCACGAAGACCGCCGCCGCCGCCCAGAACTTTCCGGCGAGGAGCGCGCGGCTCTTGCGCACGGCGCCGAAGGGGGCGGCGTCCTCGAGCACCGCCACCACGCAAGCGATGTGGGACACCACCGCGACGTACGCCGCGCTGGCAAGGCACGCGGAGCCGCCGAGGACCTGCAGCGGCACGACGACCGCCTCGTTGGCCTGACGTATGTGCAAGAGCAGAAACCACGCGAGGCCGGAGATGAGGATGTACGACATGGCAAGGGGCACCACATCTCCGAACATGCGGAGGAGCCGCACGACGGGAGCACGGGGGAGGTCCCGGAGGATGCGTTCGCCGGCGTCGGGGTCGCCGTCGGTGCAGTAGAGGGTTGCGACGCGGAAGATGTAGGTAGCGGTGTAGACGAAGGAGAAGAGGAGGATGAGGAGCATACAGAGGGCCTCGAAGACGGAGAGGGCGAACCATCCGGCGACGAGACGGATGAGGTGGGAACCGTCGTCGAGGTCGAGGAGGGGGACGAGGGCGCGGTTGGCGGCGACGTGCGCGAGCAAGAGCCACGAGATGATGGCGGCGCCCTGGTCGCCCATGGTGCTAGGGAGGATGGCCCCGAAGAGCACTCGGAAGGTCTCGCGGCAGATGCCGGCGAACCCGAGGGACCCAAGATCACGCTGCTCCGGTTGCCACTCCATTGATTTAGCTAGCACGGTATGGTGGTTTGTGAGGAAGGAGCTCGGCAAGTTGTGGTCTGGTGAGTGCTGAGTGGTGAGCTCGGCAAGTATGAGTGGTGATGCTAGAGCATGGAGGAAAGGACTAGATACGTGTTTGTAGAAGAGGGTAGCTAGGAGTAATGCCTACACTTACGGATGATGCCCACGGAAGATTCATACGGAATTAGATGATGATGGTCAGCGGGTGGGCCTCCCAGAGAAATTCACGGGGGGTGTGGGAGGGTGGAGACTAATCAGGCGATGACACGTCCGTCCGTAATCCTTTGTCCGTAGGCTTTCAGTCCGTAGCTTTAGGATTACCGGGGTAGCTAGCATAGGTCCGCTTGTGGGGTTCGACCCTGGTGTGGTGAAAAATTAACTCCAGATCTCACTTGCGTTGCGTGCAAAATACAATTGCCGAGCTCTAACTTAATTCTCACTCGAGTGAGTAATAGGCTAATAGCAAAACCATACAATATACTCTTTTTGAACAAAGAGGCTTTAGCCCCTAGTTTACTCCTAGAATAGTTAAGCCGAGTAAGGTTTAGTGTTACAAAAGAAGCTAGGATTCCGCTAGCTAGGAGGGTACCATATTCACATGCAATTAGCCCCCCACCACAAACTGTCCTTGCCTCCTCCCACCAAGGATATGGGTACTTCTGATCCCAACTTTCAAGACGCGTGCCAAGAATCGAATTGGTAAGTTTCAGAAAATTTCCAAAAATAAAACCATGCACATATTTATTGAGTCGAAACTTATTCGTGCTAAATTTTGAGTAAACACTCCTACAATCATATGTGGCCGCCAGAGAACAAAGAGAAAAAGGGAAGAACTTCCAATAGTCAAGGTTCGAAGTTTCACTGTTATTCAGGTTTTTTTTGGTTATTTTTCCCAAGTTACCGACTTTCATTCTGAATTTCAAATTTTGTAGGCACGTACCTCCACCGATTCTCTACATGCATGGTTGTTTTTGTATTGTTTTATATATTATTTTTAATAATTTTACAGAGTTTACTTTTCATTCGGGATAAGGAGCATCCATGCATGTTCTGAAAACTTAAGGCAATCAATTTACTACTCAGGCAGCAGTAGCAAGCCACTCAGTAGAGAACTGTTTCGACAATTCTATGTGCAAATAATGCATGCATGCATCAATTGCGGATATGCCGACGGCCAAAAGCCGTCGGCGTAGGTTAAATTGCCGTCGCCATAGGTCTACGCCGACGGCTGCCGTCGGTGTATCAGCCCGTAGGCATAGCCAAAAATGCCGTCGGTGTAGGCTACGTCGACGGCTTTGCCGTCGGCATAGTACCGTCGGCATATTTTTTTTCCTCATTTTTTTCATCATTTTTATTTTTTTAAACTTTTACTTATATTTTTTATTTCTATTCTGAAATTTCCCACTTAGCCACATACTTAAACTCTAATTCTACTCATAATCTCAAGTCAAAATACTTACCCTGATCAAACTTTCTAGATTGCTCCAGCCCAAGCACGCTTAACTTTTGAGTTCCATCCAAATTAGCTTCCAAATGAGAAATTAGAACTTACTGATATAACTATCATATCAATCATATTAACCCCCGGGTCATGATGTTACACTTTGTATAACTTAAATTTTGAAAATTTATTTGAATAAATAGCAATTATTAAGTAATAATTTTTTGAATAAATAACAATAAAATGAATTTTAATTTATTTTTTCCCTTTCTACATTTAATATAGAATATCTCATATCTTTAAATCCGTAAATCGAAATTTGACAAATAAAATGTCTGAATTGATTAGAAAAATGAGAGGAATTCAAAAATGACATCCATATCATCTTGTGCATCACATAAACATCGATAAACTTGGTATTTCAATGAATAGGCACGGGGCCATTTTAACCATTTTTTCAAAAAAGTAAAAGAAAGTGAAAAAATACTCAAAAAATGGAATCCTTTGGCATGGAGCCCTTTTATGTTTACTAGTTGCTATGAAAAATGATAAACTTGATTTTTTATAAAGTTTCCAAAAAAATACTTCACAAAAAGGTCTATCATCTACAAACATGTATAAGTTTCGAACCAAATGAACAAGATATGACCATCCCCGTGGCATAGTTGATGGGTTCGTTGCATAGAAAACAAAAAATTTCCTACGAAACAAGCGGAAGAAACCCAACGGATCTAGATCTATTAGACAAAGGTAGCGAAGATGAGATCCAATCTCTTACCCTCGAAGAACGAACAAAGCCTTTTGTCGATGCAGGGGTTGGTCTGTCGATCCCCACAACTAGACTCATCTAGTCGCGAGGAGATGTATTATCCGATCCGAGATCCAATCCGATGGAGCACCGCACGAGCAGCGTCTCCGCGGTATCCACACGTACGGCTCGATGTAGACTCCGCCTTCTTGATCCCGCAAGCAAGGAGGGAGTGGCTAGATAGATCTCAGCACCACGACGGTTGTGGTGGTGTTGATGGTGTAGATCTCCACGAGCAGGGCTTCGCCAAGCCAAGCAAGAGAGGGAGGAGGAGGTGAGGCGCGGCAGCAGCCCTACAGCTAGGGGTGGTGCGGCTAGGGTGTGGAGGTGGAGATTGCGGCAGCCCTCCGGGAGGGGTGGCGCAAGAGGTGGAGGCTAGGGCAAGAGAGGGGGCGGCGGCTAGCACTTGGGGCAGCCCCTCCTTGGCCGCACCCCTCCCCTTTATATAGGTAGAGGGGGCCAAGGGTCAAGCCCTAGGGCCGGCCGGCCTAGGGTAGCTTGGCCCCTAAGTCAAGCCGAGTCCCTATGGACTTGGACTCCTCTTTCCTTATGGGGTGCGGCCAAGTCCTAGTCCAACTAGGGCTTGGCCGGCTAGGCCTATGGGCTGGTGCGGCTGGCCCATTAAGGGAGCTGCACCACCCTTTAGTCCATGTGAGTCCACACTCAAGTGGGCCCCACTTCTAGACCCTTCTAGAACCTTCCGGTACCCTACCGAATATTTCCGACTTTTCCGATACCTCAGGAAACCACTTTCCTTATATGAATCTTATTCTCCGGACTCCTCCGGAACTCCTCGTGACGTCCATGATCTCATCCGGGACTCCGAATCACCATTTGTTCATTCCATCAATTATCTCATCGCTAACCCTAGCTATATCGGAGCGTTAAGTGTGTGACCCTACGGGTTCGAGAACATGCAGACATGATCAGATCAATAATCAATAGCGGGACCGGGATGCCCATATTGACTCCTACATATTCAGCGAAGTTCCTTATCGATTGAACCACGATGCCGGAGATTCTTAATCTCGTAACGATTCCCTTTGTCTCACCGATATTCAACTTGCCCGAGATTCGATTGTCGATATCTCCATATCTAGTTTCATCTCGTTACCTGGCAAGTTCTCTTTACTCGTCCATAATATAGGATCTCCGTGATTAACACTTAACCACATGGTTGCAACCTTTCTGATGATATATTACCGAGAGGGCCCAGAGATATCTTTTCCGTCACAAGGAAGGACAAATCCCACTCTTGATTCATGTCACCCAACAAATACCATCGCCTGAAAGCCACCTTTATAATCACCCAGTTACAAAGTGACATTTGATGTCCACAAAGTATTCCTCCGGTAAACGGGAGTGACACAATCTCATGGTCTAAGGAAACTATACTTGGCATACTAAAAGTGTTGGCAATAAAACTGTATGACACGATCAATTGCAACTCTTTATTATTGGGTCTTGTCCATCACATCATTACTCCTAATGATATGACTCCGTTATCAAGTGACTATAACAAGTCCATGGTTAGGAAACTCTAACCATCTCTTGACTAACGAACCAGTCTGGTAGAGGCTTACTAGGGACAACCGGTTGTTTATATTCCACACATGTATTATGTTTCCAATTAATACAATTATAGCATGGATAATAAACTGTTATCATAAACATGAATATGCTAATAAACCATTTTATTATTGCCTCTAGGGCATATTCCCAACAATAGTTTGTGATAAAGTGCCCATATTAGGCACATATGTGTGTCTTGGCATGGGAAATATTGGTGCCGAACCTAGTTTCCAAATTATTTTTCCAAATATCATTTTTCATTTCTTAAGTGTCAAAAATAACATTTTTCGTGAAGCAAGTACCAAAAATATGTTGCAAAATGACACCCATTTAATTTTCACAAATAGTAGTACATATATGATGGATAATTCCCAAGTATTAGGAATTTGCTCGCTTTCTACCTAATTTCGCCTACTTAAATGACTTTATATTGCTTTTAGGAAAGTAATTGAAATTTGAACTACAAGTGTGTGATAGTTTGCGCTGATTTTTTTTAAAAATCATTTTAAGGTACAAAACTAGTGATTATATCACAGAACCGTCGATAGTTTTGAAAGATTCCACCCCTTTCGATGAATAGGCACGGGGGCCATTTTGAACATTTTTTCAAAAAAGTAAAAGAAAGTGAAAAAATACTCAAAAAATGGAATCCTTTGGCATGGAGCCCTTTTATGTTTACTAGTTGCTATGAAAAATGATAAACTTGATTTTTGACAAAGTTTCTAAAAAAATCCTTCACAAAAAGTTCTATCATCTACAAACATATATAAGTTTCGAACCAAATGACCAAGATATGACCATCCCCGTGGCATAGTTTGTGATAAAGTGTCCATATTAGGCACATACGTGTGTCTTGGCATGGTAAATATTGGTGCCGAACCTAGTTTCCAAATTATTTTTCCAAATATCATTTTTCATTTTTTAAGTGTCAAAAATAACATTTTTTGTGAAGTAAGTAACAAAAATATGTTGCAAAATGACACCCATTTAATTTTCACAAATAGTAGTACATATATGATGGATAGTCCCCAAGTATTAGGAATTTTCTCGCTTTCTAACTAATTTCGCCTACTTAAATGACTTTATGTTACTTTTCGGAAAGTAATAGAAATTTAAACTACAATTGTGTGATAGTTTGGTCTGATGATATGGATGTCATATTTTGATTCCTCTCATTTTTCTAATCAATTTAGACATTTTATTTGTTAAATTTCGCTTTACGGATTTAAAGATACGAATTATTTTATATTCAATGAAAAACAGAAAAAAAAATATATAGCTATGCCGACGGCATTGCCGTCGGCGTAGCCATGTGAAGCTATGCCGTCGGCATAGCCATATATGCCGACGGTTAATCTATGCCGACAGCCATTTTTCTGCGCAGTCCAACTCGCCCCTTACGCCGACGGCCACGACAAAAGGCCGTCGGCGTATATGTTGGCCGTCGGCGTAGCTCCGCGTTCCTGTAGTGAACTGCTGAAATTTCTATCTTTCTTTTACCAGTTCACGTATTGCTCTCGATGCTTTTCACACTTGCTGCACGCCATCCACTGCTGGCCTGTATATCATCAGCTCAGATCATGGCACGCCGACTGTTGCACCAAAATGGAGGGGCATATGCATCTGCAGCCATGGGGCCATGACCATCAAAGCTAGCACGTATGAGGTATACGTAGTAAGTAGCCGGCTAAGAAAGAGATGCATCGACCGGCGATGGAGACGTGAGCGTGGCCGCGTCGTCGTGCTTTGCCCCCCTCACCTTTTTGCCGTTTTTGAGTCGATAGTACTGCTCTGGACGGTGCGCCCGTGATGCTTCCCGGAAACGGAGCCCGGCCAGCTAGCTGAGCCATGACTTCGTGTTTAGCAAGGGTTGGGCCGGACGTCACCGCGTGTTCTCGTCTTTGGTTAATTTGTGGTGGAACCGTGCAAGGAAAGGTACAACGAGTCAAAAGTTGTTTCTTCATCTTTCTTCCTGACCAGGTCATGTTTATGTTTTGGGACGTGCTTGTTTCAGCTAGAGGTAACGGGATCGGTAATGGCATGGGATAACAGTGGCAACGAGATGTGATAGGACGATTCATTGTTTTGTTTGGTTTCAGCATGTAAAGGTATATCAAGTTGCGGCGGATTGGATCGGAGTAGTACGGCGTCGTGCTGAGCAGGTCGTGTAGTAGGCCGCCGGACGGAGCAGTGAGCAGTGCCAGACCCTGTCTGAGCTCGAGCTCATCGGCTCGTAGAGGATCTCCGAGTACCACCGTGCTTTAGTCCCAAACAGGCACCGCCGCACTGTTGTGCCCGTCGACCGCCGTCGCTCCGGCTGGGATCTCTCTATCTCTCTCTTTTTTTTTTTTTTTTTTTGAGAAACTTCTCTCAATTCCGGAGAGGTTAAAATGCATAATGCACTACGCCGTAAATAATCTAATCAGCCCATCTCCATAAGCGAGGCATGCACGGCCTGCTTGCAATAGCTCATCTTGGCTAGTTGGCCAGGTCTGTTAAGGCTTTATAAAGCCCATTAAATCCACGAGGAGAGGAACTATCGACTACTACTTGGTCAAGTTTTTCTCAACAAAAAAAAAACTACTTGGTCAATTCACACGTCACATGGTTTGTTAGGATCCATAAACACATACTTTCTCTGTTCCTAAATATAACATGTTCGCGGATTTTCTACCCGGGGTGGTAGCTACGCACGCACTTAGACACGTTAGATCTGGTATCAAGATTCGTGCTGCCGTTTGCGTGTTCACGTCTGTTTACCTGTTCACATTCCTCACACGAAAGAATTGTTTTTCTTGCCATCCGAAAAAAATGACGAAAAAGAGGCACCCGTGCGGCCGTGCCCGGCTCCACCACCGTTGATGTTCACAAAAAAGACCAAGGACAAAGGGCGTCGGTGCTTGCCTCCATGATGCTACCTCGCCGACGGTCACGGCTGACCTTCCTCGGCTCCCAGCCGGCCAAGGAAAAAACTACCGCCGACGAGTTCTCTTGCTGGACTACACTGCCCACCGCTCGAACTTCCGTTGTGGAACGGACGCAGGAGACGGGCCGTGCCACCGCGCTGTCCCTCATCTCCCCGCCCGCGCGACGGGAATAGTTTCTGGTGGCGGTTGACGCGATGCGGAGGAGATGGTGCTCGTTGCCGTCGTCGGCCTCCACTCCTCCCGAGCCTCGCCCGCAGCCGCCGGAGATTAAGACGTGGCGGCGGATCTGAGTCGACCAGAAACGGAGAGGAGAGGGAAATCTCGCCGTGGCTCCTCATCCTTCGTGAACTCGAGGGTACTGAGCGGGAACACGGCTAGCGTCGGGTGCCGCCACCTCCAACTCGTGTCGCCGGAGGCCTCCACCTCCACCACGCGCCGCAGGGAGCCCCATATGTCGCTGCACCGGTTTCCGGCCCCGATTCCAGCGTCCATGGTCCCTCCAACACCGGATCCTGAGTCCCCTTCCACAACCGGTTTCTGGACCCTATTCCAGCAGGGGAGGAGCAGGGCCACGCCGCAGACGGACATGTCGCAGGAGTTGACCGGGTGGCCGCCCTGTGCTGCTCGCTAGACGAGCTCGGGGGGAAAGCATGGAAGAGCTGGGCGTGCATGCCTACCGGAGTTAGGGGACGGGCGGATCCGGGAGGGGCTGGACGAGTGGAGCTGGGGAGAAAAGAGTTTCCGCCGGACTCCGCCAAATTCGGCCGGATCTTTGCCTGTTGCTGGTACAGGGAGGAACGGGGAGCAGCGGTGGTGAGGGCGAGGGGAAGAGCCGTGCGGTGCGGGTGCGTTTAGGAGCGGAGAGAGGAAAAAAAAAGTGGCTAACGCCGTTAAGTCAATCCACGATCGAAAACAGCCTATAGGGCGGATCAACGGCTGTATGAGGGTGCGTAGCTACCACCCTGGGTAGCCCACTATTTCCTTTATTATGAATAAGGAGATGTACAGATGTATCTAAACGTGTTTAGCGTGTAGATTCACTCATTTTCAGTTCGTATATAGGCTACGTTGAAATATGTAAGACATCTTATATTTAGAAACGAAGTGAGTATATGTACACGTGAGCGTGATCTTGTTGCTGGTCATGACTGCTCTAGGAAATCTAGGCATGTTGGTATTTGTATTAGTTAGTTTTGTAGGCCGATAAGGTCATAGTGGTATTTGCTATTGTAAATAGTGGCAAGTGCGCAACCATGAATTCTGATTTAAAAATAAAGATAAAATAAAAATAAGTAAACAAGTAGAGATGTGTGTGTGTGACTCACGTGGCTAGACAAAGCCATGTTTGCCCTGTAGTATGTGCGGTTTTTGTAAGATTTTCCTCTAATTAACTGTGCAATTATCACGGTCATAATTAATGAGATAAGGCAAATATTTTGCATCCGTTGTATAAAAATGTATATGTCTCACACACTGTATTCTCAATCTAATTTGGATTTTGGGATGCGTGTTTTTTGGTAGCATATCAACCTCTGATGACCACGGGTAAAGGAGCGCGCGATTGTACCTACTATATATGCATGTTTTCGTAGGCCAAACAGGCAACAAACGGAATGAAAAACAGATAATCAATCAAATATATGGATGCAAATGATTTTTAAAATTTTGTGCAACTGTTAATTCCATTAATTGATCGTATGAATGATTGTACCTACTCTTTTGCATATTTGTTATATTATAGATAAAGAGAGCGATACGATGACTAAGAATTTTTTTAAATCCATTTTCGCTAATGTAGAGCAAAGCATGGAACATACAACAAGGTAGACGATTGAACTCGCTGACTCGCTAGATGGCTGGAAGCAAGTAACCCTGAATAATGTAAGACTCGACACAACGACCGTTTACTCAAGAAAAATAGTCTAGCACAATAAATGTGGACGACTGAATATATCTTGGGTTCGGTTGTGGCAGGGAGAATATCCTAGCCTGCATGAAGACGACATTCATTTCCTCAATAGCGTAAGGAGCGGAAGATGCGTCCAGCCCCGGCTACGCCAGCATCAAGGTAGAGCTACCATGCCGTGGATCATCATATTGCAGAGCTTGAGGTTCCAGCATCATGATCGCTACATCACGTTCTGCAAGAGGAGTTCCAACCATCGGAGGAGGTACCACTAGCATGTCCTCGGGTGCAAGACGAGGTGGTGGAAGCTGCGCCAGTGCGGCACCCTAGCGGAGCTCCTTGAGGCACTCGTTGATCGCCTGGAGCTTATTTTGTGTCATGCATTCGATGGAGACGCGCATTGATGCGGGCAGGTCGTCAAAGGTTTTGCGGCGACCGGCAAGGTAGTCGACGACGGCGAGCTTGATCTCCTCATCGCGATTCTGCCACTCGATTTTGGACAGTTTCACTTTCACCTTCTCGTTCCTCTGCTTGAGGATTTTCGTACTATCCAGCTCGCTCTTGAACCTTTCCAATTCCGATTGGTCTCTATATTGGCGCAGGACATCGGCAGCCGCCCCTGGCGACGGCCAGACCACCGGCTGTGTCTCGCCGGGGTTGTACACAACGAGGCAGGCGGGGACGTCACAGAGGACAGCTAACTCACGAGTTTTCTTCAAAAGATTGGGGAGGCGCCTCCGCAGCGCCTTCTTGCGCTTCGTGTTGTAGTATTCTGTGATTGACATCCATTCTTTGACCTTACTCCATCCATTTCTGAAACTAAGTCGTATATGTTTTTGAAAAGTCAAGCAATGTAAATTTTTATCAAGGTTTTATAAAAGATATTAACAATTATGATAATATACGAACCCCACATAAAAATATACTCTATGATGTATCTAACGGCATTGATTCGGTATGGTAAATATAAATGTTTTTTTTTTCTAAAAACATTAGTCAAATATTACGTTATTTGACTTTTGAAAAATATGCCTTACATTTAGGAACAGATGTATTATATGGTAATATGTATTGTTGTAGTATTCCATGATTGATATCCATTGTTTGATCTTGTGGGATCCGTTGTAATCTTTTTTTTTTGAAGATCCGTTGTAATCTTTGAAATCTTGACTTTGAAGTATCGTCCGCGTCTAAAGAGGTGAATTTTTTAGAACTCATGGGGCTTGTTATGTTGTCCCGTATTAGGGGCCAGTCAGTAGATTCGAGGTAAACCTGAAGTCTCCTACTCCAGTTCAAAATAATAAAAAAGTCTCCACTCCTTTTCGTATAGGTCCAGTAGCTCTTCGACACCTGAAAAAAATGTGTCAGAACTCCAATCCATACGAGTGTATATTGACTGTCTTTCTACGCGCGCCTGTAAGCAGTTAATAGTATCCCGTAGGCTCTGTTTTCACCTTCGATCCACGGCTGCGAACTGCATCTTGATGCTATCAGTTTCACTCAAGAACCTTGCTAGCGTGTCTCACATGCAAATAAGCCATTGCAATAGGCGGTTTACTTGACTGGTCAGATCATAGTTGATTGTTTTGTAAGGATCCATTAGTGAATTAAAGTTTGCTAAAGAATAATTTAGGTGAAATTATACCTAGCAGTAGAGAGGGAATAAGAGGGAGTCGACTGATCAACGACGCACAGTTTGCTGGGAAGCGTCGGATACTCAGTTTTCTGTTAGGGGCTGAGTGATTACCGGACTAATGCTGGAATATTTTGATTTTACGAAAATAGAAGTAAGAATAATACAGTATATCCGGAAGTGAATTGCCAGAATTCTCACTCGATGGATGGCTCACATAACTCGATAGGACTAGTAAATTGCACCATAGAAGTCCCCTGCCTAAAGCCTACATAGTCCATAAATTCCAACCAAATAAACTTGAGCAACAATGTAGACACGCGAATACATGAAGACGGCATTCGTTCCTCTGTGGTGTCCAGCGACGTCCAAAACGTCGAGCATGCGAAGAGGTAGCTAGGCATCGCATGCCTCCACGTCATGCGAGCAGGACAACGATTCTTCTGCGGAAGAGTAGCCAGCGGCGCCGGCGCGGCAGCAGAACGAAGCTCATGGAGGCGTGCGCTGACCTCCTCAAGCTTATGCTTGGAGCATGCATTCGATGGAGGCCAACAACTCAGTAGACAAGTCGTCGAAGCTTCGGCGGCGGCCGGCGAGGAAGTCGAAGACGGCGAGCTTGGCCTCGCCTTCGCGGTTCTGCCGCTGGAGTTTCGACAGTTTCTCCCTCTCCTTCTCGTTCCTCTGCTTGAGAAGCTGCGTGATGTTCAGCTCGGTCTTGAACCTCTCCAAGTCCGGCTGCTCTCTGTACTGGCGCAGGACATCGGCAGCGGCCCCTGGCGACGGCCAGACCACCGGCTGGGTCTCGCCGGGGCTGTACACCACCACGCAGGCGGGGACGTCGCAGAGGACGGCTAGCTCGCGGGTTTTCCTCACCAGGATGGGGAGCTTCGTCCTCATCATCTGCTTGCGCTTCGTATTGTCCATGATCCGCTGGATCTTGAGCGTCCCCTTCTCCCTCCCCACACGAGCCATTGTTTCTGTTGTTTGGTGTGTGATGAGGAGTGAGGACTGAGGAGAATAGAGAGAGAAAGTAGGGCCCATTTTATAGCGGAGAATTCTTGGATGGTACACATAACCGTTGTGCAAATATTTAATTTTTGAAGATCCATGTATATGTGCTCCGATATGCAGAGAAAATCTGTAGAGAATATGAATATTAATTCTCAGATAGAACAAATCCAAAAAGATTCCACCACGTGTTTTTGATTCAGAAATATTTTCTGACGTGTTATATATTTGGTCATGTGTATAAGAATTAAAATTGTTCCTCTCATCGCATATGTATGTAGATAAAAACACTCTGTTAAAATTTTGTTTAGATATTGTAGTATTCATCACCGTTGATACGTGACTGAGATACGTTCTATGATACCGTGGGATCCGTTGTTATCTTTGTAATCTTGACAAGAAAAGCTTCGCCGGAAACCGAAACTTAAGAAAAGATAATCTACCACTTGAATTGTCAATTAAATAGCCAAAGTGTATTTTTTTTTTTCAAATTTGCTGAGAGAAACCGAACCCGTAGTATGTGAGAAGGAGGTGTGGCGGGAAATTCAGAGACCGCAGATAGGAAGGAGGTGTGGCGGGAAATTCAGAGACCGCAGATACACCTTCAGGAGGACACCCATGCTAGTCGTACATGATACATACGTATCCCCTCCGTATCAAAATATAAGATGTTTTAGCATTTGGCTTTCAATCCGTATCTAGACATGTTTTAGTGCAAGATTCATGTGAACCTTGCACTAAAACAAGTCCAGACACGGATGGAAAACCAAATGTTTAAACATCTTATATTTTGATACGGAGGGAGTAGTAGGAGAGTAGATCTTAAGTTAGTAGTACATGGTGATCAACACATCACCGGCTTATGATCGAGGGTTGGAGTCAGAATTGGACCATATGGGGGCGAGGAAAACGGCGGCCACTGAATGCCATAGATGGTTTTATTTTTGACATGCCTGAACAAGATGTGTCATATCTTAAATATAGAAAAAAATTACGATCTTCTACCAAATTCGTTGGTGTCTTTCTTGTCATTTCTTAAGCATAGTTATTCTGAAAACAAATTGTACTTCCAATTCTTCTCTTACCTTTGTCTTTCAACTCTATGGGAGTATACAAATCGATATATAATTTCTCGATCTAATAAAAAACTAATTAGTGGTATATATGCACTAGTGGAAAAACCCCCTTTCGTCCCGGTTGGTTTGGGCCATTGGTCCCGGTTCCCCAACCGGGACAATCCAATCGGGACGAATGCTAGTCCCGGTTGGGACACCAACCGGGACGAATGGGGGGGGGGGGGGGGGGGCACGTGGCCCGGCCACGGCAGCAGGGGCGGAGGCTTTGGTCCCGGTTCGTATTACGAACCGGGACGAAAGCCCGGGGTTTTCGTCCCGGTTCGTAATACGAACCGGGACTATTGTCCCGTCAGATTTTACTTTTTCCAAAAATTTCAGAAAAATTGTTTAAATTTATAAAATAAATAATGCTTATTCTATAATTCATAAAAATATGAATAAAATACCAAAATGTTCAGAAAAATAAGACCTATTTGATTATGAAAAATGCATGCATGTTTAAAAAACTTAAATTAAATATTTCTTAGAACTACAAAAATGCCACTACTAGTTAAATAAGAGGAACCACTATTACACATCATCGCCACGAATATATATATTACACACATCTCATTCGTCGTCCTACATATATACATCTCTTTTACACTCTCACTATTTAATTTCAACCTTACAGTAGTATTCTCCTTTCGGATCTAGGACCTCTGCAAGTAAGAATCCGGCAATTTCCTCTTGAATTGCTCGTATGCGATCGTGTGGTAGAAGGCCATCCCGCAACCGTTCGATCTAATTAAAAAAGGGTCAATATATATGAATGAAAGTAAACAGAATTGATGGCAATAAACTAAGATTATGAATATTGCATACACACTTGAAGTTGTTCTAAGATTCTGCCCTTCTCACAGCACGTCTGACGAATGAACTCGCAGACGTAGTATCCACATAAATGATTCCCACTTCCCTGGCTCAAACACTTTAAAGAAACAGAGTTCAATCAAAATAATAATCAAGAATGGTAATGGTATTGAACTAGAATCAAAGAGATGCGTGGATCTAGATAGTAGTACTTACATTTATTGGTTTAAATGTAATCTTCTCCGCCCATTCACCCCTAGCCCTGGCGGTGAATCGTTTCCAAGCCCTGCCCGGCAAAGAAAATGAATAAAAGAGTTATATATTAATTACTTGCTATCAGTAAATGAACGGAAAGTTGCCGATAATGCCATAATGATTGAAATTACCTCTGGAGGCATTCCTGCATGTCCGCCCAATTCTCAAGGGGTTTATGTAAGGAGTCCATGACTTGTACTACTCCTTTGTCAGGCATAATGATTAGCAAAATAAAGTGGAAGCTGCGCACGCATAAGTCATCGATTATACACTTAACATCGAGAAATTAAGCGAAATAAAATATGTAGAAGACAGTAACACTTACTTGAAGTTATAAGGAAATAATATTTCTCTTTTGATTTCGTTGAACCGTAACGCATTTACCAAGTTATTCTCGGTTTCGTCGTAAAAATCAAGGAGACTTTTTTCATGAACGGTATTTGGATCAACGAACCCAATGTCATAGATTTGTCCTCTTTTGCATTGGAGAATCTTCATTCTGCATAATTAATATAGTGATAAGTAAGATTATAAATGCAATGAACGAGGTGAGCTAGGTAGAGACTTAACTACAGAAATAATACTTACAGACAATAGGCGCTGATGATAGCTTTGTCAAGGGCTTCTTGTTGGTATAACTGAAATAATTCACAAAATTCAATCATTACGTGGTCATCTCCATGCCCGTAATGCTCGTTCTTATATCCCACGTAGATCCAATTTTCCCCTTTCTTTGAGGCTGCCATGTACCAACTATGCAATCTTCGCATTTTTGTGGTAGATCTTTGACTAACTGAGATTTGACGAGAGGATGCCCGTGCCGGTATTTGTATTTTGGAACTATTTCTTCGTGGAATTGTAATTGGTCTACGTACTGAGCAATAGACAAGCCGTGAGCAGCGGCTGCTTCTCCGTACGTTGCAACAAACTCAGGATCGATGCCGACCGCAGGTTTGCTCGACCCCACCTTGGTATCGGAAAACACTTTGAGCGGGGGGCACGATTGTTTTTGCTGTTCTCCTAGCTGGGCAACTGTCTTCCGGCTTGCACTAATACTCTTCGACCGCTGTTTATTTGCCCGAACCGACTTGAGAATAGAGCGGTCATAGTCTGGTGTCAGCTTTGGCGGGGGTTGGGCATAATTTTTCAGCATTTTCACGACAGCGGCATGTTCTTCTGGGGTGTCGGGGAACTCTGGCGCTTTCGCCTTCTTTACCTTCAAGTTAGCAAACCACTTATCCGTTTCCCCTTTTGCGATCGCCTTATTTTCCTCCACCGTATAGTCATAAGGTCTCTTGGCAAGATTCTTATGAGGTACTTTTGGGGGGGTGACCTTGAACGTTTCGGTGATCGGTTACGACTCCTTGTAGTACCAGCAGTGGTACGCTGAGCCTGAGACGACTGACGCGGCGGCGAAGACGGCTGCTCTGGAGACTGGTGAGGCGGCGGAGACGGCGCCTGAGGCGGCGGCGGTGGAGAGTGGTGAGGCGGCGGAGACGACGCCTGAGGCGGTGGAGAGTGGTGAGGCGCGGCGGTGGAGAGTGGTGAGGCGGCTGAGGCGGTGGAGAGTGGTGAGGCGGCGGCGGTGGAGAGTGGTGAGGCGGCGGAGGCGGTGGAGAGTGGTAAGGCGGCGGCGGTGGAGAGTGGTGAGGCGGCGGAGGCGGCTAGTTTGGAAGCACGATGAATTCCTTTGGCCATAGAATAGTCCCTTTCCTGGCTTCTCCAAGTTCAACACCTCCATCACCTGCAGGGTGTTCCAGCTTCAGCTCCTCAAATCCTTTACTAACTTCATCCACCCCGACAATAGCGTAGCCATGAGGAACCGGGGAGCAATGGAAAGTTGGTGTAGGTCCAATTGGTACGGCATAGCCGACCGCCACCTTCATGGTTATGTTGAACACTTTCACATGTAGCTCACAAGGTGTGCTCTCCGTGATATCATCCACTGGGTAGCGACGAAGAGCATCCGTCGTCAGTGCATCATCATCACGTGCCGGGACCATGCTCGAAGCCACGCTGCTTTTCCGATATGATGGGTCGGTAGCATCGACTGCAGCTTCTACAACGTGCTGCTGAGATAGGCCGACAGTGCCTTGCTGGCTAAGTTCGTTAATTTGATCCTGCTGCCGCTTCATTTGATCCTGCTGCCGCTTAATTGTTTCTTCTATATTACGCAGCCGGTCTGCAGCAGCGATTGCTTCCCTTGCCTCCCTTTCCTTTCTCCTCTGATGACTTTTATCGGGAAATATTTTCCTTTCCACGGGAAACCCATGTACCCACGGCTTGGAGCCTTTGGTGCCTCGTGTTCGTCCCTCATGTTCTTTATTCCCAATGGCGCGTGAAAGCTCGTCATCCTCTCTATCGGGACGGAACCGTCCCTCTTCAACATCCTTGTATGCTTTCCTAATTTCTTCGATGGGTAGTAGGGGATTATCCTTGTGTCTTCTGGTATATATGCACTTTCCTTCTGCGTCCAATGTGCCCCCATGCCCGTAAAACCAATTTCTTGTCCGTTCGGTCCATCCTTCTTTTATAGGCTCTGGAACGATCCCTTTAGCCAGCAGGTCGGCCTCAAGTTTGTCCCACTTAGGCATGGAACAGGCGTAGCCAGCAGCCCCCATAGTATGGTGGTACTTCTTTTTAGCAGCATTTGCCTTGTTTACTGCAGACTTTAACTGAGCTTCCTCTGATTTCTTGTAATTCACAAAATCTTCC
The DNA here is from genome assembly GCA_012064385.1 of Puccinellia tenuiflora. Taxonomy (NCBI): domain Eukaryota; kingdom Viridiplantae; phylum Streptophyta; class Magnoliopsida; order Poales; family Poaceae; genus Puccinellia; species Puccinellia tenuiflora. Next base: position 275,009 of record QRDG01001421.1, read on the forward strand.
CAGTAGTCTCTTATCTTCTCATACCCGTGATCGAAATCCGGAGTTTTATCTTTCAAGATATAGTCGGTGACCAATCTTTTCTTAAATTTGTTGAATAGCTCGGCCATCTTCTTAAGAGCCCACGCCTTGACTTTATCTACTAGAGCTTTTTTTCGGGCATCCATCTCCTCCTCATCTGGCTCCCCCTCCTCTGGATCCACCTCTGGCAACGGCAATGTGAAATTAACCATGACCTTTTGAAAAAGGCGTCTTTTGCCTTCGGGGCCGATATAGCTAACTTTAGGATCCCTTGGCTTATTCCATTCTCGGATGGTGATCGGGACGTAGTCCCTAACAATAACACCGCATTGCTTCACAAATTTTTGTCTAACATCAATTGGAGCAATGGGTTCGCCGTCTGCACCGACTTCTTCGATCCTGTAGCGGACATTGTCCTGCAACTTTTTGGTTGGGCCTCGTTTCGTCCTCACAGAGGATTTGCTCGATCCGGATGGCTAAAAGAAGAAAGACCGTTAATATGTGTATATGGACAACAGAGGCTAAATTAATTAATATAAATATATATATGCACCTCGTCGGAGTTTGTAATAATCAATGTTGCACCGGAGCCGCCGGCTTCTGCCTTGTCGGCTTCTCCCTCATCGGAGATGCCGAGTTCGGCCTCTTTCCAGGCGTTGAGAGACTCATCCCCCTCACCGGAGTCGTTCAGAAAGTGACTTGTTTCATCATCGCCGCAGATTATATCCTCGAGGATATTTTCCTCAATTTCATCTCTGCCGTGTGGTTCCATAGTTTCTGCAAAATACGAAAGTTATTTTCGGAGCCGTCTCTGCCGTGTCGTTCAGAAAACTTGTAGGGATAGAATGGTACTACAAGGAAAGGCGCGCGTTGCTGCGCCTGTTGTTTCTAAGCGTCGTCATGGTGATACATTTTTATGAACATGTGTGATTTATGCTCATCGTCGGCACTTAGGTGACTAAATCGTCGATGACCTAGCTCATCGATTTCATCCCCCGCAACACGGTAAAAATGTCGCGGTAAATCACTCCTCACAAAAATGAAACACTTAGCACATTCGTGGTTTGTCGAGTTTTGACTTCAATTTACATCACTAAATAAAAATCAACATCGCTACATCACTGAAATTTGCACTAGCTAAATATTACATATGCGAGGATGATCCACTAAATAAAAATCATCACAGATCAATTTTGCAATTATCATCGGATACTTTATATACACTAACCGCTGTCACATATCACAGATCAATTGCAAATAATAATGTAGACTGTCACATATGCTATTGAAAATAACCATACATGATATTTTATATAGCATATAATAATGTAGACAGTCTTCTTGCAAGCATAATGGACTATTCTAATCATCGGCTTGCATTAAGAATAGCCAAGAAGACAACATTATTTCTTTCGGCTCATAAAAAACAGCAAAATCAGCTACCACTAAATCATTCCAAATTGACTTAGCAAATTTTTCTAATAACATTTCTAACACTAAATTTCCTAACACTAAATTCCTAACACTAAATTTCTAACACTAAATTACCTACCACTAAATTTCCTACACTACAAAAACAACACAAAAATGTACCTAAACTACACACCTAATTTATACTACTAACTAATTTAAATTACTAACTAATTTAAACTACTAACTAATTTAAATTACTAACTAAAACTAACTAACTATGGAGTAACAAATAGTTCTTAACAATAATATTGCAACTAATTATGGAGTATTAATTTTGATTTCTAACTTTGCTAACACAATCATCAAATAACATTGCTTTGCTAAATTACTATTTGAATTTTTCTAAAACTAACTAACAACTATTTCAATTTTTTTAAAAATAACTTTGCTAAATTTGCTACATTTTCAAATTTTCTAAAATAACAACCTAAATTTTCTAAAACTAACTAACTAAATCTAAAACTAACTAACTAAAATTACTAATGCACTAACTAACAAAATTACTAACTAACTAAAAATGAACTAACTAACTAAATTAAAAAACTAAGTAAATTAAAAAAAACTAACTAACAGAGGGAGGCCGTGCTCACCGGAGGCGGCTCGTCCGCTGCGGCCGGAGGAGGAGGGCTCGGTGGAGGACGCTGCGGCCGGAGGAGGAGGGCTCGGTGAGGAGGCTCGGCGGAGGACGCTCGATGGAGGAGGCCGGAGGAGGGGCCAAGGAGCGGCCGGCCGGGTTCGAGCGGAAGGCCGGGGGAGGGCGGCGCAGCTGGCGGGTGGTGCAGGGGGAGGATGGACGGCGCGGGCGCGGTGGAGGCCGGAGGGGAACGGCGCGCGGGCGCGTGGAGGAGCGCAGAGAGGGCGGCACCGGAGGAGCGGACGGTGAGCGGCGGCGCGGCGGACGGAAAAATCCGGCAGCCTGACGGCAGGAGATTGAATTTCCGCGCGCTGGTCCTTAGCGAAAATGAGGAATTGGGGGAAGAAGAAGAGGCAGGCAGTTTTAAAGCAGAGAGGCCTTTCGTCCCGGTTGGTGGCACCAACCGGGACCAAAGCCTCATTCGTCCCGGTTCGTGGCATGAACCGGGACCAATGCCCTGAAAATTTAATGCCCTGGCGCGAACCGGGACCTTTCGTCCCGGTTCTTCTTATAAACCGGGACCAATGAGTCCTTTTTCAATTTTTTTTCAAACTTTTCAGTTCTGAATGTTGTTCCCGCCTTTTTTATTCTTATTAAGGTGTTTGAATATGAATTTCAAATGGTTTTGAATTTGAAAAGACTTTCAACATGAAAAGTGTTTAAATTTGAATAAATAATTCAAAACCATTTTCTGTTTTATATAATAGTTATTCTATCTATACAAACTATTAACCATTTTGTCATTTTTTTTAAGATTAGAGGTGAATTCATTTAAGTAAATTTTTTGGAATGTGAACTTAATTAATTCATTAAACTGATAAATTCAATATATTTTCATATGTTTGTCAGAAAAATGAAATTAAAATATCAAATTGTTGATAAAAATGTAATCTATCTATTTATGACCAATTCATTTTTTTGAGATTATAGGTGAATTCATTTAATTACAAAATTTGGAATTTGAACTCCATTAAGTCATTAATTAATTTTATAAATTCAATATATTTTCATATGTTTATCAGAAAAATGAAATTAAAATATCAAATTGTTGATAAAAATGTAATCTATCTATTTATTTAATTTATATCTATTGAATTAATTTATATATATTGAATTAATTCATATCTATTGATTTAATTCATATCTCACTAAACAGTACATAATGGCAACAGTGGATCCTTCAGGTAATCGACCGGATACGGTACAGAATGACAACAGTGGATCCCAAATATTTTGCATACATATGCATGAATATCACACACATATCCGGAAGTCGATAGTTTAGGTCGCAAGTTTTCAAAAGCAAGTAGTAACCTAAACTATGATCACATAAAAGAGAACTGCAATGGTGATCACATACTCTGAAACTAACTTCGACGGTGTATTTGATACGGTACAGAATGACAACAGTGGATCAGTTGTCCTAACAATCTTAGTCATACTCCTGCCTAGGCCTATAATACTCGTACTCGTAGTCGCCGTCATCGTCGTCGTCGCTGTCATCGTACTCATACGGCGCTCGTGGCTCGAACCTCGACGGGTGAGCACCCCCGGACTGCATGTTAGGGTAGCGTAGGCGGGGGTTATCGCCAGCCATGATGTAGTTCATAACGCCCTGGAGAGTCCGGCCAGCCCACCACAGCTGACGGCCGGCCTCGTTGAAGTCCGAAGGAGGAGGGCCATCCCCCTCGTACCTGGCGAGCGCCCTCTCACGCCGATTGATGAAGAAGGCTTCCCAAGTCGGGCGGTAGTCGGGATGCCAGCACGGATCCATCCGCTGCTCCGGTGTGAGCTCGAGGTAGTAGTGGTTCGTGATGGCCGCCCGGCGCGCCACACCTTGAGGGAGAGGAGGGACCGGCACGCCTCCGGCGCTCAGCCTCCAGCCGGCGGGGACGCGGTAGCCGGGCGGGCAGGGGTAGTTCGAGGCGGAAAGCTCCTCCGCCTGACGGTAGGTTAGTACGGTGGAAGCCATGGAAGAGTGATGAGGTTGCAGATATGAGTTTAGATGTGATATATATAGTGAGAAATTGCGGGAAGACGAAGGCGGGAAGCGGTGGAAGAAGCACACGGATCGTGTGTTTCCTTCGAGCGCTTGTGAGCCGTTGGATCAGAGTTGTGTTTCTTTCGAGTGCTTGTGAGCTGTTGGATCGTGTGCACACGGATCGTGTGTTTCTTTCAAGCGCTTGTGAGCTGTTGGATCAGGGCCTTTAGTACCGGTTCGTGTTACCAACCGGGACCAAAGGGTCTTTCGTCCCGGTTGGAGGCACCAACCGGGACTATAGGCCTACCCTTTCGTCCCGGTTGGGGTACCAACCGGACCTAAAGAAGCACACGGATCGTGTGTTTCTTTCAAGCGCTTGTGAGCCATTGGATCAGGGGTGTGTTTCTTTTGAGGGCTTGTGAGCTGTTGGATCTGCACTCCCACCTCATCCACAGGTACACCTTCTAATCGCCTATAAATAGCGACGTCCCTGCAGCGAACGGCACACAACGAGCGTCTACCTTTGCCACCGAACCCAATGGTTGGATTTAGCCTACCCGCTGGCATGTTCCCTAGCATTATTGTGTTTGTCCTTGTTCGTCGGCCAGCCATTGGAGCCACCTCCTGTAGGTCGGTGAATAAGGACAACACAACGACGCTGTTGGAAACACAAGCCCTCGGGTAGGTTGAATCCAACCACTGGATTAGGGTGACACAATGATGAATTGCCGAGGAGGTGGGAGTGGTGGTGGTAGAAATCATTCAGTTCATCGACCGAATACAAATCAAACGGTTTCACCTGCATACGCCCTACGGTGCATTTGATATGCGGGCACTCTCTAGCCACAGTAGGGTTGTATGCAGGTGATACCGTGTGTTTTGTTCTATCTAGAAATCCTTCAGTTTATCGACCGAATACGGTTTGTATGCAGGTGATACCGTGTGTTTTGTACACGAACTTCTCACCAGTTTTTGTCAACACTCATACATAAAAAGGTTTTGAGAACACTCATACATAAATTGTTTTATATACTATTACACTCATACTTAGATCATGATCGCTTCTTCGGCCGTAACCATGGAGTTTCTTCATTATGTAACGGGATACTTGGGTCAGTTTTCACTGTGAATGGCGGAATTTCATCAAACTTATTATAGTCTGCTGACATGTCTGTCTTGTCCTCGACTCACATGATGTTTCTTTTTCCTGAAAGAACTATGTGACGCTTTGGCTCATCGTGTGCTGTATTTGTTTCCTTATCTTTTCTTTTTTTCGGTCTGGAGCTCATGTCCTTCACATAGAAAACCTGAGCCACATCATTGGCTAGGACGAATGGTTCGTCTCTGTACGCAAGATTCTTGAGATCCACTGTTGTCATTCCGTACAGCTGGTCTACCTTTACCCCTTCTCCATTCATGTTGACCCAACTGCACCGAAACAAAGGGACCTTAAAAGTAGGTCCATAGTCAAGTTCCCATATCTCCTCTATGTAACCATAGTATGTGTACTTTTGTCCATTCTCGTCTGTTGCATCAAAGCGAACACCACTGTTTTGGTTGGTACTCTTTTTATCTTGGGCAATCGTGTAAAATGTATTCCCATTTATCTCGTACCCTTGGAAAGTCAATACAGTCGAAGATGGTGACGCGGCCAATAAGTAGAGTTGATCTCCAACATCGGTGTCATTCATGAGATGTACTCGCAACCAACTTCCATGTGTTTATTTTGGAGCGTACACTATTCTTGTGTACCTCGATATACGGAGCCACGAAGGTGGAACTTTGTAGAACTGTGTAGTGTGCTTGAGTGAAAGAATGCCCGTCCCTACATATCATTGCTTTCTTTCCTAGCGTGCCTTTTCCACTAAGTCTCCCCTCATGCCGCGATTCAGGAAGACCAATCGACTTAATGTCGGGAATAAAGTCAACACAAAACTCAATGACCTCCTCTGTTCCATATCCTTTGGAGATGCTTCCTTCTGGCCTAGCACGGTTATGAACATATTTCTTCAAGACTCCCATGAATCTCTCGAAGGGGAACATATTGTGTAGAAATACAGGACCGAGAACTGCAATCTCGTCGACTAGGTGAACCAGGAGATGCGTCATAATATTGAAAAATGATGGGGGGAACACCAACTCAAAACTAACAAGACATTGGGCCACATCCTTCTGTAACCTTGTCAGACTTTCTGGATCGATTACCTTCTGAGATATTGCATTGAGAAATGCACATAGCTTCACAATGGGTACTCGAACATTTTCCGATAGAAGCCCCCTCAATGCAATCGGAAGCAACTGCGTCATAATCACGTGGCAATCATGAGACTTCAGGTTTTGGAATTTTTTATCTGCCATATTTATTATTCCCTTTATATTTGACGAGAAGCCAGCCGGGACCTTGATACTGCTCAGGCACTCAAAAAATATTTCCTTCTCTGCTTTCGTAAGAGCGTAGCTGCTTATGTAATGACGCCCTTTATCCGTATGCTTGTTTGGTCTTCATACGCTGCTGGTCCTCCCTTGCTTCCGGTGTATCTTTTGTACTTCCCATACACGCCGAGGAAGCCTAGCAGGTTTACGCAAATATTCTTTGTCACGTGCATCACGTCGATTGAAGACCGAACCTCTAGGACTTTCCAATAGGGTAGCTCCCAAAATATAGATTTCTTCTTCCACATGGGCGCGTGTCCGGTAGCGACGTCTTTCGGAACAGAATGACCGCCAGGACCCTTTCCAAAGATTACTTCTATGTCCTTGACCATACCAAATATAGCATCACCATCAGGGAGCTTAGGCTTCTTCCGGTGATCTGCCTCACCATTGAAATGCTTGCCTTTCTTTCTTACGGGGTGACTGCCTGGAAGAAATTGACGACACCCCAGGTACACGACCTTCTTACATTTTTCCAAATATGTACCTTTAGTCTTATCTAAACAGTGCGTGCATGCGTTGTATCCCTTGTTTGACTGTCCTGAAATGTTACTAAGAGCAGGCCAATCATTGATTGTTACGAACAGCAATGCTCGTAGGTCAAATTCCATCTGTTTGTGCTCATCCCACACACGTACACCTGGTATGGCCCACAACTGCAATAGTTCATCAACTAATGGCCTTAGGTACACATCAATGTCGTTGCCGGGTTGCTTCGGGCCTTGGATGAGAACTGGCATCATAATGAACTTCCGCTTCATGCACAACCAAGGAGGAAGGTTGTAGATACATAGAGTCACGGGCCAGGTGCTGTGACTGCAGCTCTGCTCCCCAAAAGGATTCATACCGTCTGTACTTAGACCAAACCATAAGTTCCTTGCGTCACCTGCAAAGTCCGGGTACTCTCTCTCGATTTTTCTCCATTGAGACCCATCGGCGGGGTGTCTCAACTTCCCGTCTTTCTTACGCTCTTCTTTGTGCCATCGCAACAACCTGGCATGCTCTTTGTTTCTGAACAGACGTTTCAACCGTGGTATTATAGGAGCATACCACATAACCTTAGCAGGAATCCTCTTCCTGACGGGCTCGTCATCGCCCTCAACATCACCAGGATCATCTTGTCTGATCTTGTATCGCAGTGCATTGCATACCGGACATGCATCCAAATTCTCATACTCCTCACCGCGGTAAAGGATGCAGTCATTGATGCATGCATGTATCTTCTGCACATCTAATCCTAGAGGGCAGATAGCCTTCTTTGCTTCGTACGTAGTCTCGGGCAGTTCGTTATCCTTTGGAAGCTTCGGCTTCATTATTTTCAGTAACTTTTCAAATCCCTTGTCAGATAAACCAGTCTCTGCCTTCCATTTCAGCAATTCCAGTGTGGTACCGAGCTTTGTGCTGCCATCTTCGCAATTTGGGTACAACAACTTTTTGTGATCCTCTAGCATGGCCTCCAACTTCAGCTTCTCCTTTTCTGTATCGCATTCTCGTTGTACATCGGAAATGACCCGACCAAGACCATCAGCATGCTCATCTGGCGTCCGTTGTTCTTCACCACCTTCTTCTTCATTGTCTTCCATCGCAGTATCACCGTATTCTTCAGAGAACATACGATAGTTCTCATCATCATTTTCTTCTTCATCGTCTTCCATCATAACCCCTCTTTCTCCGTGCTTGGTCCAACAATTATAGCTGGGCATGAAACCTCTCCGAAGCAGGTGGCCTTGAATGGTTCTCGACGAAGAGTGCTCCTTAACGTTCCGACAATCCACACATGGACAAGGTATAAAACCATCATATTTGTTTGCCTCAGCCACATGGATAAATTTATGCAGGCCTGTAATAAAATCAGAACTGCGTCGGTCGCCGTACATCCATCGCTGCCGTTCATCCATCTGCATATCATATAATTAAGTTTATCAAATACAATTAGAATAACATATTGAATACTGAAATGACCACCGTACATCGACACATGCAATATTTCTGTATCAATTATAGATGAGAAGGATAAAGTTGCTAACCTCGGTCGAGGATATCATTTTGTCTGAACCTAAGTGTGGCTCGGGCATTTCGTCGAACACATCTTGTGCGTGGCAAAGGAAAAAAAAACTAGCACCCACTTCCCACCAATCCGAGCAAAAAAAATAACAGTAGAGAAGAAGGCGGGGGTTACGTATATAGGTAGGGGAGGGGCATTCGTCCCGGTTTGTGGCACGAACCGGGACCAAAGCTCGGGCATTCGTCCCGGTTCGTGGCACGAACCGGGACTAAAGCCTCCGCGACAGCTTTGGTCCCGGTTCGTGGCACGAACCGGGACGAATGTCCCCAACCGAACCGGGACCAATGCTCCATGGGCTCCTGGCAGCTCGAACCGGGACCAATGTCAGTCATTGGTCCCGGTTTGTATGGGAACCGGGCATAATGTCTTTTTCTGGCTTTCCCAAAGCCTCTTTTTCTACTAGTGATGGCTTCAATTGTAATACTAATATAATATAGCTTAGGTACAGAGAGTTTATGTGTGACGGTCGTGATCGGCAAGGCCGGACCAGGGTGTATCGCCAGGCACATGGGCGTACCAAGGCAGCGAGTGGCAGGTGGCCGTAGGAAGCGCTAGCAGGTACCCAATCCACCCTATCCGTATGGCCAAAGTGCAGAGCTGGAAAACGAGCCCAGAAGAGGAGATTGGCTACTGGGCTTTATTTTTTGTTTCTGCATCGCTACTGGGCTTTAGTCCACTGGATTAGATTTGAAGCAATTAAGCATGGGCTAACTAATCTTGTATTTATTCCGTCCATTAGCCTCTGTTCGCCCCCTTGTCTCCGCCCCTGACCAGACGAACATGGGGCGAATCCTATGCCCCCGTACCGCGGAGGGTGCAAAGCTCCGCGTACCTCTCGGCGATATTACGACAGACGCTTGGCACTGACTCTGCCGTGCTCTGGAAGACACGAGAATTCCGCTCCTTCCATAGCGTCCAGATCGTGAGTATCACCAACGAGCCAAAGCCCTTCCGCTGCGGCTTGGGGACGCGGCGACGCGCATCCGGCCACCACTCAATCAGCTTATCATCTGCGGCCGGGATATGCGTCAGCAAGTTGCCGCGCCGTAGAAGGTTGAACCATACCTCCCTCACGAACACGCAGCCCACAGCAATGTGGTCGGCTGTCTCCAGCTCCTGGTCGCAAAGTAGACAGGTGACATGAGAATCCATACCATGACGAAGCATCATGTCGGCGGCCCGGAGCCCAAGCTTTCCAGATGGCTTTACCGCCGGGAAACTGCACCAGTCCGGCATGAAAAGCCCTGTATGCAGAGCGGGCAGAGTACTGCGAGGATGGGGTCCACTTCCAGTCGAATCTATCTAGCGTATCCTCAGTCAACTCGATGACCTGCAGCGCATCGACAAGCTCCAAGAACTGCACCAGAACCGGTCCCGGATCCAGCGGCGTCCTGGCATAGCCTCGCCCACCGTCCTGACGTGCCTCACCTTCTCGTTGACAGGGGCGTACAGCGCCGGAGCAATGGTCTTGATCGATTGTCCATCTAGCCAGGCATCGTCCCAAAATAGGATCATGCGGCGATCTCCTAGAACGAAGCGGACCGAGGCATCGAACATTGCCTGCACCTCCGGCTCGACTTGTAACTGAAGGCCGGACCAGCACCCTTCACGCCTTCGCTGCAGCCAGACCCGGCGGACCCGCGGCGCAAACCCTAGCAGCTTGAGGTTCATGATACCGAGGCCCCCATACTCGATCGGTCGGCACACCCTGTCCCAAGCCCCGAGACACTGCCTACCCTTAACAGCCTCAGATCCCTTCCAGAAAAAGGCGCGAATTCTCTTGTATAGGAATTGCAGGAGCCAGGTCGGCAGCTCCATCGCAATGGAGGTGTAAATCGGGATCGAGGTGACCACCGACTTTATCAGTACCAGCCGGCCCGCAGAGGTGTAGAACCCTGCCATCAGAGGTTATAGACGACGACAAACGGTGTCCACGACAGGCTGGAGATTCGCCTTCGGCAGCGTCTTGTATGACAGCGGCAAACCCAAGTATGTGCACGGGAACGGCACCTGATCGGCGATACGGAGCACTTGTCAAAGTTTGTGCACAAGCCCGATGCTCCGCCAAAGCCATCAAGGATCCGCCGCACCAGGGTCAGGTCGTGTTCCGCCGGCGCGACGAAGATCACCACGTCATCTGAGTAGATTGATGTGCGGAAGCGCACACCATGGCACAGCAGGGGAGACAACAGCCCGAGCGCCTCGGCGCGACGGAACGCGGCGTTGGCGACTTACATGACGAGCAGGAAGAGCGTGGGCGACAGGGGGTCACCCTGCCGCAGCCCCCGTCGATGAAGAATCCTCCTCCCGGGCATGCCGCTAAGCATGATTTTTGAGGACGCCGAGAACAGGATAATGCAGACCCACTCAATGAATAGCCGGCCAAAGCCAAGATGCTCAAGGATGCGCACAAGGAAAGGCCATGATACTGAGTCAAACGCCTTGGTTATGTCTATGTTCAACAGCAAAGAGGGGCTCCTACTGAGGTGCAATGCTCGGGCAGTGAGCTGCACCATCTTGAAATTATCTTGGATTGAACGCCCTCTGATGAATCCCGATTGGTTCTCGGCGACTAATTCCGAGAGCTTGGGCGCCAGCCGTCTCGCGAGCACTTTGGAGAGCAACTTGCCAAAGCTGTGGGAAAGGCTAATGGGTCTGAAGTCTTTGACATCAATCAAGCCCTCCTTCTTTGGCAGGAGCACAATGAGTGCGTCATTAAGCTTGTGCATGCCCGAGGCCCGGAGGGTGCAAATCTGCATCATTGCTCGGTAGACGTCGTCTTTCACCACAGCCCAAGCAACCTGATAGAACCGGCCTGAGAAACCGTCGGGGCCTGGTGCCTTGTCTGCTGGCATCAGCTTCCCATATCTCGCTCATCGTGAAGGGGGCATCGAGCCCCTGAAGGTCTAGCGTCGGCATAATGGAGATCGATGTCATGGTCGCGGTGGAATTCCGTTCCAATCAGCCGTTCATAGAACACGTGAATTCAGAAGGCTCTCCTTCTCGCTATGGTCAACACCCATGCTTCCCTCGTGTGAGAGGGCGACGATGTGGTTGCTCCGCTGCCGCAGCCGAGCTCGCATGTGGTGAATTTCTCCTCCCAGTCCAGCGAGAAGAACCATCTATCAAGCCTGACCAAGGTGGGATCACGACGCTCGTTGCTCCAGGTATAGCGACGCCCGTCACTACAGGAAAGGCCCAATGTGCCGACGGCCAGATTCTACGCCGACGGCAAAAGGTCGGGGCCGTCGGCGTAGACTCCTGGCAGCCCAGCCGGCCGAGGCAGCCGTCGGCACAAAAATGGCCGTCGACATAGACTAGATAGGCCCGACGGCCGCCGTCGGCGTTCATTAGCCGTCGGCGTAGCTGTTGTTGTGCCGACGGCCGCCGTCGGCATAGGTTGGCCGTAGGCCGGCCCGGTTAGGGTTCTGCCCCCCCCCCCCCCAGAGCTATGCCGACGGCTTTGCCATCGGCATAGGTTTTTTTTATTACAACCTCTATATTATGTGTTTATTTGTAACTATAAATTTTAGTATGCTGATTTTTTATCAATTATTTGTTTAAATATTTCATGCATCGGGGTGGGATAGTGTCGAAACCCTGCCCCGTGGGTTTCGCCGGAGAGGTGCTCCGGAGCATCGGAACCCCACCAAAAGCTAGGGGTGCCATATCACATGTGTACAAGTGTGTTTTGGGTTGTAGATGTCCAAGAGGGGGGTAGACCTAATAAAAAATTATGGTGGTGGAACCTCGCGCGGAGAAATCTAGAGGGGTAGACCGCCGGGGGCCCACATATCGCCATTTTTGGGGGGAATGAGCTCCGGAGCACCGGAATCCCACCAAAACTTGCATGTGGGCCTAGGATATGTGTGGTAGTGTGTTGGAAGGTGTGATCCACCAAATGGTGCAAGACATATCTCCCCGGTGTGACCTTCCTCACTTTCGGCCGATAACACTTAGAAGATTCCTGGACGTGTGGGCTGAAGTGTCCCGCTGCGGGTATGCCGGAGGCTAGAATGTGCCAAAGGGTACCAAACCTGGTTTTCCATTTGTCTAATGCCTAAACAAACCTAAACCTATGAAAAAGTATGTTGGTGGAACCTCGCGTGGAGAAATCTAGGGGGGGTAGACCGCCGGGGGCCCACAGACCGCCGTTTTCGGGGGGAATGAGCTCCGGAGCACCGGAATCCCACCACAACTTGCATGTGGGCCTAGGATATGTGTGGTAGTGTGTTGGAAGGTGTGATCCAACCGGAGGCCCAAAACAGAGCTTTAGCACCGGTTGTTCTCCACAAGACACACGGTTTATATAGGGTCATGTGGCTGATCCAACACTGGTTTTGCCCATCCGGAAGCTTGCGCATCCATCTCGCGTCGTCGTGAGCAGCAAATCGACCTTCGATCCAAGTAGCCGCAAGATATCTCTGATGATCTAACGACCGTCCCAAAAAGTGTTGGGAATGTTGTTGATCATCAGAGTGCCTTGCAGCTGCTTGGATCCGACCGAGGGGCATGGCTACCACTTCCACCACCACCACTCCCACCTCCTCGGCAATTCATCATTGTGTCACCCTAATCCAGTGGTTGGATTCAACCTACCTGAGGGCTTGTGTTTCCAACAGCGTCGTTGTGTTGTCCTTATTCACCGACCTACAGGAGGTGGCTCCAATGGCTGGCCGACGAACAAGGACAAACACAATAATGCCAGGGAACATGCCAGCAGGTAGGCTAAATCCAACCATTGGGTTCGGTGGCAAAGGTAGACGCTCATTGTGTGCCATTCGCTTCAGGGACGTCGCTATTTATAGGCGATTAGAAGGTGTACCTGTGGATGAGGTGGGAGTGCAGATCTAACAGCTCACAAGCCCTCAAAAGAAACACACCCCTGATCCAACGGCTCACAAGCGCTTGAAAGAAACACACGATCCGTGTGCTTCCGATCAAACGGCTCACAAGAGCTCGAACGAAACACACGATCCGTGTGCTTCTGATCCAACGGCTCACAAGCGCTCGAAGGAAACACACGATCCGTGTGCTTCCGATCCAATGGCTCACAAGCACTCGAAGGAAACACACGATCCGTGTGCTTCTTCCACCGCTTCCGTGCGCCATTTTCAGTCTTTGCCGTCCGCATCTCTTTGTCGTGCGCCTTAATTTTTCTTTGCCGTCCGGGTTCTCTTTGCCGTGCGCCTTAATTTTTCTTTGCCGTCCAGATTTCTTTGCCGTGCGTCGCCAGGTAACTTTGCCATGCGCCGATTTCTTTGCCGTGCGTCGCCTTTTCGGCGGACGGCAAAGGATGCTTTGCCGTGCGACGGCGCATGGCAAAGAAATGACGCACGACAGTGCCTCATTTTCCCGTAGTGTGGAAACTCCCACATGGGGCGAACGGGGGGGGGGATCTTTGCAATAGTTTGGGTATATGTGTTTTTTTATTGTACCTAGTGACTAAACTAACCCAACCAAGCAAAAATATCAACTGAGCTACCCCCTTTCGACGCCCGTACCGGCCGTAGACGGAAAAGCTAGGGTTTTCTCCAGCGGGTCTAGGATTTTGCCGGAGAGGTGCTCCGGAGCATCGGAACCCCACCAAAATCTAGGGGGTGTCATACCACATGTGTACAAGTGTGTTTTGGGTTGTAGATATCCAAGATCCTTCCCCGAGGTGTGACCGGCTTCACGAGTGTCACTGTTTCCTTAGCGAGTTTCTGGGCATATAGCTGGAAACTCCCACATGGGGCGAACGGGGGGGAATCGTTGCAACAGTTAGGGTATATGTGTTTTTTTCTTGTACCTAGTGACTAACCTAACCAGCCAAGCAAAAATATCCACTGAGCTACCCCCTTTCGACGCCCGTACCGGCCGTAGACGGAAAAGCTAGGGTTTTCTCCAACGGGTCTAGGGTTTCGCCGGAGAGGTGCTCCGGAGCATCGGAACCCCACCAAAAGCTAGGGGTTCCATATCACATGTTTACAAGTGTGTTTTGGGTTGTAGATGTCCATGATCCTTCCCCGAGGTGTGACCGGCTTCACGAGCATCACTGTTTCCTTAGCGAGTTTCTGGGCATATAGCTGGAAACTCCCACATGGGGCGAACGGGGGGGAATCTTTGCAAGAGTTAAGGTATATGTGTATTTTTATTGTACCTAGTGACTAACCTAACCCAACCAAGCAAAAATATCCACTGAGCTACCCCCTTTCGACGCCCGTACCGGCCGTAGACGGAAAAGCTAGGGTTTTCTCCAGCGGGTCTAGGGTTTCGCTGGAGAGGTGCTCCGGAGCATCGGAACCCCACCAAAAGCTAGGGGTGCCATATCACATGTGTACAAGTGTGTTTTGGGTTGTAGATGTCCAAGATCCTTCCCCGAGGTGTGACCGGCTTCACGAGCATCACTGTTTCCTTAGCGAGTTTCTGGGCATATAGCTGGAAACTCCCACATGGGGCGAACGGGGCGGAATCTTTGCAAGAGTAGGGGTATATGTGTTTTTTTCTTGTACATAGTGACTAACCTAACCCAACCAAGCAAAAATATCCACTGAGCTACCCCCTTTCGACGCCCGTACCGGCCATAGACGGAAAAGCTAGGGTTTTCTCCAGCGGGTCTAGGGTTTCGCCGGAGAGGTGCTCCGGAGCATCGGAACCCCACCAAAAGCTAGGGGGTGCCATATAACATGTGTACAAGTGTGTTTTGGGTTGTAGATGTCCAAGATCCTTCCCCGAGGTGTGACCGGCTTCACGAGCGTCACTGTTTCCTTAGCGAGTTTCTGGGCATATAGCTGGAAACTCCCACATGGGGCGAACGGGGGGAATCTTTGCAAGAGTTGGGTTATATGTGTTTTTTTCTTGTACCTAGTGACTAACCTAACCCAACCAAGCAGAAAGATCCACTGAGCTACCCCCTTTCGACGCCCGTACCGGCCGTAGACGGAAAAGCTAGGGTTTTCTCCAGCGGGTCTAGGGTTTTGCCGGAGAGGTGCTCCGGAGCATCGGAACCCCACCAAAAGCTAGGGGTGCCATATCACATGTGTACAAGTGTGTTTTGGGTTGTAGATGTCCAAGATCCTTCCCCGAGGTGTGACCGGCTTCACGAGCGTCACTGTTTCCTTAGCGAGTTTCTGGGCATATAGCTGGAAACTCCCACATGGGGCGAACGGGGGGGAATCTTTGCAAGAGTTGGGGTATATGTGTTTTTTCTTGTACCTAGTGACTAACCTAACCCAACCAAGCAAAAAGATCCACTGAGCTACCCCCTTTCGACGCCCGTACCGGCCGTAGACGGAAAAGCTAGGGTTTTCTCCAGCGGGTCTAGGGTTTCGCCGGAGAGGTGCTCCGGAGCATCGGAACCCCCTTTCGACGCCCGTACCGACGGTAGACGACACGGTAGACTTTCGGTCACCCCTTTAGGGTTTCGCCGGAATAATTTGTGTGTCTAAATTATAATGTTTAAAATATTAATAAAACTATATAAATTTATAATGGAGTAAATTATGATGTTTGTAAAATATTAATAAAATTGCTAATAATAGGAAAAAAATCTAGTTGTGCCGACGGCTTTGCCGTCGGCATAAGTCCAAAAAATTCATGACCCGGCCCACCCGCGCGCCATCTCTCCCTCTCACCCATCTCTCCCCCGTTCCCCCCACACGCACACACACGCGACCCCGCCGCCGCCGGAGCTCGGCCGCCGCCGTCCACCCCTCCCCACAGCCGCCGGAGCTCGGTCCCCGGCCCCTCCCCTCCGGCCACGGCCCCACCCCGCTCCCCTCCGCCGCCCGCACCTCCCCACTCCCCTCTGGCCGCCCGCACCTCCCCTCCCCTCTGCCGCCCGCACCTCCCCGCTCTCCTCTAGCCGCCCGCACCTCCCCGCTCCCCTCCGGCCACCCTCCCCGCTCCCCTCCGCCACCCGCCGTGCTCCCCTCCCCAACCCGCTCCTATCCTCCGAGCCCGCCGTCCCGGCCACCCTCCCCCCGAGCACCCACGCCCCGGCCACCCTCCATCGAGCCCGCCTCCACCGAGCAGCCTCCACCTAGCCCTGCAGGTGAGCTTTTTTAGTTTTTTTAATTTTCTGTTAAAATCTTAGAAATGTTTGTTAATTTTGTGCAATATGTTAGCTTAATTAGTTAATTAGTTTGTTAGCTAGTTAGTATGTTAATTAATGTTAGCTAATTAGTATGCTAATTAATTTTAGGGTTTTTTAATTAAAATCTTAGAAATGTTAGTTAATTTTTAGTTAATTAATATGTTAGCAGCAATATGTTAGCTTTTAGTTAATTAGTTAATTTTCTGTTAATTAGTTTTTTTTCTGTTAATTTCTCTTATTCATCAGATGTCGTAGATTCCCGCCGCCCATCATTGCGAGGCTTCTTCCGGAGCTGAGGAGGGCCGTCTCGGTGCCCCTGTTCCGTCGCGACTCCTCGACCATCTCTCCCCCGTTCACGCTTCGAGGGTATAACTCTTTCGCCTCTCTTGCTGCATAGCTTATTTTGGTCTAGATCACCAAGTCAGTCGCGCAACCGAGTCAGATCCCATCCGGAAGGGTTACAAATTTATAAATATGCAGGATTGTCCATCTCTGCATATTTATAACCGTAACACTTCCGGATTGTCCATGTTGAACAGTCCGAGTACGTGTAGATCGGGTCATGTCCCATGTTCTACCCCTTCCTGAGACGGAATTTCGGCAGCACCTTCCCGTTGTTCTTCGGATGCACACCCTCTCGGCTTGACAAGCTCGAGACGTGTATTCTGAAGAACAGCGGGGAGGTGCTGTCGAAATTCCGTCTCGGGTCGGGGTAGAACATGGGACACGACTCGATCTACACGTACTCGGGCGGGATAGGCCTACCTATTAGAAGTGTAGGTGAACCCTTGCATGGTGTAAAAGATAAAATTTGGCCATAATTAATCTTGGTGTCATTGAATAAATTTATTAGTACTTGCTGCATAGTATGAAATGCGTTGTGTACGTTGTTTGGCTCCCAATAAAGCAGAGGATGGCAGATAATGGGTGGATGTACAGTGGCCATATCAGTAAGACTGAAAGAACAGATGAGTGGGAATGGAAGACTGATTTATATGTGAAGGAGTTAGAGCGTGGTTCAAAAAAGTCAGGAGTTCGTCCAAGATGCCCTTGCACTAATTGCAAGAATCGTCACCATCAGGGAAAGGATGACATGAGTAAACACCTTTGGTTGAATGGGTATATGCCTAACTTTGTCACGGCTGTCGACTTTGCTCAGTACGAACGTGACAGAGGTGAGGTGATGCGGCAGCGGATCGATGGCAATGAGTACGATGGGATTAGAAATTTCCTAGATGATCTCCACGATGCCGACATGCCGGATTCTCCACCTCAAGGGGAGGAACCGCCTAAACCGGAGGAACCGGGTGAACCGGAGGAACCGGAGCAAACCGCGAAGGCCTTCCTTGATATGATGGCCTCGGCTAAGAGGCCTTTATACGAGGGTGCAAAGATTTCTCAGCTCGATGCCATCTCTCGACTACTAGCCAACACTACTAGGGAAAAGGCTACCCGTGGCGCACCAAATAAGGCTACCCGTGGCGCAGGGGCCTGCGCCACGGATTGCCACGCCACGGGTAACCAACCTTACCCGTGGCGCAGGCACAGATGTGCGCCACGAGTATTACCCATGGCGCACATGTCTATCCTGCGCCACGGATAGGGTGCGCCACGGCTACCTTCTGTCATGCGCCACGGCTAAGTTTTTCTGTATTTTTTATATACAGAAAATACGGTATTTATACAGGTATTTATACAAACAGATATATCACATTACAGGAAATTCATATTCCAATATTATATAGAGAGAAATATTTGATAAACCAGTATAAATACACAATTTCCAATCATAGTTCATCGATCATATTATTACACAAAGTTGATCATAATCACAGTTCAATCGATCATATTATTACATATCCAGTAGCTAATACATGAAGCTTAGCTAATTTCAACATGAACCTTCTGATTCATCGAACTGTACTGAGTCGACGGCGGCGCTACGCATCCAAAGAGAAGGAACCCTCACAGGGTCATAACTCACGTGAGCAGGAACCCTCTGAAGAAACGACCACCTACCGTCATACTGCCTAACCAGCAGATACATGTATCGACGGACGTGCTCGTCCTCCTCCCTAATACGGCGACGTACCTCCTCCTCGGGGGCCGGCTCCCTCTGCACCGAGCGTGGCCCACGCGACTGCCACCACAGAAGATCAGGGTCGACGACGTCACCCGGATTCCTCACCAAGCTGCGCGTCCCGGAAGGTAGCACCTCCCAGTGCCAGCCCGGTGGAGCCCAGTCCCGCACATCGCCCCTCTGGTCCAACATGGACATCGTCACCGAGAACACCTAAGTAAAAAATGCTTAAGTCAAAATTTTGTTACAAAAGTAATATTAAAATTTACGAAATGCGAGAAGTTAACAATGGAAAGCCTCATATATCATTGCCGTGCAAACAAGGCAAAAAGAGTGTCTATAAGACCATGTATTAATACAAACACTCCAATTGTATATACTACAAGGCATTATAGACACTCTCCTTGCCTTTACCGTGGCATAGTTTAAATCATCGGCTTTGTCAATTCATAGAGAAGAAACAAAATGATTTGAGTTTATGCCTCATACTTAGATTGGACACACATTGATCAGGAACGGGGCAAGCGGACCAAGTAAGAGTATGCACAAGATGTTTATTTGTGCATATCACAAGGTCCGCTAGCACCTCCCTGAATCACATAGTGTGACACAACATTTTAATCATCGGCATTCAGAAAGAGAGAAAAAACAAATGATTTCGGATTTGCGCCTCATACTTAGGTCGGACACACAAGCAGACCTGCAGGATCCTCGGCAATTCATTATTGTGTCACCCAAATCCAGTGGCTGGATTCAACCTACCTGAGGGCTTGTGTTTCCAACAGCATCGTTGTTTTGTCTTTATTCACCGACCTACAGGAGGTGGATCCAATGGCTGGCCGGTGAACAAAGACAAAACAATAATGCCAGGGAACATGCCAGCAGGTAGGCTAAATCCAGCCATTGGGTTCGGTGACAAAGGTAGACGCTCGTTGTGTGCCGTTCGCTGCAGGAGGCTAAAATGCCTAGTGTCACAACATTTTAATCATCGGCTTAGAAGAAAAAACAAAAGAAAATAAAAATGACTTAGATTTTGCGCCTCATACTTAGGTCGGACACTCAAGTAGACCTGCAGGATCTTGTGAGCCAAGTATGATGCACAAGACTTGGTACTTGTGCATATCACAAGGCTCACAAGACCTGCAGGCCTACAACTTAGTGCCACAACATTTTAATCATCGGCTTTCGAAGAAACAGACAATACAAAATAAAAATGACTTAGATTTTGCGCCTCATACTTAGGTCGGACACACAATTATTAGTAGCCCTGAAGGATCGGCCGAGCCAAGTAGGATGCACAAGACTTGTACTTGTGCATATCACAAGGCTCGGCAGACCCTCAGGGTTACCACATAGTGCCACAACATTTTTAATCATCGGCATTCGGAAAGAGAAAGAAAAAACAAAATGATTTTGGATTTGTGCCTCATACATATTTAAATTGGACACACATTTCAGAGACGGAGCAAGTGAACCAAGTAGGATGCACAAAATATTTATTGTGTATATCACAAGTTCACTAGCTCCTCCCTGAATCATACAGTGTCACAACATTTTAATCATCGGCTTAGAAGAAAAAGACAAACAAAATGATTAATGACTTAGATTTTGCGCCTCATACTTAGGTCGGACACACAAGTAGACCTGCAGGATCTGGTGAGCCAAGTATGATGCACAAAACTTGGTACTTGTGCATATCACAAGGCTCACCAGACCTGCAGGCCTACAACCTAGTGCCACAACATTTTAATCATCGGCTTTCGAAGAAAATAAGTTCGAAAGAAGCACAGAATTCAGTCCGGTGGTTAAGAAAGAAAATAGCACATATAATGTAAGAGAATACAAGCAAGTAGCAGCCACGGACCATATACATCTAGTGTACCTACTCAACCAGAGCAATTAGCTAAAGCCATAACCATTACGGCCATTCAAGCCAGCAGCTCACCTAATAAGCCTAACTAGTGTTATTGACCGGAAACACTAAAACACTAGAACCAATTCTGACCCTAGCTATCAAAACCCTAACACTAGAACACGCTGGCCATAACTCGGAGCAGAGGAGCTGGAGCTCACCTAGACAGGTTGTAGCCGATGCCGATCTCATTGCACGGAGAGGTGGCGAGGACCTAGACCATGTTGCGCAAAAGCTACACATGCACACTCCAGCCCCATCCCCCTGGTCACCGCACCGAGCGACGGCACGCTCTCGCACGGCTCCAACCCTGGAACTCCCACTGCTTCCGGGCAAGGACGCGCCTCGAGAACCTCCAGTACTTGCTGATCCACTTGACGAGGTACCTCATCAGGCCGGCCACCTCCCCGCCGTCCAGCTCAGACATGGCCGCGGCCAGGACAAGGGAGTCGACGNCCGACATCTCCACGACACGATGGTCGGAGCACAAACAACCACAACTAATTAATTTAACCACAAAACTAACCTAATTTTAACTAACCTACACTAACTATTAATTTGACCACAAAACAGGAGGGAGAGAAGGGGAGGGTCGGTGCTCACCGCAGGGAGAGGAGGGGGAGGAGGAGGGGAGGGGCCTTACCAGGCGCGGGGACGGCGGAAGCGGGCGCAAGGACGACCGACCGTGGAAGGGATGGAAGATGAGCAGCACCTCGGGGAGGGGATGGAGAGGAGCAGCACCTCGGGGATGGGATGGAGAAGGCGGCGTGTGGAGGGCGGTGGTGGCAGCGGCGTCGAGGTGGCAGGCCGGTGGGCGCAGTGGAGGTGCTCCTCGTGGGGGTCGAGGTGCCGCGGCGGAAGGATTGGGCTGGGGCGGCCGGTGGCAGCGAGTTGGGGGCGGTTGTGGTGCGGCGGCCGGCGGTTGGACGTCGAGGGGGGCATGCGTGGGTGTGTTGGGGGCGAAAGGAAGGAGAAGGGAAGATAAGGGGAGAGCCCAGCAAAATGCCTAAGTGCTGGAATTCTGTGGCGCATGGATCAACATGCGCCACAGAAATGTAACTTTCTGTGGCGCATGGAGTTGGATGCGCCACAGAAAGTTGCATTTCCGTGGCGCATGTGGGTCCATGCACCACAGAAAAGGAGGGGTCGAATGCAATCCATCCGTTGGTGGTGGGGCCCACAAATTTTCTGTGGCGCATGGGCACTGGTGCGCCACAGAAAGTCGTAATTCAGTGGCGCATGTGCTAAAAATGCGCCACAGAAAGGGGAGGTATTCTGTGGCGCACCACCAACAGTACGCCACAGAATATTTTCTGTGGTGCACGGCCACTTTGGTGTGCCACAGAATAACCTTCCACCTATAGCTAGTTTCCTAGTAGTGTAATCACCGGCCCAATCTGAATCCGTGAACCCACGAAGAGTGAAAGATGAATCCCTTGGGTACCACATACCAAACCTTGGGGTATGAACCAAATATCGTAGGATTCTTTTGACCGCCAACATGTGGCTTTCCTTAGGAGCCGCTTGATACCTTGCACACACACCTACACTCAACACAATATCGGGTCTAGATGTACAAAGGTAAAGCAACGAACCTATCATGGAGTGGTAGAGCTTTTGATCCACATCTATACCATTTGGGTTAAGTTGTAGATGGCATTTGTTATCCATAGGTGTCTTCTTCTCCTTAGCATCGGCCATATTAAACCTCTTGAGCATGTCTTGAATATACTTTGCTTGGCTAATGAAAGTCCCTCCTCTCAATTGCTTGATCTCAAATTCAAGGAAGAACTTTAACTCGCCCATCATAGACATCTCAAACCTATCGGTCATAAGCTTTGAAAATTCATCATTAAAAGCTTTGTTAGACGAGCCAAATATAATATCATCAACATATAATTGGCGTACGAAAGCTCCCCTTTAACCCTCTTAGTAAAAAGAGTGGGATCAATTTGCCCAACATCAAATCCACGGTCTAACAATAACTCTCTAAGGTGCTCATACCACGCACGTGGTTCTTGCTTAAGTCCATAGAGCGCCTTATCAAGCTTGTAGACATGGTTAGGGAAGTTAGGGTCCTCGAACCCCAGGGGTTTCTTAACGAACACCAACTCCTTTAAAGGTCCATTGAGAAAGGCACTTTTAACATCCATTTGTTGCAATTTAAAGTTATAATGAGATGCATAAGTAAGAAGGATACAGATGGACTCAAGGCGAGCCATGGAAGCATAGGTCTCTCCAAAATCAATGCCTTCAACTTGAGAGTACCCTTGAGCCACCAATCTAGCCTTGTTCCTCACAACCATGCCATGTTCATCTTGCTTGTTCTTGAAGATCCACTTTGTGCCTATACCATTGCGGCACTCCTTTGGCTTCTCAACTAGCTTTCAAACTTTATTGCACTCAACATTTTTGAGCTCTTCATGCATGGCTTGCAACCAATCCGGATTTTCAAGAGCTTCGGACACTTTCTTCGGTTCCACCATGGCAATATGAGCTTGATGATCACTAAAGTTTGCCAATTGCCTCCGGGTGGACACTTTGCTTCTCACATCACCAATAACCTTCTCAAGAGTATGTTCATTAAGTTCCATGGTTGTTGCAACTCTAGCTCGATGACGGGCTTCGATATCCTCATTGCATCTTGGAGGTATCACTTGATCATTTGAGTCCCCGTCTTGACTGGAAGGTTGACCTTCATCATCATTAGGCATGGCTTCAACATTTGAAGAAGAAGATGGTTGAGTAAGGTCTTGATCATTGTTAGCATCACGAATAGGTGAGTTGGGCTCTTGCAAAGCAACTTGATCAAGGGGTTGAGGGTCTTCAACTTGTTCTTGGGTTGGTGCAATAGGCTCTTCATTAGCTTGATTTTCTTGAGTAGATGAAGGCTCCACATGAGTAGAGCATTGTCCCTTCTCGATCCGCCACAAGGGGTTCCTCAACGGGGCGGAAAAATCCCACACCCATTCTTCTTATGGCTTCTTGAGGAATTACATCATCTACATCGGAAACATGAAATTGCGCCACTTGGGAGCCGTCATTTTCCTTGAACACCACACTACAAGATTCTATGATACGCCGTGAGGCTTTATCATAGATTCTATAAGTGTGGGATTCGGCACCGTAACCAACAAATATACCCTCTAGGGATTTAGACTCGAATTTAGTTAAGCGACAACCTTTAATCAAATAGAAACACTTAGAACCGAAGACACGGAAGTAGGAGATGTTAGGTTTGTTGCCGGTGAGGATCTCATAGGGGGTCTTGTTCAACCCTTTGCGGAAGTAGAGCCGGTTGGATAAATGACATGCCGTGGATACAGCCTCCGCCCAAAAACTTAACGGAGTCTTAAACTCCGCTAACATGGACCTTGCTATATCCATAAGAGTCCGGTTCTTCCTCTCGGCTACAACGTTTTGTTGAGGGGTATAAGTTGCGGAATATTGGTGACGAATACCCTCTTCACTAAGAAACTCATTGAGGGTGTAGTTCTTGAACTCGGAGCCATTGTCACTTCTAATTGCCAATATGGGGACATTGTGTTGACGTTGCATTTCAATGGAGAAGTCGATGAAGGTTTGTTGGGTCTCACTCTTCGACTTGAAGAAATAGACCCAAGTGAATCTTGAATAGTCATCAACAATCACCAAACAATACTTCTTCCCACCTAGACTTGCTTCGGGAACAGCACCAAAAAGATCCACATGGAGGAGCTCCAAGATCCTCTTGGATGAAATAATAGTCTTGGAAGGATGGGGAGAATCATGCATCTTGCCTTCAACACAAGCCCTACAAACACGATCTTTGGCAAAAGAGATATCTTCTTTTAGTCCGAGAATGTGGCCACCCTTGTGGAGACTTTGCAAAGTTCTCATGTTGACATGGGCTAGGCGGCGATGCCACAACCAACCCTTGTCGGCCTTTTCGAATAGGCACATCGAATTTGAAGTGGTTTTCCCCGAAAAGTCAACCACAAACAAATCATCCTCGACGTACCCAACGAAAGCGACCTTTAGAGTCTTGCTCCACAAGAGTACCACAACATCAATATCAAAGAAGACGGCGAAACCCATCTTATTAAGTGCACGAACTGAAAGTAAATTAAAACCAAGGTCTTTGACAAGCATGACATTCACTAGAGTGATATCCCTAGCGATTACCACCTTGCCAAAGCCCAATACCTCGGATTTTGATCGATCTCCATAAGTGACGGTTGCTTCATTTAGATTTGGTCTCAACTCCGTCATTAATTCCTTGCTTCCGGTCATATGTTTTGTGCAACCACTATCAAGCACCCATTTTGACCCACCGGAAGCATAGTACTACAAGAAATCATTGCTTTGATTTCGGTCCCCATTTCTCAATGGGTCCTCTTTTGTTAGCAACAAGGGTCTTAGGAACCCAAATAGAATGAGCAATAGGCATATTTCTAGGACCAACAAACTTAGCATAGACATCCCCATAACAACCAACAAATATAATGTAGTGTGGGTTAGTCTTTCCTGCAAAGTCATCACTAGTGGTTTTGCCCCTTGTGGCACTCCCACTAGCAATGTTGACCTTCTTAGCTTGGGAGATCTTCTTTGCTTGAGGAGCACTAGAAATTTTGGCCTTCTTAGCTTGAGGGGTCTTCTTTGCTTGGGGAGCTCTAGCATCCTTCATGAAACCCTCTTTCTCCTTTTCCTCCTCAATGAACTCAAGACCAACTCTCCCTTTTTATGAAGTAACAAACAGTTTCTTACCTAGGGAGATGGCCTTAGCAAGATTGATCTTCAACCTAGCATTTTCCTCAATGATATTTGCATGATCACAAGTAATGGGAGTGGAGGAACTATGCATATCATTTTTAGGCGGTTGAGCTTGAAGTTGTTCATACGACTTAGTGAGGGCAGAGTGTTTACTCTTCAATGCTTTGTGGGCCTTGGAGAGCTTCTCTAGCTCCTCGGTTAGTCTAGAATGACCAACACCAAGCTCGACCTTTTCTTTCTTACATGCTTTGTATTTAGCAATTGCATGATCACGTTCTTTAATGAGTTTAGCAAAAATTACATCATTTGATTCTTCTATAGATTCTAGTTGTTGCTCTAGAGAAACTCTAAGCTCATGCTCTTCTTCAAGATTGTCTTTCAAGGATGCGATTTCCATAGCATCCGCTCTTTCAATCTTACCCTTGATCTCAAGCATTTCTTGAGCTTCACCATATTGGCTCATAAGAGCCTCAACATGCTTCTTTGTTTCACCTTGCATGTTAGTGATAAAATGATCGAAAGCAACTATTTCCTCTTTGATTTTAAGAGTAGTAGCATCATCCATATTACTCATTGCCTTAGGAGACGAGGGAGATGATACCTCGGTGGTCTTGGCCATGAAGCATCTTGCGGAGGAGTTGGAGACATTCTCATTGGGGGATTCAAATAAGGAAGGAGATGATGAAGAAGCAATAGCAATGGCGGCAACTTCATTTGTGGGACCTTCTTCTTCCCCGGATGAGTACTCTTCTTGAGCAAGCAATACAATTCTCGGAGGCTTCTTGTTGATGGCATTCTTCTTGAAGAAAGGTTTCTTATGGGTGTCCTTTGACTTGTCCTTCCTAACAAGCTTTCCTCCATGAAGTTCTCGATTCTCAAATGGACACTCGGCTACAAAGTGATATTTGTCTTGGCAATTGTAGCAAGAACGAACTCTTTGGCCACCCTCCTTCCTTCCACTTGCCTTGTTGACAAATCTTCTTGGTCCTCAATTGAATCTCTTTGGGATCTCAATGTGACACATCTTCTTGATCCTCATCATCATCGTCTTGCTCCACAACCTTGGCCTTCAAAGCAAGTGAAGAACCTCTATGCATTCCAATGGCTCGGGCTCGAGCATCTTCGGCATTCTTGGCGGCCACCTTGTATGCTGCCATCTCTTGCATGGCTTCATTAGATTACATGAGCTGATAGTTGTGTCTTCCTTGGAGACTCTTCAAGTCGGTGGATTCGAACGGCCAAAGAGCACTCACATACTTCCTCTTGATCCAACCATCATCCACATAGGTTGCACCAAGGGCTCGAAATTGAGTGGCAAGGGTCTTGAGTCTTCAATACATTTCTTCATGATCTTCACCATCTATCATGAAAAAGCCCTCGGCCTGGTTGCTCAAGGCTTCAAATCTATTCCTTTGCATGCTCTCATTACCGACAAACTCTTGAGTGAGAATATCCCAATCTTCTTTGGCGGTGGTGGCAAGCTCGGTGTGAGACATGTACTTTTCTCCCACAGCGGTATGAATTATGTTGAGAGCCAAGTCATTGAGTTGACCATCCACACTTCTCTTCTTGTCATGTTGCTTGGGTCGACGGCCTTGAAGCCAACTTCGATGATTCTCCATAGCTCGCTCGAAGCGTTCTTGATATGAGATCTCATAAGAAATTGCCAGTTAAAAAAACAAGATGGATTAAACTTAGGTGGATCACCCCTATTGTTTATATGAGGATGCGGATTAGGTGGGTCGACGGAGTACTTAAATGGAACACCATGGTACTCCTCCTTCCCATTATCAATTTTAGAAGGGGATTCATTAGTGAGTTGTTCGCCCTCCCCACTATGCGCGGCAGAAGCATTAGCCTCTAGGGATGGTGCGGCGGGTGGCTTATTGCCATTCAAGAGTTTCCTCATCATAGCACGCAACTCCTCCATTTGAGTGTCCATAGATGATTTCAAGCTTGTTTCCAAATTCTTGAGATCATCCATGGACACGGAGGGGTGCTACCACCCATAACATCATCACCGTCACCCATACTATCTTAGGCGGTGAAGCCTAACTTAAGAGCCAAGGCTCTGATACCAATTGAAAGGATCGTATGGGCACCTAGAGGGGGGGTGAATAGGTGCTACACCAATTTTTAATTCTTTTTCAATTTTAGGCGTAACACAAAAAGGTAAATTCTCTAGATATGCAACTACGGTGAATTTACCTATATGAAGAGCAAACTAAAACAACTAGGCAATTAATGAAACAAGTAAAGACAACAAAGGGAAAGAGATAACCGAAAGTAGAAGCACGCGGAGACAAGGATGTATTCCCGAGTTCCTCCTTGTTAAGGGAGTACGTCTCGTTGGAGGGGTGTGATCTCGCCACAAGAGGCCTACTCAAGATGCCACAAAGGCCTCACCCTATTCTCCGATGAACCGCACCCGAGGGTTTGGTTCACCTTCCACTATCAGAATCCTTCGAGACGGAATCCGGAGCCTTTACAATGTTTTGGGGCACACACCCACAAGTTAATTGGGGGCTACCAAATCAACACATCTGTCACAATTACAACAAGTAATAAGCACAAGAATACTAGGGCAACACAATGCTAACCCTAGAAATTAAATCCCTCAAGTGAATGAGGGGGAAATGAAGAACGGCTTGGTAAAGATGTAGATCCGGGCCTTCTCCTTCAATCCTCCAAAGATCGACGAATTTGGGTGGAGGGATTGAGAGATCTAAGGAATTTGAGCTTGAGATTTTTAGAGCATTAATGGAGGAGAGAGAGTGAGCAAGCTCAGGCACAAAGGAGAAAGACACCCTCCTTTAATACGCCTCCCTCCATCCAGCCGTTGGGGGCGCACTAGTCCCGCATCGCCGGAAGTACCGCAAAGAGGGCCGGTACTTCCGGTCTTCCTTTCAGGCTTCAGCCAACGGTCTTCAGTCAACGTCCTTCAACCCGCCATAGCGGTAGTTCGGCTGGAACCACTGGTAGTTCTGGTTTAGCGCTAGTACCGGTACTACTTCCGGTGCTACTTCCGTTGAACACCAAAACTGAACTTTCGTAAACGGTACTGGGTTCCGGAAGTAGCTCCGGAAGTTCCGAGCGGTAGTACCGCTGGGACGACCGGTACTTCCGGTTTAGCGGAAGTTCCGGTACTACTTCCGGTGCTACTTCCGTTTGAGTCCAGAACCGAACTTTCGTAAGTGGTACTGGGCTCCGGAAGTAGCTCTGGAAGTTCCGAGCGGTAGTACCGCTGGGACGACCGGTACTTCCGGTTCAGCGGAAGTTCCTGTACTACTTCCGGTGCTACTTCTGTTTGAGTCCACAACCGAACTTTCGTAAGCGGTACTGGGCTCCGGAAGTAGCTGCGGAAGTTCCGAGTGGTAGTACCGCGGGGACGACCGGTACTTCCGGTAAACCTCAGAAACACCAGATTGAAGCATTTCTCGCGACGATTCTTTTAGATTTCCTGCACAGCTGAGATTCAACATTAGAGTACTTATTAATTCTATTGTTGTCAACATCAAAATCACATGGGGTTAACACATGTTCTTTCAGTACTACACTAAATATTTTTAGCATAGCAATACTAATAACACCTATCATGCTTTTTCTAAGGTAAAACTCTAACATGCATATAGCCAAAATAGTAGGTAATTCATGAAGGTGTGTCACTTACCTTGGCAGCAAGAAGAGCAGGAGTAGCAGCTGCAAAAGTCCTCGGGTCCCTCCGAATAGTCTAATAAAAATAAATCAAGCCACACATAAACACACAAAACAATAATAACAATACAACAAAATATTCTATGCATGAAATGCAATTAAAATCACAAGTAAAAATTATAAATTATGGTTTTCTGGTTTTTTAGAAACATGCATGAAGCAATTACAGCAAATTTTTACTATAACAACAATACAAAAAAAATCCAAAAAATGGAATAAACACAAATTTTAAACTACTGTGAAACAAAATAATTACAGAAAATATGGGATTGGTCTCTCTGTACAGAGGGCTTCAAAAATAAGCTATACCAGTTGGATTCACTCAAAAAGCTATTTTTAAACTAAAGTAATGTCAAAATTACTTAAACTTCACATTTGAAAATTGAATTAATCTAAATTTGACAAACAGAAAGATTCTACTGGTTCTAAGGATTCCAAAAAGGTATTATTTGTCTAATTTGGACTAACAGAGAAAAGATATAATAAAACTAAGATGCATGGGCTTTTGTGCAAAACAGACAAATAACTCTAATTCAGAAAATAAACACAGAAAGTCTCGGCCACGTGGCATCCTCCGGTTGGCTGCTTCTGCTGACGGGGCGCTAACTTGGATGCTCTTGATTCGTTGATACCCCTTCGGTAAAAAGAAATAAAAAGGACCGCTGGATCTAGATCTAACGGCCGAGATTTAACCTAACATCAACTAGCGACGCATTTCGCCGGAACCCTAGCCGGAGAGAGTGTGCGCGGCGACGACGCGTCGACAACAAGTGTTCCTGACGATCTACGAGGTTTGGGGGCTAGCGAGCATTACCACGGCGCGCAGGAGGACGAGGCGGACTAGGTTGCGAGAAGACGGCGTCCGGGGTGCTCTGCTCCTCCTCGGATTGCTCGCCCGAGCAGCTCAAGTGGGCGGTGGTCGTCGGTCGAGGACGGTCACGACGATCTGTGGCGAAAACAAATACCGCACCATGTCAAACATATGCGCAAGGTAAAAAGAAGAATAGAGGGAGCGAAAGGGAGATGCGGAGTCGACGACGTTCACCGGCAAAAGGAGATCACGCCGGCAGCAGTGGCAGTGCTCCGGTGATGAATCCGAACAGCCTAGGGGCTCTCGGGGAATGGTTCTTTGGGGAAACGAGAGAGGACATGCCGGGGTATTTGTAGGCGTAGAGGAGGGCGTCGATATCAGCCTTAATGGCCCGAATTGATGACGAGAAATTGCCGGCTGTAAGTTGCCATCGAGGGGCGCGGGATTTGGGGAAGACGACGATGCGTCGGTGCTGATAGGTGGGGCCCACCTGTCATTAGCTCGTTTTTAAAAACGAACTGGTACGCGGCCGTGGGCTGGTGCTGGGCCGCTGTGGGGCGCGCGCACGGGTGAGGGGAAGTGGGCTGGCTCGGTTGGCTCAACCTTTTTCTATATATTTTTTTCACTTATTCCTTTTCCTTTTTCTGAGATCCTTTATAACTTTTTAAAAACACTTCCAAAATAAGTCAAACTAATTTGTAAATTTTTGTAAAAATAATCTTTATTCAATTATACTGTTTGGGAAAAAATTTACACCATTTAAATTACCAAAATACCCTTGGGCATTTAAATGGTAATTCTTTGCTATTTTCCAAGTTTTAAATAAAATAGCTTTATTTCTTTTCAAACTTTTGAAAACTAGGGGTGAAAATGCAATAATGCAAAGAAATTATGAATGTCATGCGTATTTTGAAACTTCAAAACAAAATATCCATAATTTTTAAAAAGTTTTTGATTTTTCAGAATTTTCAAAAATTGGAACATCTAGGGATGTTACAGACTACCACTCTTAAAAGGAATCTTGTCCTGATATTCGAAAAAGGCTAGAAAGAATGGGTTTGAAGACTCTGGGTTTTGACAACTGGGTGGGCTACCACCCTTAAAAGAAATTTTTGTTGGTAGTCTAGAATGTCAATCTTCAAACTGGATACGTGATTAAGAACGCACTATTCACCATACCAGACTCATTGTATGTTCTTTCCATATGGACATGGTTCACATATCCCTTTTCGAAAGGATTTGCCTTGGCAGCTTCCTCAATCTCCTTTTCGGGACAGTCGCTGGAATAGTGTCCCATCTTCTTGCACTTATAGCACTTTATGTGACTAAGGTCCTTCTTGCTTGCATGGTGATTATGATTCTGACCATTGTGGTTCCCGCTGTTGTGTTCACTGTGGTTATTGTTCTTGTATTCACCATTTCCACCATTGCTTCCATAATTATGATTATGGCCATTGTGATTGTGGCCATTTCCATACTTGTGATTGGGGTGCCCTCCATTGTTCTCATGATAATGTGGCTTCTTCTGAACATCTTCTGAGTTGTACTTGCTGCCACTGTGCTTCCTCTTCCTGTTCTCTGCCTTCTTGATGCTATCATCCAGTGTGACTGCTTGATCCAGGAGGGCCTAATAGTTTGGGGTGTATGCGACTATCAAAGGAATTTTCAACTCGTCGCACAGTCCTTTGAGGAATTTTTTCCTTCCTCTTGCCATCAGTGTCAATGTCTTCAGGACCATAACGGGACAATAAATAGAAGTCATCCATGTACTCCTGAAGCATCCTGTTACCCAATTTCAAGTCTCGGAACTCCTCCTTCTTTAAGTTCATAATGCCTGAAGAGATATGGGCATTACGAAAGCCTTCCTTGAATGCTTCCCAAGTCAAATTTTCTAGAGGATTGGTGATCTGAAATGTATCCCACCATTGTGCTGCTGGTCCCTCCAACAGATAGGTGGTAAATCACACTTTCTTAGGGTCGGTGCACTCACAAGTCACTAGATCCTTGTGCAAAGAGTGTAGCCAATCATCCGCCACAATTGGCTCAATTGCATTAGAGAACTTGGTAGGTCTTAGCTTCAGAAATCTTTCAAGCCTATCCACTTGAGGAGGAGGTGGTGGCGGTGGTGGCGGCACATTCTGATTGGCCATGAATTGATCCATCATAGTCATCAGCTGAGTCTGCGCTGTAATCATCTGTTGAAACATTGCATCGGTGTTGTTGTTGTTCTCAGGATCATGTCGGGGAGGCATCTGTGAGCAAAAGATAGACAGATCTAGGAGAAAAACTCTTACCCATACAAGCAGATCAAGGCATCTAGCAAACATCAATCAACCTAGTTCTAACACAACAAACAACCTAGTATTGACATACCAACTAATTTGGTGTGTTCAATACACTATCACGTTATGCCATGTCCTAACAAAGTAACTACAGTGGTGGTCTCATCTATCTCTTCTTAAATTTCTTCAAGTTCTTCTTTGGCCTCCATCATTGTGCATCTTGGTGAAGACTATGTACTGATTTGATGAAATTGTAAAAGTCAACTGTCTTGTCTTCATCTCCTTTGTTCTTCTACCACCAGAGTTCTATCCACAAAATGGGTCATACTAAAGAAGGAAAGATTTCTGGAGTGTGAATAATAGATGAGAGTATGAGAAAAGATAACTTGCAAATATTTTCTTTTTTAAAAAGATTGAATAAAATAGATTTTCCATTCCAGGTCTTTTTCTAGTTCTAATCCAAACCTAGGGTTTCGAATCTACAGGCAACACAGTGCTCTTATACCATCTGTAGCGGACCTGCACTCAAAAATTGGCAAGTCTCTGTGTATAGTGCAAACCCCTGGATCGATTCATTTGCACACACAGTTTACGATGAAATATCACAACATTGTATCAATTATTACACGCAGATCCAGTACTTAGGAAAAATATCCGTTACAACTTGCATAGCACAAAGCTAGCTGGAAAGAGTAAAGCAACGGAAAACAAATATTATTCTTCATGGAGCCTCCATCATCTTCATACAGCCACAGGCGAACATGTTGGTTGCAGACTCGAAACCCTTAATCGAAACCTCACTCATCGCCGGAGCAACCTGCAACAGTAAAAGCGTTGCAGCCAAAAGAGTGATCAGAACCATATGAATGGATCTGGCAAGTGACACTTTGTGGACTCATAAAGAAAAACTTCTAATAATCTATATGCATGTTTTGGCTAATGGAGTTTGAAGGCTATTTTGCATAAAGCCAACTTTTCCCTATCTCTTTTCAAAACTTCTTTTTCATTTAAACGAGACAAGTATGGCATGAAAGCCAAAGTCTCCTACCCTTGTTCACCCTTCAAATTTTACTTGAGAAATTGGAATGTTGAGATCCTCCGTTAACATTATCGTCCAGTTGCTCAGAATTGTCCGTAACCGGGGACACGGCTATGATCATAGTTTTGACACTCTCGAGAGGTTGTGCATGTTCACCATAAGACTCAATCAACCCATTCTGTCCTTGACCTTCTTGAAGTGAAAAGAAAAGGAGAAGATTGAGACGAGACCTTTTCGAAGCATTTCCCCGACCACTGCCGTTTTGACCCATTCCACCTACTTTCCCCTACATCTGCTTGTCAAGCTGGGACGGTTCCACACAACATACTTAGTCAAGCCAGAGCCCATATGACTTATGGCTGCACGGTAAGCCTTCTAAACTTGGATCAACTTCATATCTCTTTGTTCCTGGGTGGTTTTCCGCAAGTGTTGTCCATCCTCCCAAGTTAGGGGACCACGTATGGTCCTTACTCCCAAATTAGGGGATCACCCTCATCTACAATTCATCCTCCCATAAATGGGGAATTGCTTTATTCCAACCACCCACCTAGGTAGTTTATTAACTTAGTAGAGTTTTTATATACACTTCATACAAAACACATAGCATATGATAATCCCCAAGAGCAAGGAATCACTGTAGCACAATTCGATAAGTATTTGAGTGTCGAACCCACGAGGAGCTGAA
Organism: Puccinellia tenuiflora; assembly: GCA_012064385.1. Lineage (NCBI taxonomy): Eukaryota > Viridiplantae > Streptophyta > Magnoliopsida > Poales > Poaceae > Puccinellia > Puccinellia tenuiflora. Next base: position 308,965 of record QRDG01001421.1, read on the forward strand.
GGTAAACTATCTATTCTCTAAAGCCCTATAACCCTCTTATATGGCCTTTTATGCAAAGCAATAAATTTGAGTAAGAAAGGAACTAACTAATGGAACCAAGTGATGTGGAGTAGGTTTATCTAGCAACAAGTTTCTTAGAGCAAGTTTTCTAATGCAAGTTTCTAAGAGCAATAAGTAGCAAGGATCTCAAGTAGCAAATATCTCAAGGGAGCAAATGTTCTGGCAATTGTTATTTCATTCGTGTGGTTTTCACAATTAGTGAAGCACATGTTTTAGTCTTAATTGTTTCTTCTAGGGGGGAGCCATAAATAGGTGTAGTCAAGTGAATGAGCAAATTACACAACTCCTATGATGGATCTCATGGCCAATTGAATGTGCAGCACGAGAATTATTAAGACATAATTGTCCCACCATAGCCTTAAGTTCTAGGGTCTCCCATATATCCCCCAATAGATGTAACTTCATGATTCGATCTTGGGTTTACTTGTCCTCCCAAGTCTCCTCACTCCATTACCTTACCGGTGATCACCTTACATGCATTCCCCAACATATGCGTGCACTCATACATTGTACATCAAGACAATCATAAAAGATAACAAAACTTGTATGCAACCAATCAACGAACTATTTCACTATTGCCATGAACAAATCACTTCTCAAACATAGATGGAGATACACAATAGATCACGGGAAAAGTATATTGCATCATACATCATGTTTGCCAAGAGTTTACAGTGGAGAGATGGAGATGATCTTGCTGTAGATGTTGATGATGATCACACCAGAGGGGGGTGGAGCCCTCCGGAGGTGGATTCCGGCGGCGTTTCCCCCCTCCGATCTTCTCCGGCGGCAGCCTTCTGTCTCTCTGTTTCTGGTTTTGTGTTTCTCCACCGCCTCCCTCTGGAAAACGTCGGGGGACTATTTTTATAGGCGTTTTTAGGTCACGAGGATGCTTCAGGGCAAAGGATCGATGCAAACGGGGCCACGAGGGCCAAAATAGGTGGGCCCACACGGCCTGGTACTGTAGCCGCGTGGGGCACCCCCTTTTGCCCCTCCAGCCTCCGTTCACTTGCTTCTTTCGCTCCTAGGTCTTCCTCCTTCCAAAATAATGATCCCGGTAAATTTATAGCTCATTATGACGTCGTTAAGGCCCTGAAACAAATAGGGAAAGAAATAGGGGTTTTCTGCCTACACAGGATTAATTCAATAAAAAGGGCAAATCATTATTAATTACCAAAAATCATTAAATAACAGTAATATATCCCTTATATGATGCAAATATGAATGGAATATAAGTATTATAGTGCAAAGTTCATGTATGCATTTTACATGCATCAACATCCCCAAGCTTAACTCATGCTCGTCCTCGAGTACGAAAGTGATAAAACTAACATGAACTTTGCAATATAATAACAACATGGATATAAAAGATGATTGCTACTGCTACATAAAGTCAAATGATTCATTATTCAAAGAAGTAGCAATATGCAAAAAGTTTATAAAGTGATATCAAGTATATTCAATGCAAGGATGTTCAATGATAGTTCACAAAGTGTAACATAAAAGATAGTAATATGGACCACATGTATGCAATATGATAAGTAAGAACATCCTACATTGGTCATAGAGTGAAGATGAAAATCTGAATATAAAAGGTGGACACTTTGAAAAAGATATATAAATGAGTAGAGGTGAAGCATGCATAAGTTTCATCGATCCTCCAAACTATTCTACTTAAGTTATTGATTGCAATGGTAATACTTGGTGTAAAGCTCTCATTCCCCTATCATAGCATCTTGAATGATTAAAGTTAATTGTGAAAGCAAATATAAGTAGTGGCCTTGATAAAGTAAAGGTTAGATGTCTCATGCCCCTTGAATACAAGTACCTACACCATGATTACTCAACTTGGGAAACAAAGCAAGTTTAAGTTATCTATCATTGTAAGTAACAATGGTATTATCAAGAGCCTCAACTGGGGTACCTCTTGTCCCATGATATGGATCAAGCCCACATCAAAACAACAAGACAAACAAACATAATGAACAAACTCAACACCCTTTTTATTTACCACTTGATATAGCTTTTTATTGTAGGGTGTATCACAGAAAGTTCAAAATAGCATGTAAGTAAATTTCCACCATGAATGATGCATGGCTTAGATTAGCGGCCCAGGTTTCTCTCTAACCATTTATACAAACTCATTTAAACTTACTCTATTTCCACATTATTTCACCATGATAGGCATCCATAAACAAAAGTACATGATATCAACTAAATAAATGATGGAACATGTTGAAAGCTTTGCATGTGACAGCACATATGGGCTAACTCCCAACTTTAAACATTTATCAAGCCACTATCATCATAATATTAATCATAGTGGTTCATGTTTATTAAATGCAATAAAAGTAAGGTGTGCATCAAGTTCGCGAGAGCTTTTTAACCAACTTTTCCCATTACAATAAATAACATAATCATTTTCATTTAGAGGTATAGATAACACAAATAACATTATAAACATACTTGGAATAGCATAAAGCTAATAGGTAGATATGGTGGACTCACTGGAAAAACTTTGGTTGAAGGTGTTGGAAACAAGTTTTTACTTGTTGGAATTTTTGGGCTAGCAAAAGGGAGAAAGATGACCATCTAGATGCATGCATGAGTTTCCATAGAACTAACTAATTCGTGTCAAACAAGATGAAATAACATACAGCATCAAAACATGAATAAAAGATAGCTCATGATAAAGCATTTGCAAATTATTACTCATAAAGAAGCTCATGAATCATGCAACTATATGTGTCATTAAAAATCAACTTAGACATCCCTTTTTCCAATACAATAAAAGCATGCAAGATATTTCAACCCCTATTTCCAGTAGCTTTCTCATATAAAAAAATGATAGTGTGGCCTCAAAACAAAAACTAGACTAACATAACAAACAAATAAAAGACGCTCCAAGTTTATGCGATAAAGTGCATTGATAGAAAAACAGAAGTTAGACATGTGCAAACCGAGAGTGTGTTGGTCCAGTGGGAATGTATTCACATCTCCAAGCTTATGGTTTTCACCATCCTTGGATAGCTCTTGGTGCTTCTCCTCTAGTCACTGTGAAAAAACTTAAAAACACTGTTTCTCCCATTTCTTTTCTGTGGGGTGACATTAGTAGTGATAGACAAATGCATTACTTGCTGCTTATAATCCTTAGACAAAATTCATATGAATGTCCAGAAATTGTATAATGTTGTATGCCTATTAATAAACTCAATTGGATCAACAAGATTCAAGTTAAAAGTTCAAAACATGCATCAAACAATATTGGACCGAATCTGTCCAGAAAACTGACAGCAGCAAAACGTATTTTTCTACCTGACTTACATATTTCTAAAACTTCTGAAAAAAAATCATGCATATAGAGATGAAAAGTTGCAGTTACAGTAAAAATATCAGCTCAATCGGAGTTAAAGAATAAGAATTAAAAATCAAACTGTGCACAGACCTGTGCTGGAATGAAATCTCCACATGCAAAACAACAACTTTTTCATACCAAAATGGGTAAAACTTGGCACTTTATTAAAAATTCCAGAAACTAAACTAAGAAAACATTCTCTTGCTACAACAAGAGGACACAAAGAAAATCAAAAGTAAAAACAACCGGGTTGCCTCCCGTAAAGCGCTTTCTTTATAGCCATATAGCTAGGCTTACTTACTTGGTATCAAGATGGTTGGAGTGAGGTGGCTTGGCATCCCCAAGCTTAAATTCTTATATGTAGGGTGAGCTTAGGGGTTACATCCCCAAGCTTGAGTTTTTGTCCCTCTTGATCTTGTTCATCACCCTCAATTCTTCCACCTTAAAATTTATCTCACACAAAACTCATCATAAACTTGATTAGAGGGTTAGTGCATTCATAAATTAAATCCACATAGGTACAGCAAAGACATATCATGAATTGATTCTAAACATTAGCTACTGTTACTACGGTTGTGTAATGCTCCTTGATCAAAAGAACCGCACAAAACACAAGTAATGAGAGCAATGCGAAATAAAGACAGAATCTGTCAAAAACTGGACAGCCCGTAAAGAGTGAATTTTCAGAGGCACTTACGTTTCTCAAACCAAAAAACTTTGAACTAATGAATTGTGTATTAATAACTCAAGATTTCTGTCGTAAAATATCAAGTCAATATTCCTCTTCTGTGATTTTTAACATTTTTCGCAGTGAAGCTCAGAAATCTGTTTTCTAGATAGCAAATCACTATTATTTAATCCTACCTCTCAAAAGAGGTTATTCTTGCCTTTTAAGATGAAAAACAAGATACAAAGGTGATGTTACGGCAGTAAACAAGCACCTTGACTCAAAAACCAAAAAACAAACCGAAGAAGAAAACAAGAAAGATTCAAGAGAAACAAACAAAGAAGAAAGAAAATATTTTTGTTGTTTTTAAATTAGCGAAAAGGCAAAAGAGGAGAAAATATATACAACCTAAAACACTCTTTTTATTTGGTTTTAGCTTTTGGAAAAGTTTTAATGATAGGGACTTTGCAATGGTTCCATTGGCATGAACAACACATGTTCAAGGTCGACCCCAACTTCTCCATTACTCATCCTTCTCATTTACTTTCCCAAATTTTATGTGAAGTGAAAATCTTAAACTAATTGTTAGAAAACAGTAGGTAAAGTTATTTTACATGTTGTAAGGATATAAAGGTGTGCGCAAACTGAATAGGAAATAAAAGCATAAAGAGCACACCACAAAACATTAAACCATTAACTTTTAAGTCTAACTCTTTTCCTATGCATTGGCATTTTACATATGAATAAATAACAAGAAATTTGAGGTAACCAATGCCTATAATAATCAATAGCTTGCATTTTAAATAACATAGAAACATAAGGGGATTCTTATCTCTTCCTCTCTCATAATAGTTGCAAGCATTAAAGTTAAACATAACCACATAGTTTTGAGTAGAATCACCACATAAAGACTTATCATCTAATGAGCATAATGAATCATCAAACTTAATCAAATAACTTTCATCCTCGCATATATTAGACACAATTGATCCACATAGAAGACTACTAGGCAAATCATTATAATTATAAAAAGAGTTGTTCATGGGAATTTGTGTGTTACCCTTGTTGGGAGTAGGAGATGGGTAGCTACTCCATTCTTCCTCCACCTTTTCTTCTTTCTCTTCTATCTCCTTTTCTTTGGGATGCATGGGCATCCCCAAGCTTAGGATTTTGTCATCTTCTTCCTGGACACTTTCAACATGATTTCTTGCATTCAAAAAGTTAGTGCCCAAGGGAATATTCAAGCTTTCAACATATTTCATTAGCATATCATATAGATCTTTGTGACGAGGCTTGAAAGGAGAATCCATTTTTTTGGGTTTTAGATTTATATAAAAAAGTACTGAAAATAAACTAGCAATGCAAACAAGAATAGAAGCCTAGCGCTACGCTCCCCGGCAACGGCGCCAGAAAAGTACTTGATAATCCCCAAGAGCAAGGAATCACTGTAGCACAATTCGATAAGTATTTGAGTGTCGAACCCACGAGGAGCTGAAGGTAAACTATCTATTCTCTAAAGCCCTATAACCCTCTTATATGGCCTTTTATGCAAAGCAATAAATTTGAGTAAGAAAGGAACTAACTAATGGAACCAAGTGATGTGGAGTAGGTTTATCTAGCAACAAGTGTCTTAGAGCAAGTTTTCTAATGCAAGTTCCTAAGAGCAGTAAGTAGCAAGGATCTCAAGTAGCAAATATCTCAAGGGAGCAAATGTTTTGGCAATTGTTATTTCATTCGTGTGGTTGTCACAATTAGTGAAGCACATGTTTTAGTCTTAATTGTTTCTTCTAGGGGGGAGCCATAAATAGGTGTAGTCCAAGTGAATCGAGCAAATTACACAACTCCTATGATGGATCTCATGGCCAATTAATGTGCAGCACAAGAATTATTAAGACATAATTGTCCCACCATAGCCTTAAGTTCTAGGGTCTCCCATATATCCCCCAATAGATGTAACTTCATGATTCGATCTTGGGTTTACTTGTCCTCCCAAGTCTCCTCACTCCATTACCTTACCGGTGATCACCTTACATGCATTCCCCAACATATGCGTGCACTCATACATTGTACATCAAGACAATCATAAAAGATAACAAAACTTGTATGCAACCAATCAACGAACTATTTCACTATTGCCATGAACAAATCACTTCTCAAACATAGATGGAGAGACACAATAGATCACGGGAAAAGTATATTGCATCATACATCATGTTTGCCAAGAGTTTACAGTGGAGAGATGGAGATGATCTTGCTGTAGATGTTGATGATGATCACGCCGGAGGGGGTGGAGCCCTCCGGAGGTGGATTCCGGCGGCGTTTCCCCCTCCGATCTTCTCCGGCGGCAGCCTTCTGTCTCTCTGTTTCTAGTTTTGTGTTTCTCCGCCGCCTCCCTCTAGAAAACGTCGGGGGACTATTTTAATAGGCGTTTTTAGGTCACGAGGATGCTTCAGGGCAAAGGATCGACGCAAACGGGGCCACGAGGGCCAAAATAGGTGGGCCCACGCGGCCTGGTACTGTAGCCGCGTGGGGCACCCCCTTTTGCCCCTCCGGCCTCCGTTCGCTTGCTTCTTTCGCTCCTAGGTCTTCCTCCTTCCAAAATAATGATCCCCGTAAATTTATAGCTCATTATGACGTCGTTAAGGCCCTGAAACAAATAGGGAAAGAAATAGGGGTTTTCTGCCTGCGCAGGATTAATTCAATAAAAAGGGGAAATCATTATTAATTACCAAAAATCATTAAATAACAGTAATATACCCCTTATATGATGCAAATATGAATGGAATATAAGTATTATAGTGCAAAGTTCATGTATGCATTTTACATGCATCAGTGATATCTATGATCTTTTTAGCCAGCACATTACCCAAGTCGTCCATAACCGCGGACACGGCTTTTCGAAAAGATTTAACCCTGCAGGGGTGCCCAAATGTAACCATACACGTTCAATCAACCACATGCCACAGAGGCATTTAGGTATCTCAACACGACCTTCCCCTTCACTACTACATTGGATAGGGAGCCACCTATCTGAGACTGATCCACGTTGAGAGCCCGGCCGAAACTCCTTTGTGGGCCCAAACATTTGCACCTGAGTGCTAGGTGGCACCAACTACCATGAGCGGCCACTTCGCATCATACCGCGACCTATATGCGTCACTCATCCTCATCATGCTTCTTCTGTGATATGCTCCAAATGGTAAACACCCGAACTAATTGTGGCTCCCTAACCAATATAGCAGATCTGGTACTGAGTTGCGGGGGATTCCATAAGTCTTCCCACATGTGGGTAGGGCGCTCATTCTTGGATAAGCGGAAAAGAACGGTTTTTCCTAGGCGACACTAGCCGAACAAAACACCATAAACTGGTCTTCCGCCGGTGCCTTATCTTTATTATATAAGTTGTCCCACACAACAGGTCTTCATTAATTAAACTATAGTGAACCCATGGCCCCCGGTCCATCTTTTTACATTGTTTACAACCTCATTTACTTGCTTTTAATCATCATTACTCCTCTGGTCACTTTTCATATTTTATCTATTTCATCATACAATTAACCGCTTTGTGTTCTGCGAGACCGGAGAGATTGACAACCTCTCCGCCGTTGGGGACAAAGTATTTGGTTGAGTGTGTGCAGGTCCATGTCTGTTGAAGGTATCCCTAAGCGCCAGAGATCTTCAACATTCACCTCGTTGTTGATTTCAAAGTCCTACTGGTTCGATAAACCTCGGTTCTTAATTGAGGGAAAACTGCTACTAGCTACAATTCCGCCTTCGCTTGGGGCACCACCCAACTTATCTATATCCACCATCAAGCAGTTTTCTGGCGCCGTTGCCGGGGAGCGCACTAAAGCTACATAAGAAGATTAGTCCCCGCCAACTCTGCCAGTGCTTGTCAATCATCAAGCAGTTTTCTGGCGCCGTTGCCGGGGACTTTGGAGCTACAGCAAGGGGAGTCTCATACTCTCAATCTCTTTACTTTGTTTTTGTTTTGCTTGCTTATATCTCATTTAGTTTATTTTCCTGTTCCAAAATTTTAAAACCCAAAAAATTAGTGTAGTCTCTATTTTCGTTTTGTTAGTATGCTTAGTTATTTACTTGTTCTCAATGGTTAACTTCTTTGAAACTAGATCTTATTGGCAAGGCGGATTCACAGAAGATCAATAAGAATATTATAAGGAATACCGCTTGTCTCAAAAGGGATACACTTATGGAAAATAATAAATCAACTGAACAATTATGCTAGAGACTTGTGTTTCAAATATGACATATCTTATTGTTGTGATGAATCTTCATGCTGCTTGAATTTTGAACACCTTCCTTTCCAATGTGCTTGCAATGATAATGAAACCTTATCATCTTATGCTAAAGGAAACTATGATTTTTATGATGTGGAACCTATTGAAGAATTTATTGCGTGGAAGGGTGCTTATGAAATTTCTTCTTTGATTGAAAATGATGATGATGCTCCTTATAAATCTGAAAGTTTTGCTATACTTAATTATTGCATGGATAATTACAAAGATGAAAATTGCTATATTACTGAATATCTTAAGGGTTTATCTCCCCAGAAGAAGAGACTAATGCCGTGCAGGAGCCTATGGAAGAAGAAATTGTTGAAACTGGAAGCTCATTGGGTGAAAACGAGGAGGAGAGTGACGAATAAGAGGAGGAAGAATGGAGTAGCTACCCATCTCTACCTTCTAATCAGAGTAACTCTCGAACTCATACATTATTTGATTGTCCTCCTTCCTTACAAAAGTAGAATGAATGTTATGATCCCATTGATTCATTTGATACATCCCTTTTTGATAAAAATGATCTTGTTATATATCATAATCCGTGCTATATTGATAAATCTTATGATAATCCTTTATTTGCTACAACCAATGAGATGCATGATAATGAGGAGTTGTGTTTAGAAATTTCTTATGATAAAGCTCTTGATGATGGTCCTAGATTACTTGATGATAAAAATTATAATGCTACTGAAAGTGGATTTAATCCCACTATTTTTGAAATGGGCCGAAATTATGTGCTTGTAGATCATGAAAATCCTGTTTTAAGTGATAATTATATTGTTGAGTTTGTTCATGATGCTACTGAAAATTATTATGAGAGAGGAAAATATGGTTGTCGGAGTTCTCATGTTACTAAAACGCCTCTCTTTATGCTAAAAGTTGTGAAGTTGCTCTTATTTTACCTTCCTAAGCTCAATACTTTGTGCTTAATTGATTTATTTGCTTACAGGATGCCTATGCATAGGAAGTGGGTTAGACTTAAAAGTGTTTTATACTTTCTTGATGATGCTCTCCCTTGCATTTCAATACTTATTCTTATGTGAGCATCATTGAAATTATTGGGCCTAGCTAAAAGGCGTTAAAGAAAAGCGCTTGTTGGGAGGCAACCCATCTTTTACTTTCAGTTTGCTTTTTGTTTTTCTTGAGTCATGAAGTTATTACCTCTGTAGCAACTTCATTATATCTTTTTCTTTTGGTTTTTTGTGCCAAGTTTAGCCTCTAATGCATTGAAAGTGCAAGGTATTGTGTTGCTGTCCAAAAACATATTCTGTGCGCCTGTTGCACGAAAATCCTAAAATCGCCAGAATTTTATCTTTTTCTGATAATTTTTTAAAAAATCCTGATGCTTTTATCTATCTTTCGTTAGTTTTAAGTTTTTTTGATTTGAGCTGCAGAACTGCCTCAAAAAATTCGATCTTTTAAGACTGTTCAGATTTTGACAGATTCTGCTTTTATTTTGCATTTGTCTCTTTACCATCGTCATATGTGATACTCTAGGGGTGGAGTGCCACATTGAGGCTTAGTAAACATTAGCTAATGTTAAATGAAGTTGGTTTGCAATTTGTCATGAGTTTAACACATGTGCATTTTAATTTATGAGCACTAACCCTCTAATCAAATTATGAGAAGTTTTCTGTGAAGTGAGTTTTTAAGTTCAAAGTAGAGGAATATGAAGAAATCGAGGATGGATCAGAGCTCAAGCTTGGGGATGCCCCCATTTCACCCCCTCTGAATATCAAGAACTATCAAGAGTCAATGCTTGGGGATGCCCAAGGCATCCCCTCATCTTCATCGACTATCATAAGGTCGTCTTCGTTGAACTTCATTTTTATCACTTTACATATTATGTGCTACGCTTGGAGCGTCTTTTTACTTTCAGTTTTGTTTGTTTGTTTGCTGGTCATATCTTTGTTGGATCCTAGCTTTATTTGTGTGGGAGAGAGACACGCTCCACTTTTTCGTTTGAATACTCTTTTGCTTCGCTTATATCTTTTTGAGTATTCTTAGCTACTGTCTGTTTTCTAGTAAGCTCTCGCTTTTAGCTTTTATCTTGTTTAGAGCTGCTAGTTGTTAAGTTAAACTCTCTTGTTCTTCACTTATATTTGTTGGAGAGTTGTTTGGTTGCTTGGTTAATGTGTTAGATCGGAAAAATGCTATGCATGTGGCAGTGGTATGAAGTAGAAAAAACCTGCATAGTCTTGTAGATCACTATGTGGATAATTTGATACCCTTCAATTGTTTTGAGGCACTAAAATAACTAATGGTTAAAATATGTTGGTTAATGGTGTTAGAGCTGATTAGTGGAGAGGTGTTATTAAAGCGTGGAGCCGTACTTTTCTGAACTAAACAACCTAAGTCAACAATGCTAATGTGTCATGAATTCTACTAAGTTGAAAATAAGTTCCTAGTGGGTAGTTACTGCAACGATCCCTCTCGCGGTGTCTCTAACCATTTGTGGAACATTGAAACTGCTAGTTGTTTGCAATATACGAAATGCATTCTCGAGTTTTGGTTTTTGGCACTTCCACTTCCATATTTTGCTAGCCTCTTTGGTGCTGCGCAATGCCCTCTCTCACATTGAGATTGGTGCATACTTCGCGAGCACATCCAACTCCGTGGGAGAACTTCATCCTGTTATCCTACATTTAAGCCAACTATCTTCCTCAAAACAGCCACCATACCTACCTATCACGGCATTTCCATAGCCGTTCCGAGATACATTGCCATGCAACATCCATCATTACATTACATGACTTGATGTCGTTCTTCATTATCATATAGTTTGTTTGATCATTGAGTTAGTGTGCAGCGTGGCTTGCCACATGTTATACATTTTTCCACACTACGCTCAATCATGCATATCTTCTTTTATACATCATGTATTAGTCTTATGAGTTATGAGTACCAAAAAGTGTGATGGTCCATTTGTAATATAGAGTGTTGCTCCTACAGTGAGGTATAAAATAAATAAATAAAAATAAAAGAGCCCAAAGGAGGCCAAATGAGAGAGCATTTAAAAGAGCCAAGGAGGCCACCCAAAATCCAAAAAATAGAAAAAGAGAGAGTGAGCAACACTACTATCCTTTTTACCACACTTGTGCTAGTAGCACCTACATTTCATTATAGAGAGTTCTCATGTCGTTTTAGTAGTATAACTATGTGGGGAATTAACGTTATAGAACTTGGCTTGTATATTCCAAGGATGAGCCTCCAAGTGAGCTCTAGGTCTTCATGAGCAATCAAGTTGTATGCACCCCCACTAGTTCCATTGGAGATCTTTCATACACTTATAGCTCTATGTGCATCCGTTGCATGGCAATCACTACTCCTCATACAGTGTCAACTACGGGAGTTCCTTCTGTCTAGTGGTTACCTTCTCCACTGTTTGAGCCTTTCTTTTTGACCTTCCAAACCTCCATCATTGTTCTCTTTGCCATAACATCATGGTGCCAAAGCCACTTCTTACTTGCACTAGTTGAGTAGACTTCGAAACAGTTGATTTGTGAAGTAGATGGATTAGGACACCTGACTTGAGCTTGGCTATTTTCATGAAAGACTAATTAGATGCTTTTAAGAATGATTGATACTTTACATTGGAGACATAATTCGCAATTCTTATTTCTAAACCTTATGTATGGTTCCATGTCTCCAACGCACTTATTCATGAAAAGTTTCTAGCATTCGTTAGCTAGCGTTTGTTAATCATTGTTTGCTTAATGTCAACTTATTGACAATTGTTTTGGATCACCTTATTCACTTCATGTGCTTTGCATTACTATCTTGATCAAGATAGTGTTGGTTGCATGTCTCATCAAAAATTATTTGTTATCACTTACCTACTCGAGGACGAGTAGGAGTTAATCTTGGGTATGTTGATACGTCTCAAACGTATCTATAATTTTTGAGTGATCCATGCTAGTTTTGTGATATTGTCAGTTTGTCACATGTTTTTACTGTCATTTATATCATTTTTTATGCATTTTGTCGGACTAACCTATTGACAAGATGCCCAGTGCCAGTTCCCTGTTTTTGCTGTCTTTTTGTTTCAGAAATTTACTTCTGGAAATATTCTCGGAATTGGACGAAAATTTACGGGGATTATTTTTACGCCAAGACGAAGACGGAGTCCGAAGGGCAGCCTCGGAGGCAACCCACATGGCACACGCGGGTAGCTGCCGCGGCCTGGGGGGACCCGCGGGTGGGGCCCGCCCCTGCCCTGTGGGCACCTCCTCGGCCCCCTACGACGCCTATAAAATCCCTAAAAACCTAAAAACGTCGAGGCGGCCATTATTTTCCAGAAACTCGACCCTGACGCGCCGTCACCAAAAACCCTAGTTCGGGGTCCAATCTGAAGCTGATCCCGGCACTCTGTCGGAGGGGAGATCGATCCCGGAGGGCTCTTCATCGCCATGCCTTCCTCCGGGATGATTTGTGAGTAGTCTCACCTTGGACTACGGGTCCATGGAAGTAGCTAGTTGGTAGTCTCTCTCTCTTGTGCTTCATGTCTTATGATCTTGTGAGCTGCCTAACATGATCAAGATCGATTATTGTAATGCTATGTGATGTGTTTGCTGGGATCCGATGGATTATGAAGTTATGTTCAGATTGTGCATGATTCTTATATGAGTAATTTATGTTCTTGCATGCTCTCCGATGTGCGTAGTTACTTTGGCCAAGTGATTGTGTGTATCTCCAAGAGAGGGTATTTATGCTAGAGAGTGGGTTCATCCCCCTTTTGTTCCTGGGCACGAGTGACAGAAACGTCTAAGGGCGAAGGTGTGTTGTTGCTACTAAGGGTAAAACAGCGGTGTTAATGTCTATTTTGATATTAGTATTGCTTACTTCATGCACTTTACTGAATGCAATTGTCTGTTGCTTGCAACTTAATACCGTTGGGTGACAGGCTGGATAGCGATCCCACGGTGGACTTTTTAGACAAAGACGCAGTTGGACTCAACGGTCTTTGTTCCTTGTCGTGATGCCTCCATAAATATTATCATGTCCTTTTTGTCATAGCTAAATTGGGTTTGTGTCATGATCTTGTCAATTGCATAGCTGTAATTCGTTCACCCATCACATGCATATTTTATTTACTTGAGAGACTCCACTAGTGAACCCATGGCCCCCGGTCCATCTTTTTATATTGTTTACAACCTCATTTACTTGCTTTTAATCATCATTACTCCTCTGGTCACTTTTCATATTTTATCTATTTCATCATACAATTAACCGCTTTGTGTTCTACGAGACCGGAGAGATTGACAACCTCTCCGCCATTGGGGACAAAGTATTTGGTTGAGTGTGTGGAGGTCCACGTCTGTTGAAGGTATCCCTAAGCGCCAGAGATCTTCAACATTCACCTCATTATTGATTTCAATGTCCTACTGGTTCGATAAACCTCGGTTCTTAATTGAGGGAAAACAGCTACTAGCTACAATTCCGCCTTCGCTTGGGGCACCACCCAACTTATCTATATCCACCATCAAGCAGTTTTCTGGCGCCGTTGCCGGGGAGTGCACTGAAGCTACATAAGAAGATTAGTCCCCGCCAACTTTGCCAGTGCTTGTCAATCATCAGGCGTTGATATTTTTTTGTTGCCACCTTCTCATGTGCATTTTGTATCTCGACGGTATAGTAGGATTGAAGCGGCCCGTACCAACTTTACTCGTCCGCGTATGAGAGACCGGTTCTACGATTGACATGCAACTTATATTGCATAAGTGTCTAGCGGATGTCTGTTTCTCTTGCTATAGTGAGATGCGATCTTCAACGGAAGGTCTTTTAAAAGGATGAGTAAATAAGCAACTTTTATATAACCGTTGTGGTTTTGCGTAGATTAAAACGGTTCTATCTCTTGACCCATAGAAGCCACGTAAAAATTGCTAAAACAAATTAGAGGACGTCTAACTTGTTTTTGCAGGGTTTGTGATGTGGTATGGTCCTTATGTGATTTGTGATATTGTATGCAATGATCATGTTTGTAATTTTTCACGACTTGCATGTCGATGAGTACGGCAACCGGCAGCAGCCATATAGTTGTCTATTATTTTATGTGACTTGCGTATCATTGAATCACCATGTAATTATTTTACTTTATGGCTAAGAGTAGCTATAGTCATAGTTGCAATAGTTGGTGGTGACAACCATGGTGGATGCGCATCAATGCTGCTGGTGATGGAGATCAAAGGCACAAGAAGAAAAGTTGTACCATATGACAATATAAATTGCGTGTGATATTAATCCTTTTATGCACCTTATTGCTTGCTTGATTTAATCGCGATGGTAGCATGATAAGGTGATCTCTCACGTTAATATCAAGGTAATAAAGTGTTCTCCCCTAGTATGCACCGTTGCAAAAGTTCATCGTTTTGAAGCACCACGTGATAATCGGGTGTGATAGACTCTACGTTCACATACAACGGGTGTAAGCCAGTTTTACACACGTGAAAATACTACGGTTACCTTGACGAACCTAGCATGTAAAGACATGGCTTCGGAACACTAGAACCGAAAGGTTAAACACGAGTCATATGAATGATATGATCAACACTGAGTTGTTCACTGGCGAACAGGAATTTTTCTTCGCCGGTGGTAAATAGCGCTGGCGAACACAGGATCAAATTCGCTAGTGGTAAGTCCGTTACCGCTGGCGAACAGAAATATCGGTGCGCCAGTGGTAAGTGCAGACCCAGCGGGACTAACTACCGGTGGCGAACAGGGCCGTGGTTCGCCAGCGGTAGGTCAATTACCACTGGCGAACGCAGTGGATGTTCGCCAGCGGTAAGCAGCGACCAATCGGCGCTAATTACCACACTGGCGAATAGAACTTCTTGTGCGCCATTAGCATTGGTTCCCGGCCGGTTCACATATATACGTACTAGCAAACAAGTCATCCACTAGCACCATCCATATGAGATCCTACGGCTCTTATCGTTCACAAACAAGCACAGAATCCATGTGCTATCCATGTACCTCATCTGATTGGCTGAGGAAAAGAAACATGGATCGATGACCGGCACAGGTTAGAGAGAACACACAACGAGAAAGAACACATCGATCCTAACTTTCGGCACATGTTCGTTCAGGCTCTAGCTGCTTCCGCCTCGGGCGGTGGGAGACAAGCTCCAACGACGGCACCTGGTATAGGTCCTCGTCCACTAGTCGCACCACCCTAGAGGCAGAGGCCTTGGTGGTGGCGGGAGCAAAGCTGCCAGCATCAGAGGCCCTATACCGCGCCGGCCTCTTCCCATCTCCCACAACGTCCTGCCGCGCCGGCCTCTTCCCTTCTCCCCACGAGCTGCATCCGACGGCGGCCGACGTGATGCACGGGCGAAAGCTCCCAGGCGCGGGCGAAGCCCCCTCGGGCACGGCCGCCGTGAGCCACGGGCGACGCCTCCCCGGGCGGTGGGCGGGCTACCTCCGGCCGCGGGAAGACGGAGCCCCTGCAAGCAGGGCAGGTCCCTCCCTCACCTTCGTGTCCTACCGACGACTTGAGGCACCCAGCGACGCGGGCGAAGCGGCACGCAGAATGCAAAGACGGCGGCCTCCGCGTCGGCGGCGATGCGCTGAGCCAGCTCGCGGAACGAAGAGGGAAGCCACATGCTGGAGCCCCTCACGAAAGCTGTGTTTTTTTTTTAATTAGAAAATGCTACTACTGGCGCACACGATTCATTCGCCAGCAGTAACATGCTACCGCTGGCGAACACTAATTTGGTTCGCCAGTGGTAAGTTGACTTATCGCTGGCGAACACCTGTTCGCCAGTGGTAACCTATTACCACTAGCGAGTGTAGCGATGGCGAACCCCATGTTTGCCAGCGGTAGGCAAATTGGGTTCGCCAGCAGTAGGCTTTTTCCTACTAGTGTCACGTGATGATCGGTTGTGGTGTAGTGGATTTGGATCGTGTATCGCTAAACGACCAGAGAGATGTTAAGTTTAGTGGGAGTTCAAGTAGTAATTTAAAATTAAGTTGAACTAAAATTTACATAAACTTCGTCCTAAAAATGTCTTTGAAAAATCCTTGTAGATCATGGCCGACTACCATAGTGTGTTCATTGCTGAAGAGTTGCGTCTCGATGGGTCAAACTTTGTTGAGTGGTACCTGCGTCTGAGAGAAGTCATACACAACAATGCTGAGCTCTACGTGTTAGATGAACCCTTAGAAGATGAACCCAACGCTTCTACAAATCAAGAGGATCACATGGAGTGGCTCCAGCAAAGGACCACCTACTTGAAAGTCGAGTGGATGATGTGCACCTTCATGAATTCTGACCTAAGTAATCAATTCAACAACTTGAGCGCAATGGAGATTGTCAATGAGCTAAAAGAAAGGTTCATAGCACAAGTTAGAATTGCGAGGTACGACTGTCTGAATGAATTTCTTTCACTCAAGATGGAAGAAAACACTTGCTTGGAACAACACCTGAGGAAAATGCATAAGATATATTATACTCTGGTGGATGTTTGGGACTACGAGATGACTGATGATTTGGCGATAGATGGGGTGTTGCGCTCGCTTCCCCCCAGCTTCAAGAATTATGTCAGAGACTATGTTATGGGAGGAGATTCGATCACTTTATGTGAGTTTTTGTCTCGGCTGCATCATGTCAAAGTGGAACCCGTAGCAGGAGAAGTCGTTAATGCAGAAGGTATATAGTGATATACAAAGTTATAAATGTTTTGTGTTCCATTTGCGCTTATGGAAAATTACAAAGTATTTGATACTTGTGATGTTTTGTGAAAACAGGGCCTGCCGTTTGAGAAGTGCATGGAGGAACTGAGTGGATATCGCAGAATGGATGCAATCAAGGGGTTGATGCTGGCGACGTTCTACTTCTACTTTTGTCATTTTGATTAGAGGATTTGAATGAGTTTTGTAATCGAAATAAGTGTGATCTTTAAATTAGTGTGTCTCGGTTTGTGAGACGGTCATTCATGTTAAAGACAAGTGGTTGTTCTATTTTCATGAGTAATCCTTTTTGGTGATCACGTTTCGATTATGAGATTATTGTCCTTAGTTTAATCTAAACGTTGATTAATTGAACATTTATAAAATATGGGACATACTAAAATTTCCAAACTTAATAATGACAATTGTTTTTAGTTGTGCTAAGCATTGGAAAGCATTTGATGTTTGCAATGCGCATCACTAAGTAGTATGACTAAAAATGTCACCCTTTGGAAGAGTGCCAAGAGTTGCTTAAAATAAACACAATTGTTGGTTGTAATTTTTAGTAAATGATAGAGGTCATTATTTTATGTGCTCCATCATAAATAATATGAGTAAATAGATGTATTTATTCGAGTTATGATATTTGATAAAGATCAAATAAAATTATGGAGTTAAGGATGTTAAGTTAACAAGAAAATTAAGTTATTTTGATTTGATCAAAACAGACTGACATTTGAGTTATTGTTTTAGTATGAGGACTTGTGAAAAATGTTTCACAAATTTTAATATTTGGAATTTATTCAAAAGTGTTTGATATGCCCTAAATATTGTAATCACATTATATCAGATATTGTGTGGTCTAACTAAAGGGGTTTTCTCATTGTGGTTTATTTATAATATTTAGATTTATTTGATAAACACTCCGTTTAGAAATAAGGGTCTATGTATAATTCGCATAAATTCTTCATATGAGTTATGAGAAAAGGTGGTTTCAATAAATATGAGATAATTAGAGACGATTGCGAATAAATTTGTAGTATATTCGTATGTGTGACTATGAATAAAAGTTCCACAATATGAGACTAAAAGAGGCAAACCAATTTGTTGGTTATGCTAAGTATTTTAGTGGTTTATCGTGAAAAGTTTTCATTGATA
>QRDG01001422.1:0-14604 GCA_012064385.1 Puccinellia tenuiflora
AAAAGTCACGGCTTAATAGACTTTAGAAAAAGGTTAGTGAAGAATCTTCACAAAATCAGCGGTGGGCTAGGGTTCTCATCCATCTTTCCCAAGTTTGCGGTGATAGGTAGGAGTTAGTTTACTTCACGGGACAATTTAGGTGGGTCAAACCTAGCAAGGTTAGCGCAAGAGATTAAAGTGCCACTAACTGCTCGTCAAGCGGGTAGGTATATGATCCCTCTTTGAAACCCTCATTACCGTTGGTCTCTGAGCTCAATCTTCGTAGTAACTCTGATGCACTCCTTGAGTTCCTCTAGTTACCAATTCTAAATGAGTCTTCTTATGTCCTTGTTTCATGTCAAGGGTTGTGGTCCTAGAAGATTAGTTGGTACGATCGTGGACTTGAGTCAGACGTTAACCTAAAGTTAGATACGATAAGTGGTGTAGTATCCCTGTAATTTCACAAGTTAATTTTGTGAGGTGGGGCCTCCTGTCTTTACGAGGTTGGCGTGCAATTGCAGTTTCCTTCAAGATCTTGATGCACTTGCTTCAGATGGTGCATGAAGTCTATTGTCTGACTTGCCAGTTAGGTTACCAAAAATTTCCGGCTATTTGGCTAATGATCGGGGGTCTCTTGTATCTTGCGGAACGGTCAGATCTTGAGATGAGAGGGAAAATTAGTTTAGAAAGATTTTCCTTGGCGGGTTTACATCCGCAACAAGGTACAACTAAGGCAAAGAGTTAAAAATTGTTCCTTTTTTTTTTGTTAGGTGGCAAAAGGGAAACTAAACTTTCCTTTTTATCAAGACTCCTTTTCCATCTCACAAACAACACACAAGCAAGAGTTCACACAAGCAAGGTGCACACAAGGTACATCTAGTACCAACGGACGCCTAATACTCGTGGTAGTCGGGGGTAACCAAGGTTCCTATCATGAGTTTTTCCTAGGGGTCTTTGTCCAACATTGCTGGTGAAGTCTTCATTTTATCGCCTTAGTCTTCCACTGGAGAAATTGAGGTCGCCGAGGTTGCAACTTGAGTAGAATTGTTGATGTTGAGCTGAGGTCTTCGAAGGTCTCTTGCTTTGTTGACATTGACGATCTTGGCATTTGCAAATCAACCACCTTGAGGTTGAAGGTTGAGTATTTGTGATGGAAGCTTCTTCCTTATGGGTGCTAACTGATTAGGTCTCACTTGGGGTTCATCGTCAGGTATACTCTTGGTTTTGAAGGGGTAAGAGATAACAGAAGATTTCTTGGAATACCTTAAAATAGAGGGGTAAGACGCTGAAATATTTGAGGAGATGAGAAGAGCGAAGCCATTTTCGGACTTCTCTAGATAAAATATATTTTGGTAGTAATATATTTTTAACAAAAATATTTGCTTTCCTAACTAACGTCCATGCTAACTAAGGTCTCCTACAGTCAGGATTGCTCTGATACCAAGTCTGTGGGGACCCCGGACTAGCTGTCCGAAATACCCTTGTGCCTACATCAGCGATCCCATGATCAGTGTGTCGCTGAGCACAATCAAACTGGTAATCAAGGAACATCCATAATTACCAAAGGAATATACTTACTTGATTGAAGTCATACTCTTCAATAGGTATTTGCAGCGGAAAATCACCATACAGCGTGGAGCCCAAGTCATTCGCCTTAACCCTACAGGCAACTGACTGGGAAGCGCCCTAGTTCGCATTGACGTCAGTTCCGTCTCCTTCTTCAAGCTGCTCTTCTTTAAAATCTGGCTAAGACAATAGCCAGGGACGAAACCATTATGAGTACAATGGGAATTGTACTCGCAAACTACCCCCGAAAGAGCATGCACTACCCTTTTCTTTTTTTTTGTTTATAGTTTGAGTAAAACTTTGTTTGCTTTGAAAACTCTAATCTTTATTGAAAAGAGAATGATAGACTTTTGTTCAATAAAACTTTGTCTGAAAACTCTATAACTTTGGTTGAAGTAAAATAAGAGAAATTAATTTTATAACTTTTCATAAACCTTGTATATTTTTCAAAACATCTATAGCCTTTGTTAAAGAAAACGAAAATAAGGCTTTAGATTCTTTTTTTTTTCCATAAAACTGTCTTTGTAAAGAGTTTTCTTTTAAAACATTTTTCCCGAAAAATAGCTGTTTGTTAAAATAAGAAGTCCCTTTTAAAAACATTTTACCCGGAAAATCACCATTTTGCTTATTTATCCAAAACTCCTCCTTTTTCCCGACCATGTCTCATCATGGTCCAATTATTTCCAACAACTCATACCAGCACATTGGCATAGTTGCATAAAACATCCTTCACATCATTTTCTCTTTCAAATCTCAAACATTTTTCCAAAACTTGCACATAGGCCTAGTACAGCCTCCCAACTGTCCATATCCGAGGACTCGGCTATTCGAATAGTTTTTACCCTCTGCAGAGGTAGCACGCTTTTCCCACACCCATCCGGTAGCTCATCGTGTCTGCCACGTCCCTCCATACAAGGTGTATGCGAAGTTGAGCCACCGGCCATAGCCTTTCCTTTGCTCATGCTAGTATAGGAACCTGCCCTTACGATTTCACCATTCCTTCAACACCTAGTACAGGATCCCCCGTCGAGGAACCTAGATGTAAGGACTCGTAGTTTTGCCCGGCGGGCGCGAAGCTCTTCAATCCCTCAATCCCTCAGATTGCCGGGACCCAGGTCAGGGGGTAGGTCGCCATGACCATCCCCTCATGCATAACGGAGTCATCTCCGTCGATGAGGTATCCAGTACTAACACGAGCAAACTATATGACTACGCCCGTTCCCATATTTGGGTAGATGTGGTCGCACAGGTTATCGGCTGGTCGTCATGGTACTAAGACACAATGTGCATTTTCCATAAACAACACCATTTATCACTTCTCCACTTTAACACCGATAACTCGGCATTTCATCATCAACTAGGTACTTTAAAAAGGAGTTTGGAATAAACCATATTTTTTTTTCCATACTATAGTTTGAAAAGGAATTTTTCCACCCAATACTTCCATATAGGGTGTCAAAGTAATATACTTGTATTTTTGAAAAAGGTTTTCAAAATCATAGCTTTGGTGGCAAAAACCACTTAAGTCATTTATGCTCTTTATGGGTAAAACATGTAAATCAAAATAGACGTATATAAATGCAAGCTCAGTGAAGTAGCTTGCCTGTTTTCAGCATAATGTCCCTGGACTTCTCCTCACTGATCAAATAAATAAACTCTGATTCTTCTCCAATAAATCCTTTCCAATATCACCCAGGTAGCGTTTATATCTAGCGTCGCAAAAAGGAAAGAACACAATCAACACACAGTAGGACACTCCAACAACAATCATCAAGCAATTACTAACAAACAACAATCATGATGGGAAACTATTAGTTAACAAACAAGTTTGGCAGTCACCTCACTACTCATGTTTATAAAAATATGGTTAAAGTTGTGATTAAGCATCTTTATTTAAACAGGAAATACTTCAGACAAAAGTTAAGTTACCAACTCTTTTCTGTAATTCACAACATCCTATCAAGCTAAGGTAGAGACATTAACATGATACTCAAGCTAGCACTCAACTTGAATATAAGCAAGTTTAACAAGCAAGGCTAGTATGTTAACCACATAAAAATAACCTAATTATCAACATAAACCAGCAATACATACCATTTCTAAACTACTCAATCAAGCATCATAACAATCTCATGCATCACACATAGCTACTGTACTCACAAAGCAACACAATTTGATTTCGATTTGATTTAATTAACCATTATTTAAATGTGTCACATTTATGGCAGAAACAAGGGTTTCATGTTTAATTACATAACTTTTGTTATGTTGGTCAAAAAAATGTGAACTAAAATTCTATGGATAGCTACTAATGTGTAGAAGCTAACCCAATTGGATTCAAATCAATTTGAGTTATTAATCTCTCTGTAAAAATGTTTTAGTCCAGAAAGTTAATAATCTAGTTTTTGCTAGAACTCAATTTAATTGTATTCAAAAATTAAATCCTTTTAGGGATAACTAGTATTGCTTAAATGTGAGCTAACAAAATTGGTTTGACCTCATTTGAATTAGCAGAGTATCAGAAACAAACAAGTTTAGGTTTTATACCTTCTGTGGCATTTTGATTATCATTATTTATTTATTAACCTAAATGGGGTGAAACCACTTTAGTGAGCTAGATATTTTCATAAGCTTTCCAGAACATTTTCATTTGCTATTTTTAGATTCTTAGATCTCAAGTTATTGGTTTTCAAATTCTAATCAAATTTCTGACAGAGAAATCTACCCCTTTTAAGTTTATCAATTAGCACATTTGTCATTTTTATTTTAAATCAGGGAATTACCCTACATGATCATGGCTTGCATCTATGTGAAGATGGCATGTTATACTAGCTACAACATTTTAGTTTTCTATTTTTAGGCCTCTGGATAACATAGAAACTTGTATAGGAAGTGGCTATCCCTGTTATTTCATGTGGTGGAGCACACTGATTAGCTAACTTCCCTAGATGTTATCCTTTGCACAGAATTTATTTTGGGGTTCACATCACTTGGTCATGGCATTACTCTAACCATACTAACATGACATGCCACTACTAACATCCAAATAAATTTAGATTAATTTCTATGATTGGATCAAAAGGCCTAAGCAGTAATCTGTTTTCAGAAGTTTCTGAAAACAGACAGAACATAGCTACTTTGCCTCATGTTTCCATCAATCTAGACTAATTATTTTGGAAATCTAAAAGTTGCATCTGAATCTATGTGATTTGCTCTTTCTAACCATGCAAAGATTTCAAATTTTGGTGAGGCAGATTTCTTAGAAAATGCATGCAAAGATGGATAATCTAAACTGTTTCCAACACTTAGCAGTTTTTCCAGAAAAATCAAATCAGGCGGGAAACAACCTTAGCCGTTGATCTGGACATCGACGGCCCACGGCCATCACCTTCCTCCCGACGGAGCTGAGAGCCGGGAGAGAGAGGGGGCGGCCGGGGAGGCACCTGCCGGCGGCGGTCGACGGCAGCGAGGGTGCAGGGCGGTGGAGGAGGTCTGGGGCTTCCGATGGGCAGTCACGGCGGCGTCGGAGGTGGTGTGTGGCGGCGGCGAGACGGAGCTCCCTAGTGTGAAGAAATCCCGAGCATGGGGAGCTCGCTCCTGGCCACGAGAAGAGAGGAGGAGAGGTGGGGGGGTGGTGCGGCACTTGCTCTCGGCCGAGGGCGGCCTTTATATAGGCGGGAGCGGCTTGGTGCGAGGGGGGGGGGCACGGGCGCGGCCAGGCATGGACGCGGGCGGCACGGGCGGCGTGCGGGGGCGGCTTGGTCGGCGACAATCAGGGCGAGTGAGGCACGGGCGCGGTGCCTGCGGGTAGAGGGGAGTGTGGCGCGCGTGCTGGCGGTCGGGGCCGGGTCGGGCGCGAGCTGGTTGGGCTGGGGTGGTTGCGGTGAAATGGCGCACGCCAGGTGCTCGACAGTGTGTCGACCGGCAGAGCACCGGCAAATGCGGGCAGGGGAGGGGGCCCTGGTGCGTGGGGTTGGCATGGCGAGATTCAGGGGGACCGTGGCTGCCTCCTGGACATGCTGGTCGCTGGGTGTTGGCGCTGGTTTGCCAAGTGGCCGTGGTGATGGCCATGTCCATGGCATGGATGTTTAGGGCTGGGGTTTAGGGCATGGGGAGTGTGGTTGTTGTCCAGAACGTGCAGGGGGTGCTGGAGAGGGTGCTGGACAAGGAGGGAACAAGCCTAGGGCTGGTTTGGGGGCTACCATTTGAATATAGGGTGGAGGGCACCATTTTGCACTATTTGCATTTTAATGCTAAAGAAAAAGGTGAGGTGCAAGTGTGCAATTGCTGTGGTGATAGGCATTGGTGATGGTGTTCAATTTTGTTTAAGTGTTTACCAAAAATGGAGATCCCATTTTGGGTAAAAGAAATTGTGGGAATGAAATAATTCTCATTATTTCATGTGACCCTGGTTATTATAGGTCTTATTAATTCATGTGACACTTAATTGTCTTCTTATTTTTATTTATCAAGCAAACACACGACAATGAATAAAACACAAGCAATATTCACATCACAACCATGACCACACAATTCAAACCACATGGATTAATCACACCACCATTTCCATGATTAATAATATTCTTTTATAAAATGATCACACTTAATTATGACAAGATGATGTTTAAGAAATATCTCAACTCATAATTCAATTGTTTTCAAAAAGGTTTGAGAAAGGAAACATGTGGGGTAATATATTTCCCACTAGAGTTGTTTTCAAATGGAGTGGAAATCAGGGTTTATAAAATGGGAGTTGCATATACATGCAAAATATCATGGTTGGCTTTAGATAGGAGATAACATATAGATCTCCATTTTATTTTTTTGGGAACACATAATTTTGGAAATACTTTTACTTTCTCAACTAAAAGGTATTTTATTTATTGCTGAAATCAAACATCATTGAAATAAACTTTGGCCAAAATAAGGTTGGAAAAGATATATGGAATTTACTCTTGTCATAACCTGATCACCAAAGTTTAATATGTTTTTATCTTGGTTGGATTCTTGGGTTGATATTTACCAGTCAAACAAGCATATACATCAAGTCACACAAGGTCAAACAGAACAATATACAGAAAAACACAATCAATAATGTAGAAATTTCAAAAAGTTTTTGTTGGTTCTGAATTTTGGGTCTTGTTAATTCTTATTATAAATTTGGGATGTTACAAATCCTTCCCCCCTTAAAATAAATCTCGTCCCGAGATTTGCCCGGGGGTACAGGGGAGTACGAGGGCACGAGTTTTGGGCTGGCTATACTTCCGAGGTCGTTGCTTCTTCAGTGAGGTTGTCAGGTGAGATATTTACAACTTGATGTTGCGAGGTCGTTCCTGGTCGATAATTTTCTCTGGTGGGTTCAGATCCTAGATGTTAGGGTTGACTTGACGATCGATGCTGATGGATAGTCTTGGTTGGTTGTTTCCAGTTTCTACGGGGCTGAGGCTCAAGGAACTAATTTATTACCACGTTCTTGTATACCCATTGCAGGTCTTCCCCCCTTAAAAAGGGGTTTTTAATCGGTCTTGCTGAAGTTTGTAGCTGGAGTTGACTTGGAGGCATTGTTCTTCTTGACGATCTTCATCTCGATTGTCACTCCTTGGTGCTTCGGGTCGGTGCAGATATCACTTCGTACCATTTTCTCCTTACGGGGTTCGCAGATGGGGACGCGTGGTTTTCAGGATGCGTCGAGTCTGCTTACTCAATTTTTTCTGATTTCTAATTAGAAAAAGGATATTATAACCATCTAAGTTCGTCTGGACTTGCTTGGTGGTTGATGTGGTCCACAGCAGGTGCTTACGTCATTTGATTCTTTTGGGTATTCCATTGGTTATTGGTCTTCAGGCTTGTCCTTCTTCAGCTGAGTAAAGGAGGAACTTCATTGCTGACTTCCTTGGTTCTTGAGCTTCATGAAGCGTTGGTAAGAATCTTAAGAGGTACAGCCTAGATTATCGAGCTTCCAGAGGAATCTAAAAGTCAGTGCAAGGACCCTAAAGGTAAGTGGTTTGGTCTGCTGTTTAACAAGGGTACGAGGGGCGCATTCTCGGTTAACCTTAAAAAGTTAGAGAAAGAGCTTCATGTCAGCGGTCGATGTTCGTGCTTTCTTGAATCCTCCTTCGGTGTGATTGGTCGAGGCCAGTTGAAAAGGATGATTGCTAGATAGGTGACGTTGATGGTGCTTGCTTCTGGGTTCAATGATGCGCAGATGGTCTTCAGTGTTGATCGTCTTCGGCCTTGATGATCGTCTTCGTCTTCTCACTGCCAACTATATGTAATTCTTTCTACATTACCTCTCTTTTTGTCAAAACTTGTGGTTAGATAAGGCCAGTTAGTACCGTCACAAACTGGTGTTAGATGTTAGTCTAGAATTTGGTAAGTTGGTTCAAAAGTCACGGCTTAATAGACTTTAGAAAAAGGTTAGTGAAGAATCTTCACAAAATCAGCGGTGGGCTAGGGTTCTCATCCATCTTTCCCAAGTTTGCGGTGATAGGTAGGAGTTAGTTTTACTTCACGGGACAATTTAGGTGGGTCAAACCTAGCAAGGTTAGCGCAAGAGATTAAAGTGCCACTAACTGCTCGTCAAGCGGGTAGGTATATGATCCTCTTTGAAACCCATCATTACCGTTGGTCTCTGAGCTCGAATCTTCGTAGTAACTCTGATGCACTCCTTGAGTTCCTCTAGTTACCAATTCTAAATGAGTCTTCTTATGTCCTTGTTTCATGTCAAGGGTTGTGGTCCTAGAAGATTAGTTGGTACGATCGTGGACTTGAGTCAGACGTTAACCTAAAGTTAGATACGATAAGTTGGTGTAGTATCCCTGTAATTTCACAAGTTAATTTTGTGAGGTGGGGCTCCTGTCTTTACGAGGTTGGCGTGCAATTGCAGTTTCCTTCAAGATCTTGATGCACTTGCTTCAGATGGTGCATGAAGTCTATTGTCTGACTTGCCAGTTAGGTTACCAAAAATTTCCGGCTATTTGGCTAATGATCGGGGGTCTCTTGTATCTTGCGGAACGGTCAGATCTTGAGATGAGAGGGAAAATTAGTTTAGAAAGATTTTCCTTGGCGGGTTTACATCCGCAACAAGGTACAACTAAGGCAAAGAGTTAAAAATTGTTCCTTTTTTTTTTGTTAGGTGGCAAAAGGGAAACTAAACTTTCCTTTTTATCAAGACTCCTTTTCCATCTCACAAACAACACACAAGCAGAGTTCACACAAGCAAGGTGCACACAAGGTACGTCTAGTACCAACGGACGCCTAATACTCGTGGTAGTCGGGGTAACCAAGGTTCCTATCATGAGTTTTTCCTAGGGGTCTTTGTCCAACATTGCTGGTGAAGTCTTCATTTTATCGCCTTAGTCTTCCACTGGAGAAATTGAGGTCGCCGAGGTTGCAACTTGAGTAGAATTGTTGATGTTGAGCTGAGGTCTTCGAAGGTCTCTTGCTTTGTTGACATTGACGATCTTGGCATTTGCAAATCAACCACCTTGAGGTTGAAGGTTGAGTATTTGTGATGGAAGCTTCTTCCTTATGGGTGCTAACTGATTAGGTCTCACTTGGGTTCATCGTCAGGTATACTCTTGGTTTTGAAGGGGTAAGAGATAACAGAAGATTTCTTGGAAAACCTTAAAATAGAGGGGTAAGACGCTGAAATATTTGAGGAGATGAGAAGAGCGAAGCCATTTTCGGACTTCTCTAGATAAAATATATTTTGGTAGTAATATATTTTTAACAAAAATATTTGCTTTCCTAACTAACGTCCATGCTAACTAAGGTCTCCTACAGTCAGGATTGCTCTGATACCAAGTCTGTGGGGACCCCGGACTAGCTGTCCGAAATACCCTTGTGCCTACATCAGCGATCCCATGATCAGTGTGTCGCTGAGCACAATCAAACTGGTAATCAAGGAACATCCATAATTACCGAAGGAATATACTTACTTGATTGAAGTCATACTCTTCAATAGGTATTTGCAGCGGAAAATCACCATACAGCGTGGAGCCCAAGTCATTCGCCTTAACCCTACAGGCAACTGACTGGGAAGCGCCCTAGTTCGCATTGACGTCAGTTCCGTCTCCTTCTTCAAGCTGCTCTTCTTTAAAATCTGGCTAAGACAATAGCCAGGGACGAAACCATTATGAGTACAATGGGAATTGTACTCGCAAACTACCCCCGAAAGAGCATGCACTACCCTTTTCTTTTTTTTTGTTTATAGTTTGAGTAAAACTTTGTTTGCTTTGAAAACTCTAATCTTTATTGAAAAGAGAATGATAGACTTTTGTTCAATAAAACTTTGTCTGAAAACCCTATAACTTTGGTTGAAGTAAAATAAGAGAAATTAATTTTATAACTTTTCATAAACCTTGTATATTTTTCAAAACATCTATAGCCTTTGTTAAAGAAAACGAAAATAAGGCTTTAGATTCTTTTTTTTTTCCATAAAACTGTCTTTGTAAAGAGTTTTCTTTTAAAACATTTTTCCCGAAAAATAGCTGTTTGTTAAAATAAGAAGTCCCTTTTAAAAACATTTTACCCGGAAAATCACCATTTTGCTTATTTATCCAAAACTCCTCCTTTTTCCCGACCATGTCTCATCATGGTCCAATTATTTCCAACAACTCATACCAGCACATTGGCATAGTTGCATAAAACATCCTTCACATCATTTTCTCTTTCAAATCTCAAACATTTTTCCAAAACTTGCACATAGGCCTAGTACAGCCTCCCAACTGTCCATATCCGAGGACTCGGCTATTCGAATAGTTTTTACCCTCTGCAGAGGTAGCACGCTTTTCCCACACCCATCCGGTAGCTCATCGTGTCTGCCACGTCCCTCCATACAAGGTGTATGCGAAGTTGAGCCACCGGCCATAGCCTTTCCTTTGCTCATGCTAGTATAGGAACCTGCCCTTACGATTTCACCATTCCTTCAACACCTAGTACAGGATCCCCCGTCGAGGAACCTAGATGTAAGGACTCGTAGTTTTGCCCGGCGGGCGCGAAGCTCTTCAATCCCTCAATCCCTCAGATTGCCGGGACCCAGGTCAGGGGGTAGGTCGCCATGACCATCCCCTCATGCATAACGGAGTCATCTCCGTCGATGAGGTATCCAGTACTAACACGAGCAAACTATATGACTACGCCCGTTCCCATATTTGGGTAGATGTGGTAGCACAGGTTATCGGCTGGTCGTCATGGTACTAAGACACAATGTGCATTTTCCATAAACAACACCATTTATCACTTCTCCACTTTAACACCGATAACTCGGCATTTCATCATCAACTAGGTACTTTAAAAAGGAGTTTGGAATAAACCATATTTTTTTTTCCATACTATAGTTTGAAAAGGAATTTTTCCACCCAATACTTCCATATAGGGTGTCAAAGTAATATACTTGTATTTTTGAAAAAAGGTTTTCAAAATCATAGCTTTGGTGGCAAAAACCACTTAAGTCATTTATGCTCTTTATGGGTAAAACATGTAAATCAAAATAGACGTATATAAATGCAAGCTCAGTGAAGTAGCTTGCCTGTTTTCAGCATAATGTCCCTGGACTTCTCCTCACTGATCAAATAAATAAACTCTGATTCTTCTCCAATAAATCCTTTCCAATATCACCCAGGTAGCGTTTATATCTAGCGTCGCAAAAAGGAAAGAACACAATCAACACACAGTAGGACACTCCAACAACAATCATCAAGCAATTACTAACAAACAACAATCATGATGGGAAACTATTAGTTAACAAACAAGTTTGGCAGTCACCTCACTACTCATGTTTATAAAAATATGGTTAAAGTTGTGATTAAGCATCTTTATTTAAACAGGAAATACTTCAGACAAAAGTTAAGTTACCAACTCTTTTCTGTAATTCACAACATCCTATCAAGCTAAGGTAGAGACATTAACATGATACTCAAGCTAGCACTCAACTTGAATATAAGCAAGTTTAACAAGCAAGGCTAGTATGTTAACCACATAAAAATAACCTAATTATCAACATAAACCAGCAATACATACCATTTCTAAACTACTCAATCAAGCATCATAACAATCTCATGCATCACACATAGCTACTGTACTCACAAAGCAACACAATTTGATTTCGATTTGATTTAATTAACCATTATTTAAATGTGTCACATTTATGGCAGAAACAAGGGTTTCATGTTTAATTACATAACTTTTGTTATGTTGGTCAAAAAAATGTGAACTAAAATTCTATGGATAGCTACTAATGTGTAGAAGCTAACCCAATTGGATTCAAATCAATTTGAGTTATTAATCTCTCTGTAAAAATGTTTTAGTCCAGAAAGTTAATAATCTAGTTTTTGCTAGAACTCAATTTAATTGTATTCAAAAATTAAATCCTTTTAGGGATAACTAGTATTGCTTAAATGTGAGCTAACAAAATTGGTTTGACCTCATTTGAATTAGCAGAGTATCAGAAACAAACAAGTTTAGGTTTTATACCTTCTGTGGCATTTTGATTATCATTATTTATTTATTAACCTAAATGGGGTGAAACCACTTTAGTGAGCTAGATATTTTCATAAGCTTTCCAGAACATTTTCATTTGCTATTTTTAGATTCTTAGATCTCAAGTTATTGGTTTTCAAATTCTAATCAAATTTCTGACAGAGAAATCTACCCCTTTTAAGTTTATCAATTAGCACATTTGTCATTTTTATTTTAAATCAGGGAATTACCCTACATGATCATGGCTTGCATCTATGTGAAGATGGCATGTTATACTAGCTACAACATTTTAGTTTTCTATTTTTAGGCCTCTGGATAACATAGAAACTTGTATAGGAAGTGGCTATCCCTGTTATTTCATGTGGTGGAGCACACTGATTAGCTAACTTCCCTAGATGTTATCCTTTGCACAGAATTTATTTTGGGGTTCACATCACTTGGTCATGGCATTACTCTAACCATACTAACATGACATGCCACTACTAACATCCAAATAAATTTAGATTAATTTCTATGATTGGATCAAAAGGCCTAAGCAGTAATCTGTTTTCAGAAGTTTCTGAAAACAGACAGAACATAGCTACTTTGCCTCATGTTTCCATCAATCTAGACTAATTATTTTGGAAATCTAAAAGTTGCATCTGAATCTATGTGATTTGCTCTTTCTAACCATGCAAAGATTTCAAATTTTGGTGAGGCAGATTTCTTAGAAAATGCATGCAAAGATGGATAATCTAAACTGTTTCCAACACTTAGCAGTTTTTCCAGAAAATCAAATCAGGCGGGAAACAACCTTAGCCGTTGATCTGGACATCGACGGCCCACGGCCATCACCTTCCTCCCGACGGAGCTGAGAGCCGGGAGAGAGAGGGGGCGGCCGGGGAGGCACCTGCCGGCGGCGGTCGACGGCAGCGAGGGTGCAGGGC
Organism: Puccinellia tenuiflora; assembly: GCA_012064385.1. NCBI lineage: Eukaryota > Viridiplantae > Streptophyta > Magnoliopsida > Poales > Poaceae > Puccinellia > Puccinellia tenuiflora. The sequence goes on from QRDG01001422.1 coordinate 12,954, forward strand.
GGTGGAGGAGGTCTGGGGCTTCCGATGGGCAGTCACGGCGGCGTCGGAGGTGGTGTGTGGCGGCGGCGAGACGGAGCTCCCTAGTGTGAAGAAATCCCGAGCATGGGGAGCTCGCTCCTGGCCACGAGAAGAGAGGAGGAGAGGTGGGGGGGTGGTGCGGCACTTGCTCTCGGCCGAGGGCGGACTTTATATAGGCGGGAGCGGCTTGGTGCGAGGGGGGGGGCACGGGCGCGGCCAGGCATGGACGCGGGCGGCACGGGCGGCGTGCGGGGGCGGCTTGGTCGGCGACAATCAGGGCGAGTGAGGCACGGGCGCGGTGCCTGCGGGTAGAGGGGAGTGTGGCGCGCGTGCTGGCGGTCGGGGCCGGGTCGGGCGCGAGCTGGTTGGGCTGGGGTGGTTGCGGTGAAATGGCGCACGCCAGGTGCTCGACAGTGTGTCGACCGGCAGAGCACCGGCAAATGCGGGCAGGGGAGGGGGCCCTGGTGCGTGGGGTTGGCATGGCGAGATTCAGGGGGACCGTGGCTGCCTCCTGGACATGCTGGTCGCTGGGTGTTGGCGCTGGTTTGCCAAGTGGCCGTGGTGATGGCCATGTCCATGGCATGGATGTTTAGGGCTGGGGTTTAGGGCATGGGGAGTGTGGTTGTTGTCCAGAACGTGCAGGGGGTGCTGGAGAGGGTGCTGGACAAGGAGGGAACAAGCCTAGGGCTGGTTTGGGGGCTACCATTTGAATATAGGGTGGAGGGCACCATTTTGCACTATTTGCATTTTAATGCTAAAGAAAAAGGTGAGGTGCAAGTGTGCAATTGCTGTGGTGATAGGCATTGGTGATGGTGTTCAATTTTGTTTAAGTGTTTACCAAAAATGGAGATCCCATTTTGGGTAAAAGAAATTGTGGGAATGAAATAATTCTCATTATTTCATGTGACCCTGGTTATTATAGGTCTTATTAATTCATGTGACACTTAATTGTCTTCTTATTTTTATTTATCAAGCAAACACACGACAATGAATAAAACACAAGCAATATTCACATCACAACCATGACCACACAATTCAAACCACATGGATTAATCACACCACCATTTCCATGATTAATAATATTCTTTTATAAAATGATCACACTTAATTATGACAAGATGATGTTTAAGAAATATCTCAACTCATAATTCAATTGTTTTCAAAAAGGTTTGAGAAAGGAAACATGTGGGGTAATATATTTCCCACTAGAGTTGTTTTCAAATGGAGTGGAAATCAGGGTTTATAAAATGGGAGTTGCATATACATGCAAAATATCATGGTTGGCTTTAGATAGGAGATAACATATAGATCTCCATTTTATTTTTTTGGGAACACATAATTTTGGAAATACTTTTACTTTCTCAACTAAAAGGTATTTTATTTATTGCTGAAATCAAACATCATTGAAATAAACTTTGGCCAAAATAAGGTTGGAAAAGATATATGGAATTTACTCTTGTCATAACCTGATCACCAAAGTTTAATATGTTTTTATCTTGGTTGGATTCTTGGGTTGATATTTACCAGTCAAACAAGCATATACATCAAGTCACACAAGGTCAAACAGAACAATATACAGAAAAACACAATCAATAATGTAGAAATTTCAAAAAGTTTTTGTTGGTTCTGAATT
>QRDG01001423.1:0-64345 GCA_012064385.1 Puccinellia tenuiflora
CTCGTGTATTTTCTCGATATTTTGGACACCTCCAAAATTCTTAATTAACTATTAATATCGAGAACTCTTTATACGAAACGCTAGTACTCTACTAGCTTTAAGTTTTATTTATTCTCTACAAAACACCTTTTGAGGAATAAATATGTGAAACATCACTTTCACAAAATCAAGCAACAATTACTTTGTGATTCAAACTTAACACAGGATGACTCTTAGTCACTTTCGTATTTAAGGTTTCTATTTCTTCTTTGTAGTTTCGTAGGTATGTCTTGTTTCTCAAACATGACAAGTAAATCATGAATATTATTTTGTAACCTGACAAAACTTTAATATTCTTGAATCCTACTTTTCTTTAGACAAGCTAAACCGAAATTCAATGATCACCATCATTAAATCCTTTATGTGTCAAGTTTTAACCAACATAGCACTTTACTTATGTGCCACTTGATACATAAACAAGCAAGGTTTTAGCTTTTCCATTCCATCAGTTCTTTTATCAATGAAACCTTTTCACGATAAATCCACTAAAACATTTAACACAATCAACAATTGATTTGTCCCTTTTAGTCTCTCATTGTGGAATCTCTATTCATAGTCACATATGAATATACTACAAACTTTATTTGCAACAGTTTCTAATTATCTCATAATTAATGAAACCACTGTTTCACATAACTCATATGCGAAATGCAAATCATTAAATAGACCCTTATTTAAAACAGAGTGTTTATCAAATAAATCTAAATGCTATTATTAAACCCCCCGAAATAAAACCCTTCTTTGAGACCACACAATATCAAATAGTGTGTGATTACAATATCTTAGGACATATCAAACTCCTTTGAAAAATTCTAAATATTGTAATTTGTGATAACACTTCTCACAAGTCCGCATACTAACATATAACTCAAATATTTTGTCTCTTTTGATCAAATCATAAAGACTCAATTTTCTTGTTAACTTAATATCCTAAACTCCAGAAATTTATTTGATCTCATCAAATATCATAACTCGAATAAATACACCTATTTAATCATTTATGATGGAGTACACAAAATAATGACATCTAACATTTGCTGAAAATACAACCAACACTTGTGTTTATTTTCGGCAATTCATGGCACTCTTCCAAAGGGTGGCATTTTAGTCATACTCCTTACAATAAGGCGCATTGATAAAACATCAAAATGTTTATTCAATATTCAGCACGACTAAAACAATTGTCATTATTAAGTTTTGGATATCATTAGTATGTCTTTTATTTATAAATGTTCAACCAATTTATCATCTAGATTATAATAAGAATAATACACTTATAATCGAAAACTTTGTGATTTCCAAGAAGGATCACTCATGAAAATAGAACAACCATTGTCTTTAACATGAATAACCGTCTCACATAAGCAAGACACACTAATTAAAATCACACTCAATTCGATTACAACACTTATTCAAATCCTCTAATCCAAAATGATAAATGTAGAGACAGATCGTTGCCAGCATCAACTCCTTGATTGCCACTATTCCACAACGTCTTCCCATATCCTTTATGCAAATCTCAAGCAGCAGGTTCTGTTTTCATAAAACAGAATGAGTATCAAATACTTATCGAAACCGCCACAATTGCAATTTGGACTTAAACACTTATAACATGTATATCAATATATACTTTCTGCCTTGTCAACTTCTCTTGCTATGGGTTCCACTTTGACATGACGCAGCCGAGACACAAACTCATAGAAAGTGATCAGATCCCTTCCCATGACATAGTCTCCGACATAATTCTTGAAGCTGGGGAGAAGCTAGCGTATCACCCCATCTATCGCGAAACCGTCATTCATCTCGTGGTTCCAAACAAGCACTAGACGATGATGTATCTCATGCATTATCCTCAGGTGTTGTTCCAAGCAAGTGTTCTCTTCCATCTTGAGTGAAAGAAAACCGTTTAGACATTCGAACCTTGCAATTCTAACTTGCGCTGAAAAACAATTTTTCAGTTCACCAACAATCTCCATTGTAGTCAAGTTCTTGAATTGTCTACTTAGGTAAGAATTCATGAAGGTGCACATCATCCACTTGACTTTCAAGTAGGTGGTTCAAAACCACTCCATGTACTCTTCATTGCTTGCAGAAATATTTGGGTTTATCTCCTATTGGTTCTTCTAGCACGTAGAGCTGAGCATGGGTGTTTAGGACTTCTTTCAGGACGCAGGTACTACTCAACAACTTTGACCCATCGAGACGCAGTTTTTCAGCAACGAACTGACTACCGTAGTCAACCATGATCTACAAGGATTTTTGCAAAGACATCTGGACTTTTGTTTATGATAATTTTAGTTCATCTTAATGAACTCCCACTAAACTCAACATCTCTCTGGTTGTTTAGTGACACACGATCCAAATCCACTACACCACAACCGATCATCACGTGAGGTGATGTAGCTTCAATGGTGAACATCACCATGTTGATCATATCATCCATATGACTCGTGTTTAACCTTTCGGTTCTTGTGTTCCGAGGCCATGTCTGTACATGCTAGGCTCGTCAAGGAAACCGTAGTATTTCCGCGTGTGTAAATCTGGCTTACACCCGTTGTATGTGAACGTAGAATCTATCACACCCGATCATCACGTGGTGCTTCGAAACGAAGAACTTTGGCAACGGTGCATACTAGGGAAGAACACATCTTGATATTAACATGAGAGATCACCTTATCATGCTACCGTCGCGATCACATCTAAGCATAATAATAAGGTGCATAAAAGGATTAACATCACATGCAATTCATAATTGTGATATGATATGGCCTTTCTTCTTATGCTTTTGATCTCCATCTCCAAAGCACCGGCATGATCTCCATCTCCGGCATGATCTCCATCATCTTGGCGCCATCACCATGGTTGTCCACCAACTATTGCAACTACAACTAATGCTACTCTTAGCAATAAAGTAAAGCAATTACATGGTGATTCATTGACACGCAGGTCACATAAAATAAAAGACAACCAAATGGCTCCTGCCGGTTGCCGTACTCATCGACATGCAAGTCGTGAAAGATTACAAACATGATCATTGCATACATTATCACAAATCACATATTGGCCATACCACATCACATGACCCCCTCTGCAAAAACAAGTTAGACGTCCTCTACTTTGTTTATGCAATTTTTACGTGGCTTGGGTCAATGAGATAGAACCGTTCTAATCTACGCAAAACCACAACGGTGATATAATAGTTGCTTATTTACTCATCCTTTTGAAAGGCCTTCCATTGAAAATTGCATCTTCACTAAAGCAAGAGAAACAGACACCCGCCAGCCACTTATGCAAAACAAGTTGCATGTCAATCGTGGAACCGGTCTCTCGTGCGTGGACGAGTAAGGTTGGTCCGGGCCGCTTCATCTCACAATACCGCAAAGACGCAAAGTGCACGCGAGAAGGTAGCAACTTAAAATATCAACGCCCACAACACTTGTGTTCTAATCGCACCAACATCTACGAATAGATCTAGGCTCTGATACCACTGATGGGGTCGCAGCATAGAAAACAAAAAAAAATTCCTACGCAACAGGCGGAATAAACCCCAAGGATCTAGATCTATTAGATGGAGGTAGCGAAGATGAGATCCAATCTCTTACCCTTGAAGATCAACAAACGCGTTTTGTCGGTGCAGGGGTTGGCTAGTCGATCCCCGCAACTAGACTCATCTAGTCGCGAGGAGATGTATTTCCTCGAAGTCCAATTCGATGAAGTGCTACGACGGGCAGCACCTCCGCGGTATCCACACCTACGGCTTGATGTAGATCTCCTCCTTCTTGATCCCGCAAGCAAGGTGGAGATGGCTAGATGGATCTCGGCACCATGACGGTTGTGGTGGCGTTGATGATGATGATCTCCACGAGCATGGCTTCGCCAAGCCAAGCAAGAGGAGGGGGAGAGGAGGGCATGGTGCAGCAGCCCTACGGCTAGGGGTGGTGCAGCATCTATGGTGGAGGAGATGGCGGCAGCCCTTCGGGGAGAGGTGGCGCCATGGGGAGGAAGCGGCGGCTAGGGCAAGGGAGAGGGGTGCGGCTAGGCAGCCTTGGCCTGGGTGTGCCGCACCCCCACCCCTCCTTTTATAGGTGGAGGCAAGGGGAGGGGCGTGCTAGGGTTTGGGGAGGGCTGGCCGGCCCCCCCTTTCCTTGGCCCCCAAGTTGGGGCGCCTCCCCTTGGGCTCTAAGCCCACACGCATGAGCCCCTTAGGGCTGTGGTGCGGCTGGCCCATGAGGCCAGTCCACCACCCCTTTAAATCATGTGGGCCCCATACTCCTATGGGCCCCACTTCTAGACCCCTCTAGAACCTTCTAGAATCTTCCGGAACCCTTCCAGAAAATCCCGGAACTTTTCCGATACCTCCGGAAACCACTTTCCTTATATGAATCTTATTCTCCGGACCACTCCGGAACTCCTCGTGACGTCCGGGATCCTATCCGAGACTCCGAATCACCATTCGATCATTGCATCAATTATCTCATCGCTAACCCTAGCTACATCGAAGCTTTAAGTGTGTGACCCTACGGGTTCGAGAACATGCAGACATGATCAAATCAATAATCAATAGCGGGACCGGGATGCCCATATTGACTCCCACATATTCAACGAAGTTCCTTATCGATTGAACCACGATGCCGGAGATTCTTAATCTCATATACGATTCCCTTTGTCTCACCGATATTTAATTTGCCCGAGATATGATCGTCGATATCTCCATATCTAGTTTCATCTCGTTACCTGGCAAATTCTCTTTACTCGTCCATAATATAGGATCACCGTGATTACCACTTAATCACATGGTTGCAACCTTTCTGATGCTATATTACCGAGAGGGCCCAGAGATATCTTTTCCGTCACAAGGAAGGACAAATCCCAATCTTGATTCATGTCACCCAACAAATACCATCGGAGATACCTGAAAGCCACCTTTATAATCACCCAGTTACGAAGTGACGTTTGATGTCCACAAAGCATTCCTCCGGTAAACGGGAGTGACATAACCTCATGGTCTAAGGAAACTATACTTGGCATACTAAAAGTGTTAGCAATGAAACTGTTGTGACACGATCAATTGCAACTCTTTATTATTTGGGTCTTGTCCATCACATCATTACTCCTAATGATATGACTCCGTTATCAAGTGACTATAACAAGTCCATGGTTAGGAAACTCTAACCATCTCTTGACTAACGAACTAGTCCGGTAGAGGCTTACTAGGGACACCTGTTTGTTTATATACCACACATGTATTATGTTTCCGATTAATACAATTATAGCATGGAGAATAAACTATTATCATAAACATGAATATGCTAATAAACCATTTTATTATTGCCTCTAGGGCATATTCCCAACATTGTCAGCTTGAGATCCATGACGGTGGTAGATGGTGCTGGTGGTTGGTCCATGTTGGTTGGAACTCTTTAAATTTCCTGCTGAGATATGAACGTATCTTGCTGATCATCCACAAGTTATCGAAAAGGATGATGTTCTCATTTAAAGTTGGGTTAGCAAGTTCGATCCATCTTGGATAGCTTCGTTCCTTTTGACACCCCTCGATCCTAGGGGCGGAGCGAGCACCCAACTAATGGGTGTACAGAGCTCCCAAGAATCGTATTTTTACTCACATTTCCTATTTATTCAAGGCATATTGTTCTATGCATGAGAGTTATACATAGGTATTCCAAGTCTTTTGCCAAAAATAATGGGTGTACATTTGTACACCCATGTCTCACATAGCTCCACCCATGCTCCGTCCTTCAGGGGTGTTGTTGGGTGGAGAGCAGAAAATTGAGACAAAGCATGTTCATATAGCTTCTTCTTTATTGATCAAATGACGATGGAAGATTTTTTTTTTTTTTGATAAAGGGCTTTATTACTTAATAGTTAAGCATTACACCCGGCCTCTGCATAACAAAGATGCACACAGCCGACAAACTCGAAAAACATAAAAACATAGGCTTCAAGTTACAACACAAGAGATGGTGCACTACGCCTATGGAGGTGGTCCGATACGAAGATCACTACGCCACCCATGTTGTGTAAAAATGTCCCTCGCCGTGGTCTCCAGTCGCACAGAAGCCTCCGTAAAGAGGTCTCGAAACTCCACGCGTTGTAACATGGACCACGAACGGAGCAAACCTGTGCACCGGTATATTACCTGCAAGATAGAAACATTTTTATCATTGAAAACCTTGTCATTTCTACAAAGCCAGAGCGACCAGACAACAGCCATCGCTCCCACCCGTATTATAGTTCTAAACTTGTCATCAATTCCATGCAACCAGTTTCCGAAAATATTCGCAACTGATCTTGGAGGATACAAATTAGAAGATATTTGGATGATTGACCATATAGAACGCGCAACCTTACATTCGAAGAAAAGATGTTTTATTGTCTCATCATGAGGACAAAAAACACACTTCGTACTTCCTTGCCAATTACGCCTAACAAGGTTGTCCTTTGTGAGAATAACTCCTCGACGAGCATACCACGAGAAAATTTTAATCTTCAGCGGTATTTTCATCTTCCAAAGTTTTTCACACTTAACCAACGGCACGTCACTTTGGATGAGGGCATTATACATGGAATCCACTGAGAAACGACCGTTCTCATTCAGAGACCATCGAAAGACATCCGACCCTGTTGAGAGCTGTACCATGGTTAATCTCTGTAGAAGAGCATTCCATGTTGCAAGTCTAGGGCCGGTTAAGTCTCGCCTGAATGCCACATTTGGAGGAGAGGTCCGCATAGTCTCAGCTAGCGTCTCACTCTTGTGGCGAACTATACTGTACAGAGCCGGGTATTGATCCTTCAGAGGGGCATTACCAAGCCATTTATCCTCCCAGAATCTAATTTCCGACCCGTCACGAATAGCGAATTTTCCAAAGCGGAAGAAGTGCTTCTTCGTTGCCATGAGCCCGGCCCAAAAGTGTGAATCACCTGGTCTCCATACCATTTGTGACAATGCTTTTGACCCGACATATTTTCGGCGTAGAAGTGTTTGCCACGTCCCTTCTTCCGAGAGTAGCTTATAAAGCCATTTCCCTAGAAGGGCCGAATTCTTAACCTGTAGATCATGGACACCAAGTCCACCTTGATCTTTAGGGCGGCAAACCACATCCCACCGGGCCAGTCTATACTTCTTTTTCTCACTATCCCCTTGCCAAAAGAATCTTGAACGAAAATAATCAATTTTCTTCAATACTCCTTTAGGCAGCTGGAAAAAAGATATCATATACAGTACCATATTACTTAATACTGAATTTATGAGTACCAATCTCCCACCTAAGGATAGCAGTTTGCCTTTCCAACTGGCTAACCTCGCTTCAAACCGCTCCTCAACATGCTTCCATTCAGCATTCGTTAGTCTCCGATAATGAATAGGTATACCAAGATACCTAATCGGAAACTGACCTTGTTCACAGCCGAATAATTCCGCATATTGAGTCGCAAACTCTTGAGCCTCACCGAAACAAAACAACTCACTCTTATGGAAATTAATTTTCAACCCAGAGAGCTGTTCGAACGCTGATAGAATCAACTTCATGTTCACAGCTTTTTCCAGGTCGTGTTCTATAAAAAGAATTATGTCGTCCGCATATTGGAGGATAGATAAGCCACCATCAACTAGGTGAGGTATGACTCCTTCAATCTGTCCATCCAATTTTGCCCTTTCAATCATGACCGACAACATATCCGCCACTATATTAAATAGGATCGGCGAAAGCGAGTCACCTTGCTTTAGGCCCTTCTTTGTCTGGAAGTAATGACCAGTATCATCATTTACTCGAATGGCCACACTACCTCCAGTGACAAAGTTCCGAACCCAAGTACACCATTCCTNGGCTACTCGTGGAAAATTTTCTACTCCAAGAACCCGACAGACAGCAAATTAATAGCCCCGAGTCCTAGTAGAGCTAAGGACTCAGTGCTTGGGGGCTACAGTGCGCAAATTTTCCTACATAACTGTGAGATCCTGGCTCAGGGCTTAATAGGATTGATAGGATACTCATACCAACAAGTTGCAACTTCTTTTCCGGAAGCTCATCTGAAAAGAACTCCGAAGTTAAGCGTGCTTGGCCCGGAGTAATTTGAGGATGGGTGACCGACCGGGAAGTCATTCCCGGGTGCGCACGAGTGAGGACAAAGTGCGCAGAAAAGACTAGTGTTGGTTTGTGGGGCCAGTCTAGAAATCCTAGAGAGCTGCCAGGGGTGACAGGCCCGGCCCGGGAGTGGCCGGGGTGTTACATTTGGTATCAGAGCCGACCCTTGCGGTAACTCGGGCGTGTGCGGGTCAGAGGCGCGGACATGTGGAGCATGTGCCGGGACTGGACGCACAGACGGGTGCCAAAGGGGGAAGTTCCTGGACTGGGGTTGACCGACGAGGGCGTCAGTCTTCTAAGGGGGGAAGGATGTGAGATCCTGGCTCAGGGCTTAATAGGATTGATAGGATACTCATACCAACAAGTTGCAACTTCTTTTCCGGAAGCTCATCTGAAAAGAACTCCGAAGTTAAGCGTGCTTGGCCCGGAGTAATTTGAGGATGGGTGACCGACCGGGAAGTCATTCCCGGGTGCGCACGAGTGAGGACAAAGTGCGCAGAAAAGACTAGTGTTGGTTTGTGGGGCCAGTCTAGAAATCCTAGAGAGCTGCCAGGGGTGACAGGCCCGGCCCGGGAGGGGCCGGGGTGTTACAATAACAGTTGAGTTCAATTTCAAAGCAAAAGCACCTATCTTAGTCACAAGTCACCGCAGACAGGTGCTTGGGGGCTACTGCAATAGGAGGATGCCAGAAAGCATACAGGGCAGAAGTCAAAAGGCTTACGTTGTGAATCATGTGAAGAGATCTAAGAGCCTCTTGCTCATCAACCTTTAGCCTGGCAGATTGATCGTTCAAGTCGACCGCTTCGGCATAAGCTTCAGAGAAGGGCCGCTTGCTCATCATCCTTTAGCCTGGCAGATTGATCGTTCAAGTCGACCGCTTCGGCATAAGCTTCAGAGAAGGACATGTTATCAGCCACCCGGAGTCGGCTATAGTCAATAGATGACTTGGTCTTGATGATTGGTGGAGTTGTAGGAGTCGCCTTCGAAGAAGTCGGGTGAGCTTGAGGCGCGGCGTCAGGAGTCTCAGTCCCAGAAGAAGGCTGGACTATCAGTGGAGTCGCCGCCCGAGTCCTTGAAGGGGACTCGGGAATGGTGGGAGCCGTAGTTGCACCAGTAGTTGCAGGAGTTGAGGGACCTGTCCTCGTGCTTGTGGTTTGAGAAGTTGAAGGAGGGACAGGTCCACGAGCAGAGGTGACATCAGCCATGCCTGGGAGCTTGGTTACCTTGATACAAGGCCGAGCCCTGAAACATACAAAGACAGAAGTCAGTAGTGAATCCAGTGAAAAGGAAATATAGAAGTCATATAAAGTACAAATAAGCACAAAAGTCATACCCAATGTTGGTCTCAAGGTCCAAGGAGGCCTGAGAGTCAGAAGATGGCATGGACATGCCAGAGTGGTAGGAGTCGGCCTTCTCAGGAGGGGAGGTCGACTTTCCTTTGATGGGAAGTTGGCAATGGATCCGGAGCATCTGCGGGTCCATTAGAACGTAGCTTCCTCTTCCTAGCAAGAAACGACACTCTGCACACGTTCTTCAGGCTTAGCAGGAGAGCGAGTTGATCCAAGGACTCGTGAAAGTGGTACCTTGGGAACAGCCTCTCGAGACCCGTTGTTATGGGAAGCTGGGGAGGAAGAAGAGTGGCTTTTGGCTGAGGACTCTTCAGACAAAGATGGCTGAGCAGCAGCAGTCCCAGAGGTGGTGTGAGCTTGCTCAGTGATAGGAGCCTCTGGAGAGGACTCGTCTTCATCAGTATCATCCACAATGGGAGCCTCTGGAGAGGACTCCTCATCTTCATTGTCATCATCACCATCATTTGCAGTCGGGGCCTCCTGAGAGGACTCCTCGTCTGCATCATCATCGTCTTCAGCGTCCTCTGCCACAGTGGTTGGCTCTGTGACAGGGGTCTCTTCTTCAACCTCAGCCTCAGCTTCAGTTTTATTCTCAGTACCAGCTCCAGAGGCCGGCTTCCAGAAGGAGTCGGTGAGCTGCAACAGAGTCAGAAAAAGTGAGTTAGCAAGCGACATGGGTAAAAGCAAGTTAAAAATGAGGTAAAGTGTAAAGCCTACATCGGGAGCTGGGTTGGTGGAGCAGAAGGGCTGGAGCCCAAAGTGTGCCTGGTCCTTCACCGGCTTCCCAGTCAACTTTTTAATAAGCCGACCAAGTTCAGGTCCATCAGACAGTTGCTCCGTCACCCGGAGGTCATCACCCGCGCAGCGAGTATATGTGCAGATAAGCCGAGTCCTATGACTCAGCGGCTGAATCCTCCAGGTGGTCCAGCATCGAACAAGGTCCATGCATGTTTTCCAGATTGCGAGATAGAAGAGCTCGAATTCGAGTGATCAAAGACTCGACTTATGGCCGGGCGGCCTCCGGACACCTAGCCTTCAGAGAATGATGGGAGTTTGGGTTCATCTGCAGGAGAGGTATCCTTGCAGTAAAAGAAAGTTTTCTGCCAATCTTTGATGCGATTAGGAAATACAGGCTTGGGAAAGACAGAGTGGAGGCGCCGTTGGAGAGCGACGGCGCCGCATTGAAGAAGGGGGCCGCCGGAAGTTTCAGGTTGAGGATTGCAATAAAAGAGCTCAAGCCAGAGATCAAGATCTGGCTTGATTTGGAGATAGTCCTCACACAAGGTGACAAAATTAGACAAAGTGAGAATGGAATTGGGAGCTAAGTCGTGAATCCGCAGCTTGTAGAAGTCGAGGAGCTGGCGGAAGAAGAGATTACCCGGAGGCGTGAATCCGCGGAACAGGTGCTCTGTGAAGATCACCACCTCATCCTTCGCAGGAGCAGGCACCACTTCATCCCCTGGGGCCCGAGCCTTCACATTGGACAGAATAAGGCCAGTCGACCGGTGTGTCTTCAATTGCTCAGCCGTGATCGTAGATCCGCCCCAATCGGCGGAGATCGAGCGCTTGGAGGAAGGAGCTTTAGCGGCGGCGGCGGCCGCAGCAGCGATATCGACCGTCCTGCTTGATGAGGAGGCCTTGGCCTTGGGTGCAACCTTTGCGCGCTTGGGTGCCATGGCGAGCGGGCGGTGTGTGCTGAGCGCGGGAAGGCAAGGAGCTAAGAGAAAGGGGAGATTTGAGCTGAAGGGGAAGTGAGGGTTTTGAGACTTACCCCTTCGCGATTTATAAAGGGGTAAAAACCCTAGAGAGTTACAGTGGTGGTCCACAGTAAACTGTGGATAACGATTCGGTGATAACGATTCAGCGGCTAAAAGCCAGACAGGAAATTATAATAGAGAAAAACTAAAGTCACAAAAGTGGAAGGAGCCGGCTTGTCTCAGAATGGCGAGTCCTGTGACAATGAGAGTCAAGTTATTCAGTCCTTGTTCGCAAGAGTCATAACAAACTCGGCCAGCTAGTGCAAAGGCAAGGGTGGTGGCTTGAACAAGGAATGAGGATGAACTCATTTTATATGTGTGATGTGTTTTTATGCAGGAATTCATCTTGGAGCTAGCAGCAGGCGACTTCTGAGTTGATGACTCAGATTGAAGAAGTCGAACCAAGGAGTCGACCCAAGGAGTCAGAGGAAGCCGCAAAGCTGCGCCCAAGATAAATTCGGGGGCTACTGATGGGGGGATACTTTATAGGTAGGCCCATGGACCCAGAAAGTAGACCCGCCAAGACCAAGAAGGCCAAAGCTGAGTCACGCATCAAGTCGCATGGGCTGGGCTGGAGACAAGCCGACCAAGGCCCATGACGGAGAAGGGACCCGTCAGGAAGGAGTCCAAGCACAACTCGGAGCCCTAACTTGGAAGACCAAGACATAGAGTAGGACTCCGTATTCTAGTGTGACTCGGTGTAGGTTGTAAGTCCAGGGACCCGGCCACCTTTATAAGCGGGGTCCTGGACCTCAGATCGACAGGTCTTAAGCCATTGAGTTCTAAGCAATCCAGAGACACCAGATCCATAGTCGCCGACTCCCCAGAGAGGAGCCGAAACCCTGTAATCAAGATCAGATCTAGAGCAATAAAGAGAAGCAGGAAGTAGGTCTTTACCTCTAATCAAGAGGGGCCGAACCTGGGTAAAATCTGTGTCCCTAGGCGAGATTAATCTCTCCTACGTACTTCGTGCATCGATGGCCCCAGAACTCACCTTCCCAGAGGAAGGACTTGCCGTGACAACCCCACGACAACATCCTAAAAGAATTGAACAAGAATCTCAATTGGCTGAAAATAATATTACTAGTTCCCCTAAAAGGAAAAAGAAAAAGAAGAAGCATAAAGAATCAGGAGAATCTAGTAATATGGAACTTGATAAAGAACCAGTAGTCAATAATCCTAATGATGTTTCTATTTCTGATGCTGAAACTGAAAGTGGTAATGAGCAAGAGGATGATATTAATAAACCTGAAGAATAGGAGGAGGAGACTGGACCTCCTGTTACTAAAAATCATGGTAGGGAAAGAGAGCCATGGGTGCAAAAGCTTATGCCTTTTCCATCAAAATCTCATAAAACTAAAGAGGAGGAACACTATAATAAATTCTGTGAATGGATGAAGCCTCTCTTTTTGCAAATTCCTTTTACTAATGCTATTAAACTACCTCCCTATTCAAAATACATGAAAGATATTGTTTCTAATAAGAGAAAAATTCCTACTGAAGAGATTTCTACTATGCTTGCTAATTACTCTTTCAATGGCAAGATTCCTGAAAAGCTTGGTGATCCAGGTATACCCACTATTCCTTGCTCCATTAAAAATAATTATGTTAGAACTGCTTTATGTGATCTAGGTGCAGGAGTTTGTGTTATGCCTTTCTCTCTTTATAAGAGACTTTTATTAGACAAGCTTATTCCTACTGATATTTCCCTACAAATGGCTGATAAATCTACTACTGTGCCTATTGGTATCTGTGAGGATGTTCCTGTTAAAGTTGCTAATTGTTTAATCCTAACTGATTTTGTGGTGTTGGAAATGCCTGAAGATGATAATATGTCTATTATTCTTGGAAGACCTTTTCTTAATACAACAGGGGCTGTTATTGATTGCAATAAAGGAAAAGTTACTTTTAATGTTGATGATAAAGAGCACACGGTATATTTCCCAAAGAAGATTAACACCAAAATTGGTGTGAATTCCATTGAAAATATTGAAACCATCAAGGTTGGAGCCATTGATTGCCCTATTCGTATACATCATAGAAAATATGAAACTCTTATGATTGGGACAATTGCTATACAATATGAGGTAACATAATTATCTTTTGGAAATTGAATTCTCTATGTTAAATAAATTTGGTGTGGTAGCAAGACTTGATCAACCTTGCTAACAAATCAATTTTAAACAACATAAAGACTTTAATAACCATTAATTTTTCCTATGTTATTTATCTTTTACTTTTCTGTAATTTTTATTTCTTAGTGAGTTTATCCTTTTTAAATATGAATATCCTGTTTTATTAGCTCTTTTTAATCTCATTTAAGTTCCTCTGTAAAAGTTGTCGAAAAATTCCAGAAAAAATTACATGAATTTTATTATTTTAAAAGAGCCACTGGAGTGCTTGGGGCTGACATGGGGGACCCCCCAGGGGCACAGGCGGGTCCCACCCACGGGTGAGGGCCTGGCCGCGGGCAAAGGCCGCTTGTGCCCCTAGAGGGCCCCACCAGGTGAACTGCCTCCCACACACACACACACTCTCTCTCTCGAAAAAAATCATTCCTCCATTACTCAAACCCGAGTTCTTGCTCTTGAGTGCTAGAATTTTCGATCTCCTTGTTCAGCCCATTATTTTTTGCTGAAATTTGGTGCAAATCTTCTCCGGTATGTGACTCCTTCACTCCTCCAAGTAGAATCTTGAATGGTTTTGTATAAGTTGAGTATTTTCTACCGTATATTACCCTTGTTATGAGCTTGCATGCTTGATTTGAAATTTATTAGATGGTTTTGATGCATGTATTAGTTAGTAGTGGGTTATAGGGGGTAGTGTAATGCACTTCTTACATTTTATTTTCAAGTTTTGTGAGGTTTGTTGAAAAATTTCAGAAAAAGAAGAACATGCCTAAGTTCAATTTAGGTGGGATCTTTAAGAAGAAGGAGCCCTCTTCTCGTCGAGAAACGAGAGGGTCAAGTTCTAATACACCCATGAGACCCTCATACAATGAAGATTTGGAGCCACTTGGTGTTATTGTGCTTGCCCGTGAGGCGGACGTGCGTTCATCGGTATACCCATGTTATGAATTTTTACAAGCTGCAGGTATACGCGATGAATTCACTAGACTTGTTACTAATGCAAGTTTGACGGATATTGTATTAGTGGAGAGGCCCCAATATCTTAAACTCACTAATATCTTTGTGCAAAGTTTTAATTTCATTGATGATAAATATCACCCAAGTGTAGAGTTCATGTTATATGAACGATCTTGGAGCATGCCTTTGTCTGAGTTTTGCAGTGCTATTGGTGTGAGGAACACGGGGCTCACAAGCAAGATAAACAAGCAGCCCCCAGTACCTCAAGGAGCTCTATGCCGGAATCTTTCATGATGATTGGAGGGATTCTACGTGTGCAAAATTTGGGAGCATTCAGTTCCCAGCTGTGAGGTATTTGGGCTATGCCATTGCTCGTTGTATCCTTCCTCGGGATAACACGAGTAACATGTCTAGTCCTGATCTTGCTATTCTTGCCGCTGCAATTAATCATGATGATTCCTATAATATTGGTGCTCTTATTGCTCGTCTCCTTAGCACTAACAAAATTAAAGGAACTATTTATGGAGGTATTATTGCTTCAATCATGCTTACTACTGCCATGCTTCCTCCTAGAGAAGATGATTTAGAGTTAGACTTTACTAGGCTTGATCTTGCTGCAATGAAAGCTCATCATTTTGTCACTTATTATTCCACTTTGGAGAACTTGCAGTATAGATTGTTATTTGGTTTTGGATTTGGATAACCCTCGCTTTGTGAGATTGCATGCTCCTGTTTTGTTTAACTCTGCTGCTAGGGATGGATACTCGTTTCCTGAGGAGGTGCTGGACGAGTATCTCGCATCACTAGCCCCTGAGGAGGAGCCAGAGGACAAGCCACTGGACTTGCAGTGGAAGCCACAGTCGGGCGCCAACTGGGGCGTGCCGCCGCCGTGGTAGATGGATCCCACTTAGGCTAAAAGCCTAAGCTTGGGGGAGTACGTATCTCTCACCGACATCTTTTTATTTCGTTCACTGAACTATCATATGTCGGTGTGTTCGTTATTCCTCTGTATATTCATTAGTTTTCTTTTTGTTTTCTTTTTGTTCAGTTGCTTTTGTTGCTCTTTTTGTTTACTATTTGAAAACCCAAAAAGATTTTCTCTTTGTTCGTGTTTCTTTCTTATAATCAAAAAGACCAAAAATATTTTCTTTTGTTTCTTGTTCGGTCGTTCTCTTTTCGTTTCAAGTTGCTTCCTTCCAAAATCGAAAACAACAAAAAGATTTCTCTTTTAGCTTTTGCATTTTCCCTTTTCACTATTTGAAAAACACAAAAATATTTTCTCTTCTTCTTTATTTTGTATAGTTATTTCAGAGTTCAACCCGTGTTTGTGACGACACTTGCACACTTTTATTATTTATATATCTTTCGGTTGTGCAAGTGTCTATGCAGTAATGATGATATTTGGCAGCACGGAGATGATGAGGAAATTTGGTATGAACTCTATTTGTTTTCATTTTTGTACAGATGTTTATCCTCGTGCTCATGTTTTAGTTTGCTATGATAGAATGCTGCGTAGATGATATTGCTTAGCTTTTATGGATTTTTATGCTTAGCCTCAACTTGTTAAGAGTGAATAATTTGTCATGTAGATATGAGCATGTTTTGCATTGTTTATAACATGGTATGGTGAAGTGAGATCCTCCTCCAAAAGATTTATTTGGATTGACTTGGCACATGTTCACACATGTAAAAGACTAAAAATAAAGTCTGTTATGCCTTGACGGTTTATTGTGCTTAGAATTGTAGTATCACTCATATGCTCTATTCATTGATTAATTTTGTCGCAAAGCATGATTATGACAGTGGTGCTCTCGATCGGCCGCTCCCGAGTCTTTTGCTAGCCTCCACTTGCACTGGGTGTAATGGTCCATCCGTGCATCCATATTCCTTAAGCCAAAAGTATTTCATTTGAGTCCACTATATCTTCCTACATGTGGTATTTCCCTGCCACTCCAAGCAAATTTGTCATGTGCTACCTTTAAATTATTCAAAAATGCTTCTTTTTATGTCTCTGTTTTTAGCTCATGAGGAAGCAGTAGAGAGCTAGATATAACTTGTGACAAGCAAGGTCATATTCCCCCTTTTTCACCCGGTGTTGATGGATTACGTCCTCACCTGAATCAACCCGAGAGCAGCTTAAGCAAAATATAAATATAACTCACCATTCTCCTCCGCGCAATGAAAATCTGAGAAATCAACTCTAAACATTGGACAGTGGTGAAAACAAGGAGAAAGAGGAGCGTACTCGCTCCTCTAAAAAACCAGCTGCTCTCACAAGTCTAAAAGCCTTGCTTGTTATGGGGGACTAGATAGCCTCTCTGTTGTGAAATCGTTGACGAAAGCATGCATCTCTCAAAACTGTTTTACTTCTGCTTATAAAAATACAAAAAGCTCTAGCACATGATTAATCCCTGCTTCCCTCTGCGAAGGGCCTTTCTTTTATATTTATGTTGAGTCGTCATCCTTCTTTGAGCACCATCTTATAGAGCATTGCTGTCATTCTGAGTATAATGTGCTTTGTCCCAAAGTTTTAATGATTGGAGCATGTTTGAGATACTTCTCAATTCTGAAAACTTTACATCTAGTCACCGTTTAATGTCTCAAGAGGTGCCCGACATTTATGTTTTGCTCCACAAAAGGGGCAAGCGAGAGATCACTTTACCATGCCTAGTTATATGCATTGCATCGGTGTTACTTGTTTGCATGTTTAAATTATTACTTGTTAGCATATTGTGAGTTTTGCATAAGTCTCTATGATTGCTTAAGTTCTATTGTTTTTGCAACTTCTTTCATTTGCTTATTAAAATACTGATCATGGTTTAAACTTCTATGCTTTAAATGAAGCAAATGTGTTTGTCAAAGTTTCTTTTATCGCATCCAGTTTGTCAACTGAATTGCTTGAGGACAAGCAATAGCTAAGCTTGGGGGAGTTGATACGTCGCAAACGTATCTACTTTTCCAAACACTTTGCTATTGTGTTAGCCTCTGATTTTCAATGAATTGTTTGGAACTAACCCGAACTGACGCTGTTTTCGCAGAATTGCATTTGGTGTCTTTCTTTTGTGCAGGATTCAGAAGTTCGCGGAAAATTCCAGAAAAAATCAGAAAACGTATTTTGAGGGAAAAGAGCCACGGAGCCTGAAGACCGCGAGGGGGCACCCCAGGAGCAGGGGCGGGTCCCACCCACGGGTGGGATCCAGGCCGTGGCAGGGGGCCGCCCCTGCCCCTGGGACCTCGCCTCTCGGCCTCCCTTCGCTTATAAGCCCCCTTTCGACCTAAAAACACGAGCCCCTGAACACATTTTCCAGAAACCTTACGGATCTCCACCGCCATACGAACCCTAAATTCGGGGTCTAGGATCGCTATTCCGGCACCCTGCCAGAGTGGAGATTGCCGCCATCGTCACCGCAAACGCCTCTCCATCAACCATCCATGTCATCCCCATCCATGTGTGAGTAGTTCCCTGCTGTAGGCAAGGGGATGGAAGGGATTGAATAAGATTGCTCATGTAATTCGATGCCAAATTGTTAGGGCATGATGCCTAGTATCCTCTATTTGTGTTAATCATCGTTGGTACAATTAGTTATGCTTAATGCTTGTCACTTTGGGCCCGGGAGCCATGATTTCAGATCTGAACACTTTATGTTTCTATGAATATAATTGATGTTTTGGGTCCTATCTACTAATTGTATGCACTTGTTGTCAACCGGAACCGGAGACCCCGAGTGACAGAAATGGGGACATCGATGGGAATGGTTGGCAACTCGAGGGTTACATGTATTCATTGTGTGTTAATGCTTTGCTCCGGTGTTCTATTAAAAGGAACACCTTAATTGCCATTTGTTCCTTAATTGGCCCGGCTGAAACCGGATGGCAGGACAAAAGATGTCGTGCAAGTTCTTATTGCAAGCACGTACGGCTAAATTAGGAATACATGCCTATGATTTTTTGATACTTGGATGCTATATTTATTATCTTGTTTTGTGCCTAGTTATGTTTATTTCATGAGCTATCTTATTCATGCAACGCCCATCTATCCGTCCCTATGTCTACGGTGCTTTTAATCCTGCTGTTCACAATCAATATTTCTGCTGTTACCATTGCTGCCTTTATTTTATTACTACTGTTACTGTTCTACTGCTGCTATCGAATTACTGTTACTACTGATAAACTGCTTCGAGAGAAATCCTTTTCAGGTGTGGTTGAATTGACAACTCAACTGCTAAGGCTTATAAATATTCTTTGGCTCCCCTTGTGTCGAATCAATAAATTAGGGTTATACTACCCGCGAAGACTGTTGCGATCCCCTACACTTGTGGGTCATCATGGGACCCCTTGTCAGATATTTAACCTTTTCCAGAAATTCCAAAAAATAATTAAAATTGTAAAACCAATATCTTTTTATTTGTTTCCCAGAAAAATATAAATAATATATCAAAATTCTCAGAAAAATGAAAACTATTTGATTATGTCAAATTAATGCTTGTTCAATAAACTAAAATTAAAAGTTGTTTAAAAATTACTAAAATGCCATTTTTGGATAAATATAGGAAGAATTCAATTTATGCAAATAAAAATTGAATAAAAATTAATTTAAATTACAGAAAATATACCAACAAATCTACATGTTTAAAAAAATATAATATCTATGAATTTCCTAAATACATTAAGGTTATTAAAGTTTATGTGATTAAAACCAACTTAAAATTAATTAAGAAAAATAAATAAATTCTTCATTTCTCAAATATTAACTCAAGTCTATATTACTTAAATAATTATTTTATGTATAAAATAAAATATAATTTAAAGTTTTATTATCTAAATATTTCTTTTAAAATAAGAAGTAAACTTCCTTAAAGAAAATTAAATTAGATACATATTATTTAAAAATCCCATATTATAATTTAACCATTTATATAGGTTATAATATAACATTTGAGCTCTATTACCATTCTGTAAATGATTGTCCCGTTACTCATCCTAGGTAAAACACACAAAGAAGAGTTCATTTGAACATCATCCACTCTAGTGCTAATAATATTTTAAAGTAGTTAGATAAAATAAAATTATGAAATAAATGCAATTCTTAACCAAGCACCGGAAAGTTGTTTATTAATCATGTAAAGCATTACTTTGATAATCATAGCAAACACCTAAGTCTGAACGTTAGAATGACTCAAAGTATTCTACCGTTAACAAAGTAATCAGTAACGCGAAACTCATACTTGTGAGCTTGGGTACTTTTTGGGTTATTTACGATGCATCTCATATTTATGCATAATTGCATCTTGCAAGTGTTTCCAGTAGTCCTTACTCGGACTACGTTGCTATTTTCAGATCTCCGAGTTCTAACGCAACCCTAGAAACCCAAAGGGCATGATGCTATCTTTGCCACAGGCAAGTTCATCACTTGCTCATACCTCTTGAAATATTTGTTAAGAAACTATTTGCATAATACTGTTATACTATCACCTATATCCAAAAAGGAAGCATAAATCCTATTTTTATAATAATATGACTATTTGGTTATCTACCCGAGGGGTGATATCCTGTTATTGGTTGGCGATGGAACAAATGGTAAGATGAATAGGTACAGTGCTCCATCGCATGGGAAAGCATTACCGAGGATTTAACAACCAATGTCGTCAGAATTTTTGCGCCGTAAAGACGCGTTAACCATAAGGCTTGGAATGGGACGGGAAATGTCATATGTGACCTTCTTCCGTTCGCATGTCAACGGGCAGCCAGTGCCGTACGCTGTAGATCTTGCGGGACTACATGCACATGGGTGGGATCCCTTAATTCCCACGGTACCTGGTGTCTATGATGGTCTGCAAGGGGATGCCTAGATAGTTCTACCTTGCGGGGTAGAATATCAGGGGTGATTCTGCTATGCATGAATTGGGTGGGCATGCGGGGTGGTGGAGAAGCACAGTGAATGGCTTGGATCAAAAACTGGGCCCCACACCAAAGAGTGTGTGGACGGGAAAGATCGCCCGGTTGTGCAACAAAGTCTTGATCTCTTATGGGTAAAGTAACGCACCGCTGTAGAGTGTAAAACATTGTGACATGTTACTCCTTGTTCCGGGATGGAGCTGCGAACGCTGCAG
Source organism: Puccinellia tenuiflora (assembly GCA_012064385.1). Classification (NCBI taxonomy): domain Eukaryota; kingdom Viridiplantae; phylum Streptophyta; class Magnoliopsida; order Poales; family Poaceae; genus Puccinellia; species Puccinellia tenuiflora. Next base: position 20,444 of record QRDG01001423.1, read on the forward strand.
GAAAGGAACTCCATGAAGTTCTAGCACATGTGAAGGATGACGGGCATAGTCTTCAGAATAAAAGAAACCTCTTGAAGAAATGTTTTACAAAAACCTTGCATTAGCTTCTGACTCTTTTGAGTCTAAAGCAGTAGTTAGTGCATCAGACTTCCCACCGTACATAGTGAACTTGCTGGGTAACGCTTGTTATTCACCCTTTCCCCATTTGACCCCTTGCTTAGAATTTTGGAGCCATCAAAGGAGTTGTCGGTAGTCCATCACGACATCGAGATCTTCATAAAGGAATCAACCGCTACTTCACCAACGGAAAAAACGACGACAACTATGGCAACTCGGGACCAATGACAGCGATGTCAAGGAGATCACTCTGACAATGAAGGAGACCTTGTCTATTGGACGGAAGAGTACAATCTTGGATAAAGATATTCCAGATGGAGTAGATTAAGACTGTGACAACAGCAGTAATGGATTATGAATTAGAGCTAGAGTTAACCTGCAGCTTAGTGCTACGAATTGGCTCTTTTCCGGATTTCATTTGCACGAGATTATCGAGGAAGTTCTCGAAGTTTTGTGATATGGGCACGACGGAGGAGGTGCAGCCTAATTTCAGGACTCCACCAAGCTAGAGTTGTCAATTGTAATTTTATTTATGTCTTTGCTATTTTTAATAAGTGTTCGTTTTGGGCCTGTCCAACCGAACTAGCTAGGCCCATTAGTGGGGCGCCCCAACTAGGTCGGTACTGTAGCTACAGTACGCCCCACCTCATCCATATAAGGGGCTGAGCGCATTAGGGTTTCTTAGCTTTGGTTGAATTAAATCTTGTAATCCTGAAACTCACCACCAGCCCTACGGGGTTGGCCCCCATGACGGCGTCTCGGACGTTCGTCTAGTTATCTATCAATAAATACGTGAGAGTTCTTGAATTGTTAAGAGTAATCATGTGTGCTTGGATGTCTTTGAATCTGTCAAGGGAGTTCAAGATCTATCGGTCCTATGGACCATCAAGGTGCATCGTGAAAGATCGGAAAAACAGTCTTTATCATTTTGTATTTAATAGTGTTGTAATCCTATATTGTTAACTTGGACCTGCTATGTTTCTGTTGTACCACTCTGAGGGATGTAACATTCACGGATAAGTCCTTCTGTGAGTGTTATGTCAACGACTTGCGCACTACATCATGCAGTGGTGTGTTGGGTCACCGCACCGTCCTCCTACCCTTCCTCCTTTGCCTCCTCCTCGTGTCGACACCGGCCGCCGGCTATGCGCTGCAGTGCCCAGCTTCCTGGCCCCCTTGTCCGCCGTGCCCCAGCCTGCCGCCCTGCCCACCGCAGCTGTGCCCCAACCCCGCCCCGTGCGTGGTTGTGGAGCAGCGGCAGCACTGCTGCCGCCGGCAGGGCAAACCGACATCCCAGGATTTCCCGAGGCTGTCCCGGTGCCGGCGACGAAGGAGACGCCACACGAGGACTTCACCACCCCGGCGATGCCAATGCCGACGACGGCCAAGGAGTGGAACGGCGGCACCGGCGACGCAGTTGTGCTGCGCGTGCGCAACCTGTCAAATGAGACAATATAAATACAAGGGTTTAGATATGCCATTTTGCTTTTCTCATTATATTTTTTCCACTGGGTTTTAGAGTACTAGTCTTTTCATATTTTCTCATAGGGTTTTTGAGGAAAGGATTCTCAGGATATCATGATCAAAGACAGTCCAAACATATACAAGGACTTTCCAATACTGAACACTATATGAACACATTCAAGGTGGTGATCCCCCCCCCATCCTTCTCTCAATCTTTAGTTCTATATATGAAGACAAAGAGCACCTGATTCTCTCAATCTTTAGTTCTCAAACATATACATTCGATTGTTTTACTACTAAGTCTACACAATCACGCACGCACGTTCAATCTCTGAATTCGTTTCTCCTTCCAAGAACCTGAATGAACCCAGCCACGGCGGCGCCAATGACGAACCAGGTGACACCGGCCAGGACGACCTGGAGCTCGAAGCTGTTGACCACTCCCAGAGCAGCCGCACCGCCGATGTGGTCCTCGATCACGCCTGATCCGACCATCTCCTCCCTGCTGTACCCGGTGATCCCCGCCGCAACGATCCCTATCAGCAGCGGCGCCGTCAGGTCGATCCTCGCGCTCCTCGCGGGCGCTCTCGTAACACTGGCTTGTCTACGCGGGTGCTCTCTCTTTAACGGTGCGGCGCTCCGAGGGTCGAGCGTCGGGAACGAGGCCGAAGACGGCAGATTCAGCTGCGGGGTCCAGTACTCGTCGCGTTGACGGGCGTGCTCCGCCGACGCCGTCGTGCCTTCCGCCTTGCGCCGCGCGGCTGCCTCCTTGAGCCTCTCCGTCACCGGGTCGGTGTCGGGCGGGGGCGAAGACGGTGGCGGCAGGAGGCGGAGAGGAGCGGGGACGGCTGCGGTGGCGGCGCCGGCCGGAGCTCTGAACGGCCGCCAGTACCACCAGTTGGACATGGACGTGATGGTCTGGACCGCGGAGCTCCTCGACTGCCGCGCAACCTCTGACTCCTGCACTCACCGTTGATGAGATTAGCTGAGCTGAGCGTGTACAGAACAGAGCAGCGGCACTTGTCGGTCAGTCGATGAAGCTGGATGGTGTTACCTCGGATTGCCTGGTGGAGGTGGTGGACCTCTGCTCCATCTCCTGGAACCTGGCCTTGAACTTTCTGACCTCGGCGAAGATGTCCGGCGACCCCGCGGCGTTGGCCTCGGAGACCCGGACCCTGCGGCGCGGCAGCTTGGACATGAGGAACTCCAGCGCCGCGAGGTCCGACCTCTCAACCATCCTGGACCGACGGATGCACCGAAATCAACTCAATCGTTCATGGAGATCATCAAGAAAGCAGAGACTGAATCAAAAATCGTACAAGATGCAGTCGACCGGGCAGGTCGGAATGGCGTCGGCGATGCGGTCCTCGGGGCCGGCCCACTGCGCGACGACGCGGGCGCGGCCGTGGACGGACTCGATGGCGGCCGGCGTGGAGCGCGCACTTGAGGCAGCCCACGCAGGCCACCTCGTCGACGAACACGGCGCGCGACTCGGCCTCCGCGCCGCGCCACGACGAGTAGAGCGGCCGCCCCGTGTACCCCTGGAACTCGGACCGCTTCGCCTGCTCCCGGTCGTAGGCCTGCCGCTGCGCCGGGTCCGAGAGCAGCGCGTACACCTCGTTCAGCACCACCGCCATGTCGTGGTGGGCGGCGCCGTCGCCGGCGCTGGCGGCGTTGACGTCCGGGTGGCACCGCTTCTGGAGCGCACGGTACGCGGCCTTGATCTCCGACTGCGGCGACGAGGGCTCCACCCCAAGCAGCGAGTACAGGTCGTAGTCCGTCGCCCACGACGACCCGCGGCCCCCGCTAGAGCCTGACGATGACGAACCGCCGGTGCTGCTCGAGGAAGCCGCTTGGCATCTGTGGTGGTGGCGCGAGGAGGGCCTGGAGCCGAAGGACGGCTTGGGGTTGGCGAGGGAGACGGCGGTGTTGAGGAGGAGCGCCGGCATGGCTGCTCTGCTCTGCTTGATTGGATTTGCTGCTGCGTCCCGAATGGTGGGAGAAGCTTCAGCAAGGCGATGCGTACACGTCGTGGAGCGAGAGTTACAGGAGAGATTTTTCCGCTGATGCTTTGGAGCTTTTTGCTCAGCCTTTCTACTTGCGCCCACGTAGCTGATATTTTGGACCAGCGTAGCTAGCCTCCAGAAAAAAAGGACGACTTCCTGTAATCAAATTGATTGAGAAATAAACCTAAGCGGTGACAGCTCCATCATCTCGTCAGCACGAAAACGAGATGTTCAGTAGTTGCAAGGGACCACTAAACGCTTTCTCAGCAGCTAGATAACGAGCCTGACAGAAAACCTGAAATGTCCTGCAAGCATCTTGGCAGCAGCTATGTTTCTGCAAGCATTCGGCCATGAACCTGGCCAGCCTGAGGTTTGCATCTCTGATTAAAAACGCCGAACAATAGTTCCTATCATGTATAGAACTGGTCATGACATGAGACTTTGCAAGGAATCTGCACTAGAATGTGCTGTGGCTATACAAGAGCTAGAGCTAATATTTACACACAGGCCCCATCGTTTTCCATTCTAGCAAATCATGGAAAAGCAAGTGGCACGGCAATCGTGGCCCTCGGATATTTTCATGGCCTGAATATTTTCATCGTTCTGGATACTTGCGTCCGGCAAAATGGACATCGTGACACCGAACTCGAGCATCTATTACAAAGGACATGGCCGCATGGTATTAGAGTCATGTCGACCTCCGCGTTCAGGCAGACGCGGCATGACCATGCCGCCTTGGCAACATCGGCTTCTTTAACAGCAGACTCAGCTTTCTCCTACAGTAGCAGTTCAACAACTTTTCAGTGTCACGGGCAATCGTATCAACAAGTGCTTAGAATTCAGAAGAGTGGTTTCATAATGCTAATAACTAGGCAGCTTACAATATGCTATGCAGGTGCTATAATGAAGTGATTTTCACCTAGAAAATTATGTTGTTCAAATTATGAATGAGGAATTTCCTTAGTCAGTGCCCCTAAGAAAACATCTACAGATCCGGGTGAAAATCTCCTAAAAACATGCTACACAAGAACACAGCCTGTATCTTAGTAGAGATGACTGACAGGGGAGACCAGTGCATTCAAGAAAAATAATAGATATTGAGGTGAACAAACCTGCTCCATCAACAGAGCCACTTGAGATTCTTTAAGCTGGTCTTGCAGGGAAAGAGTAGTCTGTAGCAGTGTTTCCTTCTCGGCATCCATCCTTACCCCTGCAGCTGAGAGCATATCGTGGACTGCCTGTACCAGCTCGGTGGAAGATACTTTGCCGTATTCAAGCCCAGCAGCCTGTAAACAGCAAAACTATTTATGGCGACAGTTCAGCTTCCAAAGAGTAGAGGCTGCACACACACACAAAAAAAAGGAAAACTAACCATATCGTCTGCGGTTTCAGTTCTAGCGCTGATGGACGAGTGGCCCAGTTGTCCAGCTTCTGCCACTCTACCACCATCTAGTTGGAAAGGTGCAGAAGAGAGGTCAGCCATTGAAACACTCTTAAATGAGTAAACCTGACTGGAGAGTAGCATGCGAGTCTCGCCAGGAGCTGTTTCCACTGGAAACCTGTAAAGTGCTTGGCCAGCTGATGGCCTTACATCTTCAGGGACCCTACCATACCTAAGCTTTTCCCCTTCTTTTCCTGTCTTCCATGCCACAATTTCTCCGCTATAGAATGGTCTTAACGGAAGGAATTGTACCTGGCGAGCATCTTGTGATAATAACTCTACTCCCACGGAACCGGCATACCTTCCTTCGCGTTTCGAAACTCCAATGTCAGTGCCTAGATGGAGTATTTCGAGGACTTCTTTCTCTGAACCATCTGGGCATGAAAATATCGAAGCAATTGGCAAGATCACAGGCGCCCCTAATCTGTGACTAACAACAATTCCCACAACATCATGTATTGTCAAAAAACTTGGGGGCTCTGCAATTAGAATATGACCCATGGATTTGTTGGCAAAATAAATGCTTCGGTGCTTTCCGTTGCTTGACCATTCAGGAATAGAAGGATGCTGAGCAGTTCTTGTAACATCTTGGAGATTGGGAAGCAAAAGAAAGCGAGTATGGACATGTTTAACGAACTGCAGATTCTGTGATATATCCTTCAGTATAGTTTCTATCTGCACTACATTGAGGGCTTCAAAAGAAGGGAAATGATTACTTATACCGATCATCACAATCCTTAATGCATCATGCAATGATTTGCGGAGCAGCTTCTCTTTTACTCTATCCAGAGTAACTGAGCAAATGCTGTCCAGAAACTGAAGTGTTTCTTTTCCGTCAAGTTCCTGACAAGGGAAAATTTAAGTTAACTTGACATATAAAAACAATTGGCATTGCTTCTACAATCATTTAATTGGCAAAGAAATATCAGATCCCGTTAGAGAAGTGTACCTCTACAATGACATCCGAGAGCTTCTTTATGCCCAAGGCCTTGCAAATGTTCTGAGGAAGATCTGGGTGAGCAAACCTTATCCTGGATGTATTTATATTACTCAGCAAATGAGAACCATATGGGTCAATATACACACATGATGAAGCTGAGACAAGCCTGCAGCCATCATCTGGTATTACAGAATCAAAAAGCCCTTCTGAACCATCTGAGATAGCCTGGTTGACTGCTGAACACATGTAGTCCAAGATTTCCATAACTGCACGGAGTTCGTTTGGGTTCAGGCGCTGGTAACCACATGCCTTTTGGATATCCAAAAGAAGCTCCTTCGCGTAAGAGTTTGTAAGACTTTCCTGCATCCCAATTTCTCTAAGAATGGAGACAGATGGAAGATACAGACTTGGAAGTTCGAAAGCAAAAGGTGACATGTTGATAGTCAGACGAGCAAAAAGTGATTTCGCTGCTATTAAGCGAGTACCATTTGCAACTGGTATAAATGCCAGATTCTGCAATTCTGTTTTTTCTGCAAAGACCAAGCAATAAAAAATCAGTTTAGAGTAATGGTGGATCTCTTTTCACAAAGCAGCAAAAACTCATTGCACCTTTCCCTTATGTGGTTCTCTTTATATAGCATAGCAACGAAGAGCAGGCTCAAGGGAACGCCTTGGTAAGTTCATTATTAATGATTTTGGCTTTATGGTTATGAGTTATGACTTCTACTGCCGTCATCAAGCAACATGGATAAGTATAATGAAACATGATCATGGTACAGCTGTTTAGTTCTTCATGATATCAGTAAGAAGTAAATCTCAATTAGAACAGAATGACTCAAGCAGAAATAAATCAAGATACTGAGTGAGTGCAGAGCACAAACCATTAAGAATATTTCACCCATCCTATACAGAAATACAGAGTATCTACAGAGCTGTCCTCAAGTTTTAGCGAAAAGGAAATTTAGTTAGATCAAATGATATTTAGGAGACTCGCATATCAATTTCAGGTTCAAGTGTGGTCTCGCCATACAGGCCACACAAAAATTTGCATGATTGCAGTCAAGTACGAATCCTCACTAAACCGAATCAGGACTGGTTGCAATGGTAAGTATAGCATTAGGTGTCTTGTAGTAAGAAAAGAGAGAACAAACTTCACCACAAGTAACTGGAATTGAAGACAATGCAAAGGTGAGGAACTAAAGATGTTATCACAAAAGGCAAGCAAATCTAATGGCATATACAGTGAGGTAAAAGTAATTAGTTGTGTATCTGTGCTACCTGAAGACGATATTGTCCCCCATACTTTATCCAAGTACTGCAAGATCCTGAGAAAGGCATCTTCTACTGTCATTATCCCTGATGAAGATGGCCAGTGCGCCAGGGTGTCCTCACCATTGCCTCTCCCAACAGTCTGTTTAGTTTCACAAAAGTTAAGAAGGAATCATTTTGATATTAACATGTAAGTATTTAACGACATTGACCTGCAAGTGCTTCAGAACTGTAGAGAAGGCAGGAGGACTCCGAAGCCGAAATGCTCCCCAAGAATAATCAGGGGGAATAATTGCTTGTTTGGCAAGAATTGGAGCAGAACTCCATGCTAATGGCCAGTCTTTTGATAAGATAGCTTCACTATAAGAGGCAAGTACCCTTTTACCCCCCTTCTTGCCACCAATACTTGGAAAGCCTTTTTCTGCAGGCACAAATACAATTTTCCCGATCTTTTGGCAAAAATCACTATTATACAAAGTAGCAAAATTTGCCAAAATTACATTTACAACAGATTCTGCCAAGGACCATAACTCAACAGGAATTTCATTTTTTCTGTCTGACAAGTCTGCGTCGAAGTCATCATGGTTTTCTAAAGATGACATCACATCATTCCCCATTGATTCTATTTTCGTCGCACACTGTATTATCATATCAGCCTCTGTGGATGTTCGAAGACCTGCTTTTCTGAGTATAGCAAGCCAACCATCTGACATGAATCTTTCGCCAGGGAACTTATTTCTCTCCCCGGAAAATACTGAGGCCAGCAAAGCATCGGAAGGGTCAAATAATTCCTTTGGTTTGAACAGCTCTGTACAAAACTCATTTGCATTTGTCACAAAATTAGTTTCCATCAACGTACTTACTGCAGCTGAATTGAGTTGCAGATCTCTCCAGTTAGCATACAAGTAAGCGAAAATATCTTCCTGCTCTTGAACTGTTTTATTCCCAAAGCCGGGCAAAGCAAACCTCACTAGTATTTCTTGATCATTTAATTGTTCAACCCCCAAAGCCTGAAGAAACAAATTTCCATCATCTGAGCTAGAAAGACACCGGGAATCACTGGGGTGAAAGAATGATGTAGGAGAAATAATGCAATGATCAGATCCTGACAGACTAGTGTATGTTCCTGTAACTGTTTTATATATTGGAAGTTCTCTCAAGATGTCCAGTTCTTCTCTCTGGTAAAGGTGGCTGCTAGATAATCTGAACTCTGAGACAAATAACATGAACAGTCTATCACAATCTTCGCTTGATAGACTGAGTGATGAAGGTAAATGAGCAGCATTTTTCAATGCAAGTAACTTAGAAGCAATCGTCTGTCCAAGAGCTCGATTACGTGAAGGAAACAAATTGCATATGGCAGCACATTCTGGGAAAGACAAGTCGAAAATTGGTATGTTCAACTGATTAAGCAGAGGAGGTAACCATGGAAACTTTGAGTTCATTGACTCGAATGCAGTATCAAGTGCGCTCTTCTGTTCAGCTTCACCAGTGTCATCTCCTCGTGGATCAGATGTGTCAACTTCTCTAGCCACATCATCAAACGTCTGAGTATTTGAATCATCCACTGGAGGTACAAATATTAGATGGCATTCTTTCACACAGCACAGAACTGGCCTGTTTAGAAAAGCAGGAATCAAGGGCCAGTCAGACAAAAGGGAAAGGTCGCCATTCAAGGAACTAAATATTTTCCAGAAGCTTCTAATCCATTTTGGAGACGGCCCAGTAGTTGATGAATCAGCATTACTGTCCCAGGGAATCCATTGTGGCTTCCTCTCGATTGCACGTACCCAACGTTCATCAAATATGTGCTTCAAATGGCCTGATAATAAGTGAGGAGAAAAACTCCTCAACTTCAGAGGCGTATGAATAACCTGAGTGGAGAGCAGCAGCGCCAAGAACGGTTTTTCTAAACATTGGTGATGGATAAAGCGATCCAACAAGGGTCGCATCAATTGCTGCTGCTCCTCACTGGCAATCCAAAGTTCGGTAGCTCCCAGCCTCGTTAGACATTTTGTTGACGTCGGAAATGGGACACCTTTGAGTTCAGATATGATAGATGACAACACACTATTCTCACCAGCCTGAGCCCTATGGGATGCTGGGCCACTGGTCTTGCTGATATCCTCCACAACACCCCGACCGAAGTCATATAGGGCCTTCCCAAAGTATGTCATAATTTCAAGTGCGTCACCCCCAGAAGTACCTGTCCTCTGTGTGCTTGTGTGGTAAGACAATGAGCTGCTTGAAGATGGCATAAGATGTGGTACGGAAGAATTCACTGGTTCAGCAAGTTGACCGTTAAGGTGTGACTGCTCAGGTCTATGTAGATCTGAAAACCGGTATGGGTCCATATCTGAGAAGCAATATTCAAGAACATCTATATATGTTTCAATAGATCGAAGTAAAATGGTTGAAGACTCTTTTAGTAGATTTCTAACCATCTGAGGCCTGATCTCTCTTACAGTAACTCCAACTGCTTGGATTTCACTAACCAACTCCCATGGAACAGAAAAAACAGGATAGTGCTCTTTAATGAAACTACAGACAGTAGCAGATGGTAGGTTATCATCATCTCCACTCCCTGAGTGAGACAAGAACATACCTTCACCCACTTTAACAAGATTTCCCCGGTAAAGTTGCCAAACAGGGAGATCAGCCAACCGTAAATAGAATGGTCTTATCACTTGCTCTATCAAGGATTGCCAATCTGCTTTAGATGTTCTTGGTGAATTTAAATTAGTTACAGTAGAACCATGCCCAGTGAGTGCAGCTGTAGATTGTCTCGATCTTGGCCAAAAAGAATATACTCTATCACCATAAGCCTGTAAAATAATACTCAGAGAGTGTGCACACCTTGACTCAATAGCAGAAGATAGAGGGTCTTTCCTAAGCTTTTGAAATTCTAAGACCATCTCGACATATGAATCACGCACGCATAGCATAAGTTCCTCGTTCCATGCTTCAACCAATTTGTTTCTGTCCATTTCAAATTCTCGCAAAGATCTATCATGTGTGCTGCCAAAAATGTAGCGCCCGCCGTCATGCCTCACAAGGAAATGGCCTAGAGTTGTGACTGGCATGCGTATTGACCCAGATAGCGGCAGAGGAGATAATATACAACTGGATGCATTTATATTGGTTGGTACTCCATTTCGAGCTATGTGAGCTGCTACTCCAGCAACAGGGGTTAAGTTGTAGGCAAGATACCGTCTGAAACAGAAATAAATCAGCATGACAAAGACGCTTTCATCAGCAGACAGATTTAACAACATTTGTGTAAGTTTCTTTGGAAATGGTCAAAGTAGGTACAGCAAATGGAATTTTAATATTCAAAAGGTTCACAACTATAGTATGATCTGAAAGAGACAAACCTGTCAAGAGCCATATTCCGTGTCTGCCCTGATCCAAGGCAGAGGGCAACAAACCATTTGTCAATATAACTGCAGCCACTCTCAATCACATGCACATCTATAGCTTGCATTTTGATAGCTGCACTTGTGCTTGCAAATATTCTGGATAACTGAAACTTTCTCCATTTCTTTTCCGAAAATGGGTTCCTCAGAGTAGCTACTGATGGGTCAACAAGCACGGAATAGTTCAGGGTTGGCTGAGAGGCTCCATCCTCCCATGTTGATAAAGATACCTGATCCAAAACACATTGACAGCACTCAATAAATGCAGAGGATCATGTTTGAGTTTTATATATTATGCTGTCAAACCGTCCACTGAAGCTTTATCATCACTATGTCAGAAATAGATGCCATGTACTGTATTGTAACTATGGTTTTTAGTACTTCCAGCACTCCATATTTAAGTCACTATCGAGTAGATGCAGCAGAACCGTTTCTTGTGACTACTATCTATAAAAAAGACTATAGAGGGTTGGCGATGTACAAATAAAAATAGTAACTTCATAAAAAAAAGTAACCATGTATCAAATACTGTTTGATAAATTAGTCTACACCCAAAAGATCAACAGAGATAGGAACGTATCAAATACTGTTGATAAATTAGTCTACATCCAACAGATCAACAGAGATAGGAAGTGTTCTGGCATTTTTACCATAAAATTATAAATCTGACGTTTCAGTCCATAACATCTATGTCCCTCTGATCCAGCTCTATAACATGTTTACACTAAAAAAATCTACTAAAATAGAATAGCAGTCCCAAATAATCCCAAGAGAACTTAATAAAACAGAAGATAGTACCAAACAACAATATGCCAAACCATTTTCAGTGCTTAATAAGCTCATGCAGTTATTAAAAGTGTATCAAATAAAGGAAGAGTGCTTGCTTATAAATTTTGGACGAAACAGAATGTCGATTTTCAAATATAGGCTAAGCCAAATCAAACAAAATACAAACTATGCAAAACTTCATATTAAGGTAATGAACAATGAAACGTAAATGAATGTGTCTTATTCAAAGTTTAAAGTACATTAACGTGGTCATATCATATGAAATGGAATAGTAGAGTAACTAATTCTGAGTGAAGAAACACACACACACGCTGTAACACTTTGCAGCGGAGAGACTAAACAGAATGTTCAGAAAGTATTATGAGTTACTACTTTAGTGTGCCAGCCATCCACAAATAGCCCTTACCTGAATAACTGACCTCAGGGACAGAAGAGTACTGGATGGATTCTGTATAAATCGGTCAAAAATCTGCTTTACCCTGTTGCAACCTGTTTCAAGTTCTTTTAGACATTTTGATGATAAAGGCATCCGAATAACAGTGGAGTTTGCAGAAGACAATGAAGCCTCCTGTGTAACACGCATTGGGAGGAACTGATCACGAAATCTCTCAACCAAGTCATTTCCTGAAATTCCAGCAGTGTTAAGGGTTTCATCCAAAGTATAAAAAACATGAGTTGATACTAAACAGGGACTTTATCAAAAATACAAATATAGACAACAATGAACTAATGATGAAAATTCATGTGTGCATATAATTTGTGAAACAGTAATGCAACAGTTAAATTAATGAACTACTGCAGTAGCATAAATAATATATCCAGCAGACATGGAATAATACATGTCTCAACGTGGATCAAAAATAAAATAAGCAGATTAATGGGTTCATTAAGTTCTGACCCTCAACAGAGCCCTCTGCCCAAAAGGAGTTGGTGCAGATGCGCAGATGGTGAAACATATTTCTTTTAGCTTATTTTTTGTTTCTTGTCTAATTTCCAATCATGTAAAACCCAAATATAAAACATAGGATGGTATATCTTTATCTAAATTTAAGCTGGTGGTCGCTGCAACTTACAAGTATACATACAAAAATTGGTATATCTAAAGATTAACATCTTGATCAGACTCAGAAGTTAGAAGGTGGCAGAAGTTTAAAGTCTTTCAGCAAATTGTGACTTATTCTCAATGTTCAATGTTTAGTCAATTAATACTGAACATTTTGAATGAAGCATACGCCAGTGATTATACTTTTCAATCAGCATGCAGGCGGGTCCGCCCGACGTGGCGGACGGTCCGCGTCCACTGCATCCCTATACGGTATGAAGCGCAAGTGATTATATTTTTCAATCAGCATGCAGGCGGGCGGTCCGCCGGATGGCGGACAGTCCACGTCCGCTGCATCCCTATACGGTGGGGCAAACAGAGTATACATTTACCGCTACGCGGAGCCTGGATGCTTAATTCCAATCCTGAAATCCACTACGTAGGTACGTGAGTCGTGATGGAGCGGACGTCCGCCTATATGCTTACTTTTCAAGTAATAAGAAATTTCGTCCACAAAGTCAGTACTGCTCGGTATTATAGCTGCCATTCCGTGATAAAAAAGCCTAAAAAGTTTTTAGTGGCAGAAAAGTGTCTCCAAGGTTTTGTAAGTATCTTATATATGCAGGCATCATTTGCTTTGGCTTAGAGCTTACTTTGGATATTTGACTATGCTCTAACGATTCCTGACCAACTAGAATGTGAAAAAATTATTATACAAAAGCTAAAGTAATTGACTAAATAACTGTACCTATTAAAGAGAAGAATCTGGCAGATGAGGTAGCAGCGGCAGTCGCACCACCAGTCAAGCCCAAAGGATCAAAAACGTAGAAATAGCCAGCAGAAAGGATAGTCAAGGCGTCACATACAAAATAGCTGCTAAGAAGTCCCAAACCATAATTAAGAATGTTTCCCCTAAGTTTCCAAGGAGGAGGAAGTTGGAGGCTGCAAACTTCTTCGCGGCTTATCACAGTTCCTTCAAAGACCACCGTCAATGAAGAACCCTGGAGGTCACCTAAAAAAATTTGAAAAAAAAATCAAGCATAAATTAAATAGGTCAATATTTATGTAATTAACTCGCAGTCATAGGATTAAACATATAATGATAAGCAGAACAACAAAATAATAACCACTGATAGCAGACTGTTTTCAGAGTAAACAAAAATATGTTGAAATAATTGTATAGAGGCAGTTTCTAGCATACCTAGATTTTGCTGCAATAAGGACTGCTTCGGATGATCTCGCTTATCATATATTAGGTGCACTTTCTTTGCATTGCAGGAGTCAGCTAGCTCTATAAGGTCAAACAAAAGGAAATCACTTTCACCATACAGAGCCAGCAATTCGCTTATTTTAGCATATTCCATGCATGGCAAATCCCTCATTAGCTCATCATCCAGTAAAGAAGATCCGCGAAGAGATCGCACCCCTAGTCTATTAGCCAGGTCATTACCGATGCTATGATGCACAAAATGCTTTGAACCGGTATCAGTATCCATCCAGGGTGCGTCGTTATAGACAAGGTTTCTCGAAGGTGTCAGGACACCAAATGAATCTGGAATCACCAACGAATTCAGTACAGCATCAGCTGCTTGACTGTCAGGATAACAATCCACAAATGCTTCCAAAACACAAAGAACAAAACTCAGTTGCTCTGCAGACAGTTGCTCTCCTTTGGCATCCCCTTGTAAGCGACGAAGTACGTTGAGGTAATCCATTGCATCAAATGTCTGCCTCACACCCAACTTGAAGAGTAAACTTTTATATTCCGATAGTTCAGACGGAACTGCGTAAAGATAAGGATGATATTTTACAGGTGATTCAAATGCAAGTGCATCTGGAGGTACAAACCTGTCACCTATATAAACCCATGGAATTCCATCAAGATTCTCTTTTAGAATGCTGAAATCAACACTGTCAACGATATCTTGTAATTTCGAGTAGATTAGCTTGATCTCCTTTTGTAGGACGGCATCAATGGCTGTGTCTTCAGACAACATCTTGAGTTCATCATAAGACTTGGAAAGCTCAACTAACTGGGACAATAGAATGTTCACATTTAGTGTGTCTAACCAACCAAGTTTTCTTTGCAGATACATGGAACAAGAATCAGCACTCAGTATCCGCATTTTTGATGAAACAAGCCACATTTGTGATCTCGGCCTTGTAATGACTGGGGTTGCTACATGATCTTCGGATATGAACCATGGAAGACCTTTGAGTAATGGTGCAACATGGACAGGACACCAAGAAATGCTCTTCAGCTCTGACCAAAACTCATGTTCTGGCAGGTCGAGATCAAAGTTTGAGAACAAAGACGTAATAGTTAGATCTGGGTCACACCTATCCCCTTTATTTTCTGCTTCCAAATTTCCATCAGTTTTAAAATCTTCCAGATCGCCACCCTCATTGAAGGTCTCCTTGTCCTCCATGTTTGACGTCTTCGATTCAAGCACATTTAGATAGGTAACTAGCATATGTCCACGTGCAAATGCATCATCGTATTGTCCTGAATTGTGCACCAGTGAAACTGACCTTGCAATGTCAAGCAAAGTACTAAACCCCATTTTTGTTTTCAGTCCAAAACTTGCCAATAATTCAATCATTTCAGTTGCCATGAACTTTTCCGAAGGAAAGAAGGTTTCTTTGTGCAGCAACTTATGGAACTCTGGCACACGAGGATCGTAAAGCCTGAAGAATTACAAATGTTACTTTATTTATACTGAAGTCTAGAGTAAAGGAAAAAAGAAAAGGAAATAAAATCACTGTTTAAGTTATTGACACCTTATCCTAGTGGAAATGCAAATAAAGAACTCTTTGGAGCATACAAGAAAATCAAAATAAGGTCTACCAGCATAAATAACATTCTCACATTAGAGAGAGAGAGATAGAGAAGAGACCTGGACGGATGTAGCCATGCTCCACTAGCTGTTAAGACAAATGGGGTTTCAGACAATACAGCTCTCACAGAGCTATTGTTTTCCATCAACAGCTTCACATCACGAACAATTGCTGAAAGAACAGCTGGCTGTGATAGAAACTCTGACATCCGAGGAAGCACGTGGTCCTTGTAAAATTCAGCCTTTTCAGGTTCCCTGATACCAAAGTATGATAATAAAATCGACTTTTCCTTTTCAGATTCGGTTCTTATAAAGCTTCCATTCAACAGATCCTCATGTACACCATCAGGTTTAAGCCACTTTACAGGCTTTGTCAAACTAACAAGCTCCCTAGATTTATAAGATTCAAATATAGGGAGGTTCCTAATTGTATTCATATGTGACGTGTTTATCTGATTTCCTGAAAACCACTTTGACTGGAAAATAAAACTGCGGAGCTCATGTGTTTCTGCCAATGAAGTACTCTCAAACAGTTCTTTAATATCCTGGACATTAGAAGCAACAGAATGCAGAGCATTAAGAACACCAGCTGCAGTGGATTCCTGAACAAAATTAGCTAGCTGTGGATGCTCTATCTGCAGATCAGGTCTCAGAAAGAAACAGCCCAGTTTCTGAAGCAATGAGTGCATATTTTCACTCCAACCATCATCTCTTATTACATTTGAAGCACTGCCAAGTTGCATAAGCTTGCTATCTACAAGCGGTAGTATAGGCCATTTTGCAAATATTGAAAGATCTTCACATGAATGAAGCAAGAAATTCCAAAGTGACATCATCCATTCCACGCTTGGCTGGCCTTGCTGTTCGGGAAACCAAGATAACTGCTTGGCATGCTGCCATTCAGGTGGCAAAATTCTGGGCAACAGCTCAACGAGGAAATTGCAAGTAAATAAGTAAATGTTTGCCCGTGCGGAAGAAGCTATGTCAAACAACTTCTTCAAAACGCCATCTGGTAACGAGTTGTCAATAATAAGATGTGGTATGGAATCCTTAGAAAGTCAAATTCCATTTGTGAAGTGAAGAATACTCTTTCACCCTCCCCTCGGTTATTAAATGTTGTGAATGATCCATTTGCCAAAGGAAGAAGAGCCAATCCCTGCAATTTATCAGAAAGGGAAGGATCATCGATATCACTCAAGCAATACTCCAGAGCAAGTAAGGCCTCTTCTCTGCTTCTGAACCCACGCTTCCGTCGGATCAACAAATTCCTTAGCAAATGAGGATTCAGGAGATGAACTGATGGGCATGCATTCATGAAACTGTCTACTATCGGCTTGGATACAGATACCAAAGGCAAACCAGCTTGCGAGAGAACTTCTATCAGCTCGGTTGCTTTTGAGAAACTGAAATCAGGGAAAATCGCTTGCCTTGTTGACACCCAATGGCCACCTCGAGCTTTTGTATGCAAAACATGAAGTCCAAGTTCTGCAATTGATACATACAGCTTCCTAACCATGGAAGACCATGGCTCCACACTTACAGCAGTAGGCCAAAATGAGAGAAACAGGTCAGAGGGACCAAGCTCTTCTGCCATGGCTGCAAGGAGGTGGCCATAAGCAGGAGCAGCTACATCTTCAAGCAGTGCAAGATTCCATTCTGATCGCACTCTTCCTCCCCCGGCCATGTCATTTCCTATCCAGATATCCCTCCGATTTGAAGATAGTTCAAAATAAGCATTTACATGCACTGGTATGCTAGTATTAATTGGTAGAGGAAGAAAGCAAAAGGCCCGACCCTCAAACAAATTCCTGCCCTGAGAAGATCGAAGAGCCAGATGCTTGAGAACAAAATCGTCACGGTTGACTTCAGCTTCACCAGACAGTTCTTTGGTATCATCCACACTCACAGAATGCAGATATGCAGCAACAGATGCCCAGGGAACAAAGAAATGAGACTTACTATCAGAGGCAGTTGACAACTTTCTAGCATGACCCCCACCTATACACTCAGTTAAGATCCATGAATGCACAAAGTGGGCAGTAGGGCTTTGCTCAAGAATAGCAACTTTTTGACAACTCCAGGGTAAATCGTTGTCTTTGTCTTATTCAACTTATTGAAAAAAGTATTCCTATCCATTCCTGATGATTGATTTCCATGTACATATGCAAGCATCATATTAAGTGAATGTGGCTCTTTGGACACCTCAACACTATTATGCTTGGAGGCACAATGAACAAGTCGCATCTCCTGGGAGTCGTGTTCCTTGACATACAAAGTTATCTTTTTAACGTTGCGGAGAAAAAGTAGAGCCTCAGATACAACTTCAGAGAATGAAGAGAAAAGCATCTCTACATCTTGGGTTGCATATTGTTCACGCTTTATTTGGCTTCTACAAGCAGCGGCTTCATTCCTAAGAGGAAACCGGAAAAGTGTACCTGGAAATGGCTGTTGCAGGTCACAACCGAAATGTAAGAATGGTGTGAACTGATCAGGGAACTGTTCTAAGATCCTCCGTCCTACAAACTTTATCCTTAAACCTGGATGAGAAGGAGATATTCCTGGTAAATAACAGGCATGTGGATCAAACATGACAATATTCTCACCAGAAACAAACCCAGGCATGTCAGTGAAGTGATAGACACAGTTGAAACCAAGACCAAACCTTCCTATGGCAAAAGGTTTCTCAAGTTTACTGTCTTGACCAATTCGTGAGATGGAATAAAGGTCTTGTGGACTAAAAACTGAATCATTAAAGCAGTAGAGAGCAGGCCCCTGCCATTCAGCCATTTCAGGTGAAAGAATGGATGAAGTACCATACTGGGTTTTATCCAATAGAAACACAACCTCAGAAGCTTTAGCATCTTCCGCATTCTGTACCAGCTCAAAGAGAATCCCAGGACCATCTGCATACATCTCAACAATATGCTTGAGTCTTGTCGTCAAATCTTCATGTTGTCCAAAAGCCTCAGCAACCCCTGATAAACTCAAATTCATTGAATCGGAACTCTCAGCAAGCAAGAGACGGCGAAGAGAGCGAACACCGAGCCTTTCTGCCACATCATTAGAAATATTACCATGCACAAAGTTGTGAACATAATTCTTTGAGCTGAAAGCAATGCTCGATGCATTACCAATGATGTCATGACCCGAGTCAAGAAGCCAAGGGGCATCATTAAATACAAGTTCAGAAGATAGACAGAGCCTAGCCGAAGAATCAGGTAAATATATCTGTGTTTGCTGATCCTGAAACCGGAAC
This sequence comes from Puccinellia tenuiflora, assembly GCA_012064385.1. Lineage (NCBI taxonomy): Eukaryota > Viridiplantae > Streptophyta > Magnoliopsida > Poales > Poaceae > Puccinellia > Puccinellia tenuiflora. Next base: position 39,021 of record QRDG01001423.1, read on the forward strand.
TCAGCTAGATGCTGCACCACCAAAACAGCTGTTCTTAATTCTTCAGCTTCTAGGGAAGCCGTGGCTTTCCTCATGGCCATTCTGGTCAGAATACTAGCATAATCCACAGGGTTGAGATGCTCCTTTATGCCAAGATCCAAGAACAGGTCCTTGAAAACTGCTAAATCAATTGGAATGACACGAATGTAAGGTGCGAGGTGAAGGTGGCCACTTAGAACAACTTCCTCAACTTTCGCAAATCCATCACCCACCCAAATCCATCTGCAGCCCTCTAGAACCACTTTGACAATATCCATTTCATCAGAACCAATCAAATTAGTCAATAATGAATAAATCTTAGGCATCACCAAAGCTAATTCTTGCCGAAGCACTTGATCTGTCACAACTTCATTGTTCTTACCCAGCTCAAGCAACTGAGCCGCGATTACACTTCCAGAAGGAGGAGATGACCAACCTAAGTTGTAAGACAAAGCTGAGGAAGTGCATTCACCATCAAGTATACGCGAGCTAGCAGAAACAATCCACATATCTTCCTGCAGTCTTACTTGCTTAGGTGGAGCAATCATTGAGGATACTGAAGGCCATGGCAGCGCTGGGCTTGGTGCAGTGACCAACACAGGACACCAACAAATCATTCTCAAGTCACTCCAGAACTTATCTAGATCAAATCCCCCAGATGTTTCACGAGACCTAAGTGCTGTAGTAACTTTCACAAGCATATTTAACTTCTTCCGGACATCATGTGCCTTTTGTATATGCCACTTTTGAGCATGAATTTCAAGATAGGAAAGAAGCACTTTACCCCTTGAATGAGCCTTCTCCTGATCCTTGTGCACGAGCGAATCAATTTGCCGGGCACTTTCTATTATAGTATCAGTAGAAACAGAGGTTCTAAGTCCCAAGCAGAGCAACATATCAAGAACCTCTGGGTTTTCAAATAAGCCACTGGGAAAGCAGTCTGATTCCTGTAGAAGAGCATAGAGTTCTTCAACCCGAGGATCATAAAGAGATTGGGGACTTCTCAAGGTCCCATTAATAGTTGGGACGAATCTAAGGACTTTCAAGCCTTCCTTAAACCTTGGATCCTCCAGGGAGAGCTGGGGCAGATCTTGTAAGATAGTTAGTAGAACTGAATCACGAACCTCCGTTTGCAACTGATCTAACTTCTTCAGAACATACCTCTGGTAGAAGATTGATTTTGGCATGCGCTCAACACCATAGTACCTCATTATGATATCTTCATTGCTTGAGGATATACAGAACAAGAAATCAGAGTTGAGTAGGTGCTCAGGAACACCAAGAGGTGGCATATACTTTCTTGAATGGGACAAATCGGAGAAGCCATAAGAACTGGGAGATCCTCCATCAAATACTCTGAAGATGGGCAACTCTTTACATAGCTTTATGTTCATGTCAGAAAGGCAGACTCCTAAGTACCATTTTGGATCCAGAAGAAACTGATAAAGTTCATTTTTCTCACCAGGTGTGATGCGTTGAACAGTGCATGCAAATCAACTCCCTCTAGTGAAACAATCCCAAAGATTGAATGAAGAACTCCAGCCGCATCGCTATCATACACGTAATGAGACAGTTGTTGATATGCACTTAAATACTTGGTGTCTAGTATCTTGCAACCTAACTTGGCCAAGAGTTCCTTCATCAAACTAGATAGCGACTCTGTTTCAATTAACTTTGATACTGTAGATGCTCTGTAAAGGTGCCCAGAAGTAGAAGGCAGTATAGGCCAGTCACTAAACAAATCAAGGTCATAAGAGTGTTCACCAATATACTGCCAAAAAAGTTTAAACCAGTCTGCCGTAGGAGATGATCCACCCGATAATTGATCCCAAGGAACTTGGTTTCTACACTTCCATCCAGGAGGAAATAGCCTGGGAAAGAACTGAAGAAAAATTGGACCGTCAATGAGTGAAATGTTTGCCTGAGAACTTTTGGCTATCTCGTACAGCCTTTCTAGTAGCCAAGGGGGGATGCTTCGGTCAATTATTCTGTCACCAACAGCAGAAAGAAGCTCAAATTCTGCCTTACTGCAGACATAATAGTGGTTCTCTTGTGAAATGTCAGAAAAAAATCCCATACTGCTTATTGCTAGCGGAATCAGTGGGAGGCCATTCATGCATTTACCAATATCAGCACTATCCAGATCATTAAGGCAGTATTCCAGTAATATTAGCTTATGAGATTTTTCTAACGTACCAAGATTTAAAAAATCTTGGAGGTACTGTCTCACTGTAGCAGGAGTGACTCGTTTTAGCATAGACTTCACATAGAATTTCGAAAACATATCCACAATTCCACTTGGTACACGAACAACGGGCATGCCTAAGAACACAAGAGCTTCGCTAAGATCATTGCTTCTTGAGAACCCCTCATCGTGAAGCAAAGCCTCAGCCGGTGATATCCATGTCCCACCTTTGATCTCGGAGTGGAAAACTGGAGAGGTGTAGATAACTTTATAAATTTGTTCCACAAGAATACTCCAGGGTTCCTCGTATACACCAGTTGGCCATAAGGAATAATACAATATTGTGGAGTCTGAAAGTGTCCGCAACGCCAGCAACAGTTCTCTGAACAATGGAGCAAGAACATCTTCCAGCAATAGCCTGTTCCAATCAGAGCGAAGCTTACCACCCCTGTCCATGTCAGCTCCGTACCAAATGTCACGGCGGTTGGACGAAACTTCGAAATAACCATTTCACATGCACAGATAACCCTGTCCTTACTGGCAAAGGAAGAAAAACAGAATGCATGACCTTGTCTGAGATTCATATCCTGTAAAATTTAGTAATTACCATAAAGCATAATAACAGCAAGCTAACAAACGAAACCAAAACACTGAATAGTGCGACATGCCTTAGAAACATGTGCTATTGTGCCAAACCATGACGTTCATTCTCAACATAAATCAAACAAATAACCTCCAGTTCTAGAAACTACTATGACAAACCATTGAAGTGTTTAAGTCTGCAGAACTCGCCAAACTAAAAAAAAAAGAATTGCATATTAGACAGAACCCCTCTTTTAGACAAGCTGCACTGTTGTTGATGTGATTTTTAATTGAGCAAAGCAGAAAACAACAGGCAGGGGCCAGCTGTGGCCACTGAAGAGAATAACCATGAAAGAATGGGCATTACATTAGCCATAGCTAATAGACCAAACATACCTACAAATCTATGTGGTCTAGTCATGTACCCATGTTGCTAGATTAAGTACAAAATCAGATGAAACAAACAAAGCTTTTCAGTCCACACAAGTTCCAGTCCATGAACAACAAAACCAAATAATGTTGACATGCATGAATGACAACTACTATAATCACAAATCAAAAGCATAAAACATGCCTAAAGGTTAAAAATTGTCATTGGTTCATAAACTGAACAAGAATAAAATTCCAAGATAGTTACAGGGGCATGTCTAGTCTAGGTTAGTACAGTGAAAATGAATTTGGTTGTTACCTCAGGTCCCACTTTCGAGATGCAAGCAGCAACAGAAGCCCAAGGCAGAAGATGAAGATCATATTCCTTGGCAGCACCAGTTGCAAAAATACCTATTTTACTTAATGCAGATGCCATTCCCTGTACAATAAAATAGGTATGGCTCTTTTTCTCAAACTTGTCTCCCATGAACTGCTCCGATACAAAATCCATAGCAAAGGAATCTATGTTTTGCTCAAAGGATTCAGTAGACGTGCCAGAGAACCTGATTAGAGCTTGGCGATGCCATGACAAATTGCCATCCTCTGATCGTAAGGAGCAAGAGTATACTAGGTTTTGGCTCACTCATATCAGATTCCCACACGTACATTTCAAGTGCGAGGACATTTTTAAGAAAAAGCAAATTGTATACACCTTCTTCATACAGTTGAGCAAAAAGAAACAAGACATCATCTTCCGTGTACACTTGTCTTGATAGCCGACTAGAGGATGCTTGCTCAGCATTCCGCAAAGGAAACGAAACAGGGTTCCTTGAAACGGCGCTTTCATGTCGCAGCCGAATGCTCGATAGGGTGAGAGCTGATCACTGTACAATGTGATTGCTGTAGAACTGACATAGTCTATGCGCTTTCCAGGATTTGCTGCGGACACATTTGGGAGATAAGCACCCTGGGGATCAAACATGACAACATGCTTGCCACTCACGAACGATGGCAAGTCGGTCAAGTGGTACACTGAGTTGAAACCAACCCTGCAGAAGCATAAATCATGGGGAATTACAGGGGTGAACCTTAATTAAACAGTTACAGGCCACAAAACTACAAATGACATGCTTCAGAAGCTTTTCAATCATGGCCCTGAGTTCTAGGACTAGAATAATGAACATTATCATCCCTGTGTGTGCTTCAGCAAAAAAAGACAGATAGCATTGCAAAAACGAATGGCAAGGGCAGAAACTCACTCATAGAACAAAGGAACATGCGCAGGGTCGTAATCAAACCATCCTTACTGGCATGTTGATACATTCCCTTATCAATCATCAGTGATCGTGCCAATCAAACACATTGTAAACGACATGGCATCGGAACACAAAACAGCAGCAGCATAGATGACTAGATGCCACACCACTTGAAAATTGAATCATGCACACTAACTAGTTAAGTTTCACTGGTCTAGTCGGAAGCTCGGGTTGCAAACTACAGCTCGAAGCAAGCTCGGCAGCGACTACTGATACAGTCATACAGAGGGAGAGAGAGGGGCGGGAGGAGAGTACCCGAAGCGGCCGGTCTTCCACGCCTGGGAGACCTTCTTGCTGTCCCCAATGCGGGAGATGCTGGCGAAGTCGTCGTCGGTGAAGACGGCGTCGTTGTGGGCGAGCAGGGCGGGCCCTGCCACTGGGCGAGCGCTGGGGCTAGCAGCGAGGAGGCCCCGTGGGAGCGGCGGTCGAGGCAGAGGCGGATGCGGGAGGCGCCGGCGTCGTCCGCGTTCTGGATGAGCTCCCGCAGCGCGGTGGTGCCCTCCGGGTAGTTGGCGAGCACCTCGCGGATGCGCCGCGTCAGGTCCACCCGCTGCCCGAAGTCCTCCAGCAGCATGCTCCCGCCCGGATCCATGGCGGGCCGGCGATCGGAGGGGGAGCTAGCGGCAGGGCATTGGCTGGCGCTAGGGTTTTTGGGAGATCGGAGACGAGGCGGGCGCGGGGCGTGGGGATTTATTTGGTTTTTGCTGATTTGGGGCGAGTTCGTGTTTTGTTTGCTGCGTCGTGGTGCNTCGTTTAATTTGACCATAGCAATGTTTTGATAGTGGTTCACCTTTTAGGGTTCTTATAATATGTGAACTAAAGTTCATAAATGTAAGGAATGCTCGGGAGTTTACTGTCTAAATTACATAAGAAAGTTACAAGACTATTTGTGTCATGTGTGAATTGATAAAAGATGAATCGGTGTATCTTGTCCATTTGTGTACAAGAAAAAAAAACACGTTTTTTTATCACTTCTTGTGTGCTACCAATGTGTTGCATCCTCGTTTTCATATTCTCCTTAAAAAAAACTTCAAATATGCAAAACCACCCTAAAAACTGGGTTATCTCGAGGCCTCGAATTTCCGGAAACATTCACATGTGTGGAGAATGTTAGTAAGGGATAAGAGAAATTCATAACACAAAGATAGGTAAATTTATAATGTCACTTTACACAAGACACCCATAGTCATATCCTTTGATGAATTTTCCTAGACTATCTTGCCATGTCTCTCTAGTCTCAAAAACAAAATCAATTTTTGAAACCGGTATATGCTTCATTTTAAAAGAATGTTTTACATTCTTATGCTTCAATTCAAACCAAACATAAATTGCTCAAGGTATTTGTATCTATAAATTATGTAGGAGTTCTCACAAATTTTACCTTTTAAATTAGGTGGGTAATGTATTTTGTATTTGTGTTTTGGGACAAAAATTAAAGTTAGCATTCACGGGTGTGGCGAACGTTGCAAACGAGGAATCAAAAAAGGAATATCAACAGTAACCATATTTATAAATATCATAAGATACCAATAGTCATATCTTTTGATGATTTCACGGAAAAAAACCGTTTGGAACTCGGGCTACATGTAGCCCTTTATTTTGAAATTTCTGAAAATGGTATTTAAGTTTCAAAATTCTAAAAATATATATGGATGTATCCAATATTGTATCCTACAATTGTGGAAAAAGTTCATTGCGAAATTCTTTTTATTCTAGGCTACGAAAAAAGACAAAATAGCTTTGTAGGCGCACTGTTTACGCATCCAGATCTGCAATTTTATCCTTTTTATGTTGCGTAAACATAACATATTTCGACTGAGATTATGCGATCTTGGAAAATACATCATTGGCTATATGTATATATTGTTTTGGAATTTGTTTGAAACTTTAAAATTTATTTTCCAAACGTTAAAATAAACGGCTCCATGGGCCAGGGTGCCAACACATTGCACTGGACTATCAAGTCAAAGCACTCACTATATGATGAAATCTACTTCACATTTATCTAAGTCGCATTTTTCTATTTCTCGTAATGGCACTTGAAAATCAGTTCGGTGGTATTTCATTTTAAACGGTTTTAAGAAAGTGCAGATTTTGCCTACATGGTTTCGTGATCCATGTGGTTCAGTCGATCTGAGCAGTGGCGGCGCCAGGGGTATGCACCTGTATGCACATGAATACCCAAGATCTGAGCAAATAAAATTTTATACATGTCGGCCCATATATGCTAGCCGCACAGCCATAGCCCATAGTCTCAAGACCACGCACAAAGCGGTGGCAGAACCAGCCCTAGCGATATCCATTGCAGCGCGTCCCTAAGAAGCAGGCGGCCACGACGGCCCCAAACCCCTCTTCACCCCGTGACGGCGTGGGCCTCACCCCCCTCTCACCACCACGCAGCGGCGGAGGACTGCCCCCGTAGCCAGGTAACAAGTATGACCCCGCCTACCGATGGCACCCATCCCCATCGGGTATGGGTATAGTTTAACCAAACCCGCACCCGCGTCCTACGCATCTTATCCGCACCCACACCCATACCCGCATCTGGGTATAGATTTTATATCATATCCGCACCCGTCAGGGTATTAAAAACCCATGGGTAAACCCACCCAACAACTTAACGAGGCAATATTAACAACATAACATATAATAAAAACAATGACATGTAGGATTATTTATTCACTAATTCGATCCTGGGTGATGAGATCGATCGTGCGGGGCGTCGGGACGTCCATGATGCAGGAGATGAAGCGATCGGAGGCGTGGGCGATTGGCCGGGGCGTCGTGTCATGAGTTGACTTAGACGCGGCGGGCCTGACGGCGGGGTGGGATAAAGTAAAACCTAATTAGTCTTAGGGAACTAAATTGACTGTAAATTTAGCACTTGTCTCGTTTGCTCTAGGTATTAAATTTTGAAAATTGTGATTTTTCTAGAGAAATTCTCGTTTTATATGCAAAACAAACTGGGTATGTGGGTATGTGGGTATGGGTTCTGCTATACCACACCCGCACCCACTATACCCACTGGGTACACACATTTTACCATTTGCATACCCATGGGTAATTTCCTTTTACCAAACCCCACCCTACAGGGTAAAAACCCGCAGGGTAGGTGGGTAATGGGTACCCATTGCCATCGGTAACCCCGCCTCCCTCTAATTCTCTATTCTATTTAGCTGAGGTTAGATTCTTGATTTGCTCCGCCTGGCTGTACTAGTAGTAGATCTAATTTCTTGATTTGCTCCGCCCTGTTCGTGGTTGATTGATAAATTGCTACTGTATTTTGTTCATATATTGCTTTGAGAGCAAAAAAAAAATTTACAGGAATAATGAATACCCAGCTTCCTCAAACCTGGCGCCGCCACTGGATCTGAGCCAAACATAAATGTTCGAAATAGAACTTTGATTCCTAAATTGTGTATGAGCCTATGAGGTTCCTAAGGTTTTATTCTAGTTTACATCGCGTGTAACAAACAAAAAAAAACTTGCAAGTGGGACGTGTCTATTATAGTTTTTGGGACTAAGATCTAGGGTTGCAGGGACAGGTAGTTGACCTTTTTCAAACTCAAACATAAGATAAAATATAAGCGCCATGGAGTACTCCAGTAGTTTTCTTCTTCTAGTAGGGAGACATACGTGTCAAACCCTAACTAGGGACGAGCGGCACTCATGCACATTGGTTCGCGCATGGCACGATCGGTGGAGCCTCTGGCGAGCGTGCCTACTCCGTGAGTTATAAATGCTCAGCTGCTCGACTCGTTTGAGCTCGACTCATTATCTTAACGAAGTGAACTGAGCAGTAATTTTTACTCGGTAACACTAACGAGCTAAACAATCGAGTAGTGAGTTTCGTGAGTTACTCGTTAAGCTCGGTAGCAGCATGTCATATGGCTGCGTCCGTAGTTCCTATTTCATTTTCTTGCTAGTACTTACTTTGTTTCTGATGATTACTATCTAGTTTGCTCAATTAGCTTGATGCGTGTATGTATTCCTGTTTGTAAACGGCTGGACCTATGTATTTTTTATGCATGACGGCATAATATATCCTGATTACTGATGTATTTTTTTAATGAGCTACTCGCGAGCGCTCGCGAACATATAACGAACAAAGCAAGCTTTGTATTTAGCTCGTTATCCTTAATGAACTTAATAATTAGAGCCTTAACGATCACGAGTCTTAACGAACCGAGTCTTAACGAGCCGAGTAGCTCGTTAGTCCAGCCCTGCGTGTGGTCTACTATCAGAACCAGTTGACGATAACTTGAGTGAGAGAAGTAAAAGTAAATGTAGTGTCCTGCTTATGGACTTGGATCGATCGTGGACCACTTGTTCCGTATATGCGTTAATGCACGGTGATTAATTCCATGGCGGCAGCATGAGATCCGGAGAAAACCTCATGTCTGTTACTGTGTGGGACCACGCGATCAGTCACGCGAAGCCTGTGATCTGAGACCCCGATGCTCGTTCAGGTGGCAGCTAGAGCATAGTAGAACTTTGAAACGTACGAGATCAGGCGCAGTTCGAAGCTTTTTTTTTTTCTTTGGTTCTGATCGTACCGTACCCATGCCGTGTCGACTGTCGGTGTGTCCTGTGTGCGCGCACTACACAATATCCGTACATCGAGCCTCCAACTGGCTGGTAGCATCTCCCACACAAGTGGACGTGTGCAACGTTTCATATATACACCTACAACGATCTCTCCGTGATAAGTGCACTGCATCCTCTCCATATCTGTGTGATGCGGTACAAATATTAGATTGAACCGTCGGAATGCTGTCGCTAAACCTACAACATTGATGAAGGGCTGGAGATGATCGAGCCAATCTTATATCTACGCACATCATCTAAAACCGAAGGCCTCACCAAGTCACCACCATCAACGAGTAGGGAGCACAACCGGTCTAACAGATCCTTAGCGCGTACCGCATGCGCATTGCTCTAGAAGTCGCCACCATCATATTCCGTCAACCCATATTTAGGACAGAGATCAAAGATTTGACTATTACAAAGAGAAAGATTTGATTTCCGACTACACTAGACCTAATTCCTCTTTCACTTTAGAATCGGTTTTGTGCAGTGTTGACTAAAACAAGAAGAGTTTTTCATATAGAGTCTGTTTTTCATGCATGACCACTCAAATTGTTCAGAAAAAATCCGTCCATCTAAATATTTTGTCAAAAATCAACGTAGGGCGGCCGCCCTACTTTTCCCTACTGGAGATCCGCCCTACCGGAGACCCTGCACACCCACCCAGCTAAATTTCTTTGTGCCTCAACTGGCGTCGCCACGGCCAGCCACTCCCCCGTTTCCAGCTCGGTCACGGCTCGCCGGAGCATCTCCACCGCAACCAGTCCGTGGTGTCGCCGGCTCCGGCTCAGGTTCCAGTGAGGAAGGTTGAGGGAGGACAGGAGGAGGTGGAGTCCCGTGGAGCTCCGAAGAGTAGGCACGAGAGGAGGAGGTCAGCTATGCGGTGCAAAGGCGAAGGGAAGAAGACAGAGGAGATACAGTGAGAGGAACAAAGAGAGAAGGAGAAAGAGGAGAGAGATTAGGTGGTCCCCACGCTTATGGTATGCACGTCACGGCCTAATCGTGGCCACGATCAACGGGCAAAGAGCCCGATCGAGTACTCTTATTGCTAGCCAACTAAGCAACACTCGGTTATGTGTCTTCCTAAAAGAAGCTCTCCCGAGAAGAATCTTCTATGGATCCTTCTCACCGTATTAAGATAAAATAATATAGAGAAGGGTTCAACTTTCGGCGTTGATCTTAGAATTTACATGGACAAATTATTATCTAGCACCCGGACATTGAGACAAACCTTAATTGTCAAGTGGGGTCCCACTTCGTCGAAGATTTTTATTTCAAATTGGACTATAAATCTTCAAATGAATTAGAAGTGGACTATAAGCGAGATACCACTTGCATCCCTAGACAAATCCGGATACACCATATTGTCACTAAGAGAAACAAAAAAAATGCGCAAACTTAAGGTGACGATACGAAGGTCATGTCGTCACCCCACCTAGGGTAAAAAAGTCGACCTTTCAAGTTGGATTCTCAAATTGTGTTTTGAACGTATAACTAAAATTAATTGAGGGTTGCATATGTGTTGCTTCTATAGGCTGATATTATTCAGTTTTTTTTACATCTTTACACATGTAAATCAAAGACTGCTGCACCACAAGACTTGGTGCATCGGATATGTTCTCTTGTTAAAAGTGTGTGATGAACCAATGAACTTTTTGTCAAAATTTCAGAACCACATAATTTGATCTTTCATTTAATGTATTCGTGTTATATAAATATGTAGTTTACATATCGTAGCAATCACAATGTGTTATTTTGCTGTCCCCGGCATGAGCCTTATACATTGTTGGGGGGGGGGGGGGGGGGACAAAGTTACCCGCGGTCCTCATATTCGCCTCAAACCCATGGGTTGCGAATAAGAACCCCATTGAGCAAGTCACGTGGGTCCCATGACTCCCATCTTCCGATGACCTTGTACATACATTGTTGGTATTTTCATAGCTACGTGGACCCGAGTGTTGATCCAAGTGACCAAGTCTGTTTTTTTGCGAAGCACAGTACAACACAGACCTCACATATATACGCATACACTCACCCTATGAATGCACGCACGCACACTCTACCCCTATGAGCACTTTCGAGATACCGAGCCGGCGGGTCAGGTCTTGAGATTGACGAAGTTACCATAGAAGCCTCGCTGTCGACGGGAACGTCGCCTCGCACTGAAAAATATTTCGCATATAATGAGAAACACCAGTATCAAACCTAAGATTTGAACTCTACTGGGCTGAAGATATAACCACCCTTCTAACTATCCAAGCAAGATTAGTTCTCAAGTGACCAAGTCTGATTTGATGGTCCATGTACCTACACAATGCCTCACGAATCTTTATGACATCAGCAAACGAGATTTCATCCTCGTGTCACAAGATCTATTTTGTCTTGTCCAAAAACAAAAACAAAAAGATTAAGAAGAAGATCAGATTAAGAGAAGATCTTAGCGCCCATGTACGATCTCCATGCTCGACCGCTCAGCCTCCCTCACCGTACTAAAACTCGTTTAAAATATCAGCACTACTACTCCACTAGCTCAACCAAATTAAATTTGATAGGTACTACTGTACTAGGCGTACACACAGTACATGCCACCACTGCACAAATCAATACGTGAGAGCATCTTCACGGGAGCGTCTAAATTGTGTTTTTTCCCCCTCTCACATCGACATTCCCTAAACGGCCGGACCCCAAAGCTAATGATCAAATCGAACCCAAAATATACAAAAGCCGGCCGGTCACGAATGTTCCGGCCAAATAGTTTCACCGACCAACACAGACACGGCCAAACGGTTTCACTGGCCAACACAGGGCATAGCCAAATAGCTTCGTCGGCCAACACAGGCACGGGCAACAGCCTCACCGGCCAACACAGGCGCGGCCATTAACAAGTTTTGTCACCAAAATAAGTCTAGACGCCGGTCACATGGAAATCATTCTTCTTGGGTGTCGGCATCCTCGACCCTTTGTTTCCTTGCCTTCATGATGCGCGCGACCTCCTGGGCAAAGTACTCTTGCCGTTCCGCCGGCATGTTTAACGTGTCCGTTGTCATGATCTTGAGCTCCCGGTTTTCTTGCATCTCCTTGATCTTCGTCTCTTTCACCCCCCCCCCCCCCCTTGACTGTTGCAGCTCCTTCATCTTGTGGCCTTGCACGGTGTAGTACATATCCCACCTCTCGTTGTTGGCGGTGTACATCTTCTCTTTGAGAACGTTGGAGGATGTCATGAACGTGGCAAGAGACTCTTGTAGGGCGGAAGACGCCTTGGCCTTGTGTGCCGCCACCTTCGCCTTCTTGTTCCCAGTTGGTCGTGGAGTTGGCCTGGGCCCCGGAATTTGGGTTTCATCGACAACACCACCTTGACTAATGGACGCACGCAATGCACCCCATTTTTGACATTCTTGAAGCACTTTCCGACAATGCATGTATTTGAAGGCCTTGTTCTTGTTCAACTCTTGATACATCTCCATAGTTTCCTTCAACTAAATTAAAAGAGACATGTCAAACAAACAATATAAACTTTGGTGCATGCCAAATAGAGGGGAGGTTTGGTTTAGCATCTTACTACATCGACTTGGTTGGTGCCGCTCTGGTTTCTTGTCTTCACTTGATCATAAAATCCATGGAACTTGTTGACGGCCTCTCGTATGGACCCCCACCGCTTCTCTATTGCGTTGGACTTGCGACGTGGAGGCACATTCAGTGGCGGGTACGCCGTACTCTCGAGGAAGTCTTTGTAAATTCGGGTCCAATACGAAGTACTATTTTGTTGTGCGCCGATTATGGAGTCTTGGCTCACCCCCATCCATGCCACACACAACGCCGCATCCTCCATTGGTCTCCATGACCTGCCTCTATTCTCCTTTGGCAGCTTCATATGGTCGCCGGTTTCAACATCGTGCACAACCTGGCTCTCCTCCTCCCCGCACTCCTCCTCCTCCTCGTCCTCATCCTCTCGGCGGTGTTCGTAATCATCCTCGCCACGGATAATATTGTTCATGGCATCTAGTTCATAAATATTAAATGCACAATTCAATTCGAACTAGCGGCAAGATCATTAAATGCACAATTCAAAATGCCGGCGACATCATTAAATGCACAACTCAAACAGCCGGCCACACAGAAATGATCAAAACGTACCTCGCCAGCCGCCATTCCGCGGAGCACGTACGCGGCGTCTGTTTCGTCATCACCGAACAGCTGCGTCGGCTCTACGGCCGCGGTGCCTGCAGATCGACGAAGCGCAGGCGAGTCGCTAAAGTGGGCATCCTGGTTGAGGTCGATACCTCGGCTCTCGACGCCCTCGTCCGATGAACTGGAGAAGCGCGATGGGTGGAACGTCGGCAATCATGGATCGTTGAAATAGTTCGGGGAAGACGGCGACGATCGACGAGGAGGGCGAGCCGACGAGCTCGTTTGGCTCGGGCCGCCGACAGATTGGCCGGAGAAGAGCTCCGCTTCCGCTAGTCTCAATTTCGCGCGCAGTCGCCTGCCTGCTCGTAAAGCGGACGCCGCCGACCGCAAGTCTTCCTCGTTGAACGGCAACTCCAGGTCTTCCGCCTTCATCGCCGGTGACTTCATCACCACGGCCCTCGTCGACCCCTTTGCTTTGGCGGATTTGCTTTGGGTGGGCTTTCTGCGGTGACCCAGCACACCACTGCATGGTGTAGTGTACAAGTCGTTGACATAATACTCACAGAAGGACCTATCCGTGAATATTACATCCCTCAGAGTGGTACAACAGAAACATAGCAGGTCCAAGGTAACACTATAGGATTACAACAATACTCATTACAAACTTCGAGAAATTCCTCGATACATAGAGGATACTCTCGTGCAAATGAAATCCAGAAAAGATCCAATTCGTAGCACTAAGCTGGAGATTAACTCTAGCTCTAATTCCTAATCCACTACTGCTGTTGCCACAATATTAATCTACTCCATCTGGAATTTCTTTATCCAAGATAGGACCCGTCCTTCCATTCGACGTTGACTCCTCCATTGTCATTGTGGTCGTCGATCGTCCGTTGTTGAAGTTGCGGTTGATTCCTTCTAACTCTACCAAGTTGACTGGATCCTTGTGGAAGACCTTCCCGACGTTGTTGTGTATACCTCACATCTCTTCTGGTGGCTCCAAAAATTTAAGCAGGGGTCAAAAGGGAAAGGGTGAGTAACTAGCGTTACCCAGCAAGTCCATTATGTACGGTGGGAAGTTTGATGCACTAGCTACAGCTTTAGACTCCAGGGAGCCTTAAGCTTAATGCAGGGTTTTTGTAAACATTTCTTAAAGAGGTAGCTTTTATTCCGAAAACTATGCCCGTCATCCTTCACAAGGCTAGAACTTCATGGAGTTCCTTTCCTGCAGCGTTCGCAGCTCCTTCCCGGAACAGGGAGTAACATGTTACAATTGTTTACACTCTGCAGAGGTGCGTTACTTTACCCATAAGAGATCAAGACTTTGTTGCACAACCGGGCGATCTTTCCCGCCCACACTCTCTTCGGTGTGGGGCCCAGTTTTTTATCCAAGTCATTCACTGTGCTTCTCCGCACAACGCATGCCTACCCTTCTGCAGGTTTGTCCTCCCCTTTATCTTTAGGCAGACCGTTCCGGACCACGTCCTCCCCTATACCATAAAGATAGACCATTCCAGACAACCCCTACAGCCATCATAGACACCGGTGACCGTGGGAATTAAGGGATCCCACCCATCTGCATGTAGTCTCGCAAGATCTACAGCCTACGGCACTAGATGCCCGTTGACATGCATCCGAGAGAAGTATCACAGATGGCATTTCCCGTCCCATTCCAAGTCTTATAGTTAGCGCATCTTTACGGCGCAATCATTATGACGGCATTTGTTGTTAAATCCTAGGTAATACTTTCCCTTGCAAATGGAACCTTCGGACCTATTCTTCTTACCATGGTCCTATTTGCCAACCATAATAGGTTACCACCACTCAGGTAGATAGCCAAATAGTCATATTATTAAAGAAATAGGTTTTATGCTTTCTTTTGTATAAAGGTGATAGTATATTAAGGTTTTGCAAATAGTTTTCTAACAAACATTTCAAGAAGTATGAGCAAGTGATGAACTTGCCTGTGGCAGAGGTGGCAGTTCATGCCCTTCGGGGTTCTAGGGTTGCGTCAGAACCCAGAAATCTGAAAACAGTAATGTAGTCCGGGTAAGGACTACTGGAAACACTTGTAAGATGCTATTATGCATAAGTATGAGATGCATCGTAAATAACCCAAAAATACCCAAACTCACAAGTATGGCTTCGCGTTATTGAATACTTTGTGAACTGAAGTGATTAGGGTTTAAGGATTAGTTAGGTTCATGATTTACTAGATTGGTAAATTACTTTGAATTGTTATAACATTAAGACTTAAGGGCAGTTCATGCCCTTCGGGGTTCTAGGGTTGCGTCAGAACCCAGAAATCTGAAAACAGCAATGTAGTCCGGGTAAGGACTACTGGAAACACTTGTAAGATGCTATTATGCATAAGTATGAGATGCATCGTAAATAACCCAAAAATACCCAAACTCACAAGTATGGCTTCGCGTTATTGAATACTTTGTGAACTGAAGTGATTAGGGTTTAAGGATTAGTTAGGTTCATGATTTACTAGATTGGTAAATTACTTTGAATTGTTATAACATTCAGACTTGAGTGTTTACTATGACTATCGAAGTAATGCTTTACATAATTAATAAACAACTTATGGATGCTCAGTTAAGAATTGCATTTATTTCATAATTTTATTTTATCTAACTACTTTCAAATAGTAATAACACCAGAGTGGAGGATTTTCAAACGAACTCTTCTTGTGTGTTTTACCTAGGATGAGTAACATGGCAATCCTTTGCAGAATTGGAAATGAAGTTCAAATCATATATTTTGAAAATATTACTCAAATTGTTTTTCTTTTAGCAAATAATTGTTTTTTAATATAGTTCAATTCATTTTCCACTTCAGGACTTTGAATGCTTAACACAAGAAATCTTTTCACTAAATGAGATTAAAAATTATATTTGGATTCTTTATAAAGTTTGGAGTTGGAAAATATATTTTATTTTACTTAAATGAATTTATTTGAATTTCAAAAGTTTAGGTGATGTTTTTGAATCATATGAATCAAAGTGGCATTTTGGTAATTATAAACAACTTTTAATTTTAGTTGCTTGAACATGCATGGATTTGACATATTCAAATAGTTTTCATTTTTCTGAGAATTTTGGTATTTTATTTGTAATTTTTCTGATAAACAGATTAAAAGTTATTGATTTTACAATTTTTAATCATTTTCTAGAATTTCAGGAAAAGGTTAAATATCTGACAGCTAGGGTCCACATGTTAGGATTTTATTTAATACCGGAATTATTTTCAGAAAATAAATAAATAAATAAAAAGAAAGACTAACGTCATGCTGACGTCAGCGGTGGCCGGCAGGGGCCAGTCGAGCACGGGCTCGACGAACTGGCGCGGTCGAGGTCACGCGCAGGTGCGCGTTCGACGCGCGAGGACGTGCGCTACCAAAGGGTGGCGGCGCCGCCCCTTTTGGGTCGCCAGAGGGACTCCGACGGCGCTCCCGTACGGCGGCGGTCGGAGACGCATGGTGGTGGAGTACCATAGAGCAAGAGGAAGAGGGGTAAGGGGTCCACGAGGACGGCAAGCTCACCAGGAGATGTAGAGCTCGATGGCGAAGCGCGAGGAGGTCGGACGGCGACGAGATCGTCCGCGCACACGGCGGCCTAAGTTGGGCAAGAGGAGGTCGATTCGCCCGATTCCGTGCGTCCTAGCACGTACTACTTGAGGAGGGACTATGAAAGAACAACTATGCCCGAGATGCCGCCTAGAGGGGGGGTGAATAGGCGATTAAAACTTTTTCTATTTAGGGGCTTGATAATTGCGGAATAAAACTAGGTGTTTAAATTAACAAGCCAACAACCTAAAATTCTAGGTTTACCTAAAGTGCACCAACAACTTATGCTAAACAAGGCAAGCAACAAGGTGATAGCTAAATATAAACATCAAGCACGAAGGCTATCACAATGTAAAGTGCATAAGTAAAAGCTCGGGTATAGAAATAACCGAGGCACGCGGAGACGAAGATTTATTCCCGAGTTCCTCCTTGTTAAGGGAGTACGTCTCGTTGGAGGGGTGTGAGCTCGCCACAAAAGGCCTACTCAAGATGCCACAAAGGCCTCACCCTATTCTCCGATGAACCGCACCCAAAGGTTTGGTTCACCTTCCACTATCGGAATCCTTCGGGGCGGATTCCAGAGCCCTTACAACTTTTGGGGCACACACCCACAACTCAATTGGGGGCTCCCAACGTGCCGAAGCTTCACAAGCCGAAGTCTTCACGGCACCACCACCGTCTAGGGTCCAATGACCCAAGAGTAACAAGCTCCCAACCTTCAATCCCACGAATCACCGTGGGGAGCACAACCCGATGCAACAAATGCAAAAGGGCAAGAACACACCAAGTGGTCAAATTCTTCTCCCCAAAATCCAACCAAAGCAACTAATGCTACGGAGGGATTTAGGAGGAAGAACGGAGGAGAAACACCAAGAACTCCAAAATCTAGATCCCACGAGTTCCCCTCACTTAGAGGAGATTTTGTTTGGTGGAAAGATGGATCTAGATCTCCTCTCTTGTTTCACTAAATTTGGGCAAGAATCATCAGAGGGATTAGAGGAAATCGAGCTCTCAAAATGTTGGCAATGGAGGAGAGAGAGCAAGGGATGAGATCTACACAAAAAATGGGGAAGAAACCCCTTTTATAGGTGGCTCCAAAAAGGAGCCGTTGGAGCTAAAAAAAGTGGGACAAAAGGGGTAGCAGAGTGCTCGGCCTGGGGCCGGCCTGGAAACGCAGCAGCGAACGATCGAAGGAAAACAGCCCAGCAGCGAATCCAGGGGAGCCGGCCTGGAGACCCGGCCTTGGGCCGGCCTGGGACGCGGCTGGGCCGGGTAGGTGGCCGAAGGCCCCGGCCTGCCCCCGGCCTCGGGCCGGCCTCGTGGGAGGAAATGGACGGGATGCCACCCGAACGGCTCGGCCTTGGGCCGGCCTCGGCCCGGCCAGGCCGGCAGCCCCTTTTTTTTCTTTTTCAAATTTCTGTTTTAAAAAGTACCGAGAATAAAAACGCAATAACTTTCGCATGCGAACTCCGTTTTCGATAAACTTGGACTCATTGGAATCGTCACAACGAGCACTACAAGAATATGCAGAGAAACATCATAGTCCAAGAATATATTATAAAAATAAATGGGGAAAGGTAAAAACTCCCATTTGCAAATCGGAAATGCAATAACTTTCACCCACGAACTCCGTTTTCGATAATCTTGGACTCGTTGGAATCGTCACAACGAGCACAACAAGATTATGCATAGAAACATCATAGTCCAAGAAAATATTATAAAACCAAATGGGGAAAGGTTAAAACTCTATTTTGAAAACCGGAAATGCGGAAACTTTTGCAAATGAAGTCCGAATGAAATAAAACCAATTTTGTTGGAAAGAGGACGACAAAAGCTACCTTTGAAAATGGCAAACAAGCAATGGAGATTTTGCAAAGAAATGGAAGAGGTAAATCTTCCGCACGGATGAACCGGCAAAATCTCCGATACCGAAACCGCAAAAGAAGACGCATATGAAAACCATTTTTAGTGAACTTAGCTTTGTCATGACGAGACAAATAAGAACCAATAAATATGATTGCATGGATGCAAAGGTTTGTGCTCTCTACTGGCGATACGATCACGATATTCGGTCGAGAGCCCCTCTTGATAGTACGGTTATCTATCCTATAACCCGGTCTTCTCTCACTAAACAACATGAGACCGGTAAAATAGAAACCCTATCAAGATCATATCTTTGCCTTGCGCTTAAACCACTTGAGGTCGATGAAGACGATCTTCATCTCCTCAAGATGCACCACCTTCCTCGATTGCGCTTCGGTGAAGATTCACTTGATGCTCCCCCATACACCAAGATGGGAGACGCTCTCTTCGGCATATCTTCACTTGGCCTTGAGTGATGATCAACCCGCACAAAGCCTTGATCAACCCATAAACTTCTTCCCTTAACCTTGATTCCAACAAATGGAGATCAAGCAACTCAAATGGACACACCTATAAATATGGCTCAAAGCAAACATTAGACCATAGAGATTGTCATTAATTACCAAAATCATGCATGGGGGCAACCATGCACTTTCAGAGTAGAGGACGTCGAGACGGAGCTTCCGGACCTAGCGGCTTGGTCCAGGACGATCGGAGACAACGGCAAGCATGACGATGGTGACGACCGGCGTTCGGGACGTCGACCGCGTTCTCCGCCTGCAGACCACCCCAGCACGCGCGGCTTCCACCTAGAGGTCGAGGGCGACGAGACGGATCTGCTGGACACGGTGGCGAAGCTCAAGGTGGCGCCGGTTACCGGCGATTTGAGGGGATGGCGGCGGCATTGTGATAGCTAGGGTTAGGGTTTCCTTCGTTTTCCTGGGCGAGAGCAACAGAGAGGGAGAGCGATAGGGAGTGCGGAGGAGGAGGGCGAGATGCGGACGCCTCTCGGGGTTCTTATCCCTGCAAGGAGCAGGAAGAAGGAGGTGGCAGCGTCGGCGGTCGCTGTCATCCTTCTGGCCAGAAAAGAAGACGAAAAGAAGAAAGAAAAGGATTTTTGCACAAAACCCCCTGGGCTTTGGTGTAATTATGAAAATATTTATAACAGAAACTTCCTGCATTTTTTTAAGGCTTTTAGACAAGTCCAAAAATCATAGAAAAATTCATGGATGCTCCTAATATTATAGAGAATCTCCACATATTTTTATTTTGAATTTTTGAAACACCTATTTCATATATAAAATAAGAGAGAGTTTAAATCATTTAAGTTGTATTTGTAATCTCTCTTGTGGAGCTTCAACAAAATAATTATTATAATTTTGTTACGAAGAAGTTATGTAGGGAAGGTATTATAGAATCATTAATTTTGTTTATCATGACTTTTATTACTTGTACAAATGTGTTTGAAGAAGGTTTAAAGTATAAACAACTAAGATTTTCTTTAATCAATTAATTTATTGATGACTTGTGGCTTTTCTCTAATGTGACGTGGCTTTGCAGAATTCATATTCGTGGTATTTATCATTTGGTTTACTTTCTTTCTTGGGATTTAATACCATTGGAGAAATATTCTTAGGTGGCTTTCTTAAATAGGCACTTGATTGGATTAAGAGGTTGATACTTTGCCTTCTTGGTAAATAGATCAATGTTGCCTCTTGTCCCTTCTCTTGTATTGATCAAATGCTAACCCTTGTCTCTGCTGTCTACTTGACTCGAGATGATCCGAATGATCGAAGTTTGCTCCGTAGTCTCTTGTTGCCTTTGATGTATTGTTGATCTCTCTAGTCAATATTTGGATATTAGGGCAAGTTCCTAATATCCAGTAGCTAAGTTCCAAGGTTAAGTTGCCTCACCCTTATGGTGAAGGCAAACATTTTATTCAAAAGACACTCTCCTTTTGTCCAAGATTATTTTTATTTGAAATTCATTGGCTTTCGTGCATACAAAGGAAATCTGTTAACAAGGTTGCAAGGCTTGTTACCAAACTACTTCTATATAACACAAAGCCTTTGAATCTCAACCCAAGTTTCTTTCTTGTACGTTTTGTCTTGCAGGAATGAATTTGAGAAGATTTGAAGATAAGAAGCTAAGATCAGATGAAAAGATCAAATTTAGTTTAGGCGTATAGACTTACTTAAGTCTTTGTATTTTCTTTTATGGTTAAGGCATTGTAAAGACACTGTTTTATTGTACTCAACCAGTTGAGATTATTTGCTTTGTTTAAATAACTCTATGAATTGTGGTAGGTGTTAACACAAATTTATCTTGGTATTTACTCACGAGTGGTTTACTTAATTGAATATGTAGATCTAACTTTATTATTCATTTATAATAAGTTTTACAGTATAATATCATTTGTATGAATTCCCTCAACGAGTAAAATGCCCAGAGGTCATGTCGAGATTTATCATGTTCACCTAAATGAGCTAAACCCTAATTCATTAAGGTGAATGAACTCTTATCAGTTATCACTCTAGGGTATTATTTTGCAAAAAATTTATTCGGATTTTTCAGATGCATGCATGCAGATGCACAAATTCCTACTTCTACCCTTCGTTAGATGCTAAATGCTGGGGTATTACACTTTCTCAGACCCACCGGCGCCATCGGAGCCGACGAGAGGTTGTAGACGACGATCTCACCGGCGGCGGTGGCGACGAGCAAGGTGAAGGGGTGGGCGGCGGCGGTGGCAAGGCAGTAGAAGGGGAGGGGTTTGTGAGAATGGAGGGAAGATTTGGCGGCTGGCGCGACAATAGAGAGGAGGTTTTGGCGGCTGACACGGCAATGTAGGGGAATTTTTGCGCCATTCGCTTCGTGTGTATGACGGGCGGGCCATATCTGTCGGAGGCTCGGGCCGGACAGTGTCCGGCACCGCGAAGACAGCCCCCAAAGTTGGAGGCCCTGTTCGCGGTGCCAGACATAATTTGGGCCGGAAAAAGGCCTTGCGACCCCCCAGTGTGGCCTGTTTTTCTATTCGGCGCCCCTTTACGACCCCCCGTGGAGATGCTCTGAGGGGGACACATGGAGGGAGCAGTGCCTGCACGCACCGGAGTCCGCAAGACAACAAAACACATGTGTAGATGCGAACAGGAGACACGTACGACACATATGCGTAGCTTCGATCCGAGCTATATATGTCTGTCTTCTCCAAAGGAAATAAATGAAAGGATCCGAGCCATATGTATATGTTTGGGCAGCACATGCGTTGTTCCGTTCTCGATCTTTTGAATCAAGAAGCACACGTTTGACCAGACTCCACGCCCCACGGCGCTAGCTAGCCATTCCTGTTCGGCTATTCGTTGTAAGCAGAAAAAGGAATCCGCCACGAGCTAGTGTGTGTGCGATTCACGATGACGATGGACAATTCAGAAATAAAATCCATAGATGAGCTTACTCACAGCATCTCCAGTCGGGGCGCAATAGCGCTATTGGACGTGCCAGACGAAAAATGATGCCCAGTCGCGGCCAGACCCAATAGCTCGATTTCGTCCGGCCAGACCCAATAGCCTGATTTCATCCGGCCAGACCCAATAGCTCGTCCGGCACGTCCAGCTCACACCCTCCGCGGCAGGAGCCGTTTGGGTGCGCCGGATGATACCGAGGGTGACGCCACGTCGGATTCTCACGGGGTGAGCCAGCCCTATCATTGGTACATGAGAATCCTCCAAGTTGTCGTCCCCATTTCCTCGTTGTTCCCATCCCATTTCCGGTCGCAGCGACCTGCTCGTCATCCCACCCCGCCTCCCACACCTCTTCTATGAACGCCGACCAGTAGCATCGCGCGCGTCGCCTTCGTAGCCTCGCAACAAGCCGACTGGCCTCGCCGGCGCTTCACAGGACAGAGACCACAGGCGCCCTCCCGTGTCCACCTTGCATGGAAGGTGTTCGACGGACTGCCTGGTAGCGTCACTTTTCTTAATTTTGGCAGCAGCCGGCTCATCGGTTGATTGATTACAAAAATTGTTTCATTCCACCAGATCATGGACAGCGACGACGAGTTGATGGCCAATCTTTTAATGGAAGAAGAGGCCAACATCGAGGCCGAGGAAGAGGGAAACATGACGATCCTTGCCTGTCTGCTGCAGCTACAAGCCGAAGAGGCTGCCAATGCCGCACCCAAACGAGGAGGTTCAAAGCCTGGAAGGAGGAAGATCAAGCCGAGGCAGAGGATGGAGGGCCATTTCATGTTATACATCGATTATTTTGCCGATGTGCCCGCCTTCACCCCAAAGGATTTTCGGCGGCGCTTTTTAACGAATAGGGACTTGTTTCTTGGATCCGAGATGGTGTGAGGAACATGATCCCTGGTTCAGATTGAAGAAAGACTGCGCGGGGTTTGGTTGGATTCTCATCACTCCAAAAGTGTTCTACTATGAGGATGCTTGCATATGGAGCCCCTGGTGATATTCAAGACGACTATCTACGCATGTCCGAGTTAACAACTATCCAGGCAATGTATAGATTCTGCAGAGCGGTGGTTGTTGTGTTTGGACCGCCATATTTGAGAGCACAAACTGAAAAAGAAACATCTAGGATCTTGGCCATGAATGAAGTGAGGGGATTTCCTGGGATGCTTGGAAGCATCGATTGCATGCAAGAATTGTCCATTTGGTTGGCAAGGGTTGTACAAAGGTGGCCACAAAGGGTACTGCAGTGTGGTACTTGAAGTTGTAGACGATAATGAAACGTGGAGTTGGCACTCTTTCTTTGGCATGGCAGGATCACACAATGACATCAACGTGTTGCAACGCTCTCCGGTGTTTGCGAGGCTTGTTGAAGGCAATGCTCCTCCAGTCAACTATGTGATGAACGGCAACGAATACAACAAGGGGTACTACCTAGCCGATGGCATCTATCCAAGGTGGACGACATTTATGAAAACAATCTCTAATCCTCCAGGCAACATACAATCTTGGTTTGCCTCTCAACAAGAGAGTTGCAGGAAGGATATCGAGCTGGCATTTGGAGTCCTTCAGCAGAGCTTTGCAATCATATGGTACCCTGCTCTGACATGGTCGAACGAGCAGATGTGGGAGGTCATGAATACATGTGTGGTCATGCACAACATGATCATCGAGAGTGAACGCGCAAATCCAGTGGATCATCCTTTCCCATATGAGTTCCAGGGTCCTCTAGCTGCTATTGATCACAACATGACTACGGATTTTGGTGAATACCTCGCTATGCATACGGAGATTCGTGATGAAGTTGTTCATATCAACTTCAACATGATCTAATGGAGCATTTGTGGATGATCAAAGGATTGGCCGCTTGACGATTGTTGAACTTCAATTTATTTTAATTTCATGTGTTAAAAACAATGTAAAATTTGAACTATTTCATTCGTATGTTTAAATTTGAGATAAAAAAGAACCAATGCGAAGTGTCTATTGGCGCCGCGACTGGGGAGCGGCGACACCAATAGGCGCCATCTCGTCCGGACGGTGCCAATAGAGCTCGTCCAGGCGCTGATCCGGACGCTCTATTGGCGCCCTGACTAGAGATGCACTCATCTATAAAAACTAAAAGAACTATATTGGGTAAATAAAAGGGTATACCAACTAAGAGCGGCGATATGGAGGTCGAGCTCCACGGAGCTTGGTTTGCAACAAAAAAATTTGAATCCGCAAATTTTCGTTACGAAAAATCTGAAAAAAAATCATAGTTGTAGATGATATATTAATCCATCATTGTGGAATTATTTAAGACCAGATTCGTTGTATTCTGATCTGGGAAAAAAAGACAAATCAGCAGATCTGAATCAGTGAATAAGGCACTATCTTAAAATTTTGAAATTTTGCCAGATTTTTTTTTTGCGTAGCTCACAATAATACGAATTTGGTATTGAAATTGTTCACAGTGATGGATCAATGTATTATCTACAACAATTTTTTTCAGAATATTTCGAAACCAGAAATTACGTTTTTTTTGGAAACCGAGCTCCCTGGAGCTCAGCCTCCATTTGCACTTTCCGATACCAACTATGATACATTATGTTTTCTAAATGAATATGGTAAAATCCATTTGATCATACTCGAGATACAAATTTAATAGACATTATCATAATGTGTATTATAAATTATCAATGTGAATAATTTGATGTTTAAGTAAAAGATATTGATTAATAAATATTAGTGGAGATGATATGGACAATTGATTGGATAAGGGGATAGATGAGATGGATAGCTTGCATGTTGAGATAAAAAAATAATTAATGCACATTAGTGGGGTTTTGCATTATAAAAGATACAGATATATCCTATTCTAAACTACAAATCGCAAGAAATTACCTTTGGACAACAGGGGACGAGAGCCTCAAATCAACTACCACTTCTTCCCACCGCAAATCAGCGGCCGCTTCTTCCCTCCTTGATGGGTGGCCCCAAATTCATGGTGCCCGCTACGACGATAAATCCGTTGCTCAAGTCCACCGAACGAGGCCTTTCCGACCGCTGCGGGGCCTCGAGTGAAGCTCCGCGATGAATCCATAGCTTCGACTCCGATCGAGTGATGGCGGAAGGGAATGCCCACCTGCGAGCTCTCACAAGGGTGGGAAAGGAGCGACATACAGTGAAAGACCTTTTCGACGGCGTGTCGTGACCGGAGTTAAATCGACAGCCCTGGCGGTATGAAGGCCATAGACTAC
>QRDG01001424.1:0-102343 GCA_012064385.1 Puccinellia tenuiflora
CTTCAGGGGTCCACTTGAAAGGACCGGACCCTTCATGATCTTGAAGAAGGGCAGCGCCCTCTCGCCGAACTTGGAGATGAAACGCCAAGGCTGGCCATACATCCCGCTAGGGTGTTGCATGTCCTTGAGGCGACGAGGAGGCTGCATCTGCTTTATAGCCTTGATCTTGTCGGGTTGGCCTCGATGCCGCGGTGGGAACCAGGAATCCGAGGAGCTTGCCTGAAGGGACCCCGAAGACACACTTGGCGGGGTTCAGCTTGATGTTGACCTTGCGCAGGTTGGCAAAGGTCTCCTCGAGGTACCTGGATGAGCGTGTTTTTCTTCGCGAGTCTTGACCACGATGTCGTCGACGTAGGCCTCTGCATTCCTCCCCATTTGAGCCCCCAGGGCGATCCTCACGAGGCATTGGAAAGTGGCGCCGTTCTTCAGGCCGAAGGGCATGCAGACGTAGCAGAACACACCACAAGGGGTGAGAAATGTTGTCTTCTCCTCGTCCTCCTTTGCCATCTTGATCTGGTGATAACCAGAGAAGGCATCCAGAAAACAGAGGAGTGCGCAGCCGGCGGTGGAGTCCACGATCTGGTCGATCCTCGGGAGGGGGTAGGGGTCCTTGGGGCAGGCCTTGTTGAGGTCGGTGAAGTCGATGCAGAGGCGGCTTCCTCCGGTGTGCTTGGGGACGATGACACCGTTGGCGAGCCAAGTGGGGTGGACCACTTCCTTCATGATGCTGGCCTTCTTCAGCTTTTTCCACCTCCTTGACGATGAAATCCTGCTTCTTGGCGCCTGGCGCCGCGCTTTTGCTTGACGGGGCGTGCGTTTGGACACACGGCTAAGTGGTGCTCGATCACCTCCCTCGGTACTCCTGACATATCTGACGGTGTCCATGCGAACATGTCAAGTTTGCCCTGAGGAAGGCGACGAGCACGCTTTCCTAATTGGGAGGTAGGTTGGCGCCGATGGTGACGCTAGCCCCCGAGCCGTTTGCCTCAAGAGGCACTTGCTTTGTCACGGCCTTCTCCTGAGAGAACAGCTGCTTCTTCTTCACGGGGGGCCTCGGGAGGGGTTCCTCATCCTCGTCAGCGGGTGACGCCACCGCGGAGCCTTGTAGGCCGCTTGCGCAGCGTACAGGGCGTCCGAGACCGCGCCGGATGACAATGGTGCCACCCGAGCCAGGGAGCTTGACGAGGTTGTAGGCGTGGTGGGTCACCGCCATGAACTTGGCGAGGGCGGGGTAGCCGAGGATGGCGTTGTAGGGCAAGCCGATGTGCGCGACGGCGAAGTCGATCAGCTCGGTGCGGTAGTTGGCCTGGGTGCCGAAAGTGACGGCGAGCCTCACCTGCCCAAAGGGGTGGTAAGACCCTCTGTCACCCCCGAGAAGGGCCTGGTGGGCATGAGCCGCTCGTAGGGCACCTGCAGCTTCTCGAATGTCTCGACAGAGATGACGTTGAGGCCGGCACCCCATCAATGAGCGTCTTAGAGACGGCGATGTTGTTGATGGTGGGGGTGCAGACCAGCGGGATGGTGCCAATAGTCGAAGTGGACTTGGGGTGGTCGCTGGAGTCGAAAGTGATGGGGCACTGGGACCATTGAGGGGCCTGGAGGCCTCGACTCCAGGAAGGGCTGCCGCGACCTCGTGAGCGAGTTGCTTGAAGTGGCGGTTGGAGCGAGGGGCCTGAGCCCCGCCGAGGATGCAAGCGGCCCCGCGAGGCACCTGGTAGCCCTCGTCAGTCTCGGCAGGCAGGTTGTCGTTCGCGGGCTGGACGGCGTTGGCCTGGGGGTTCTGCTGGTAGTTGTCGTTGTAGTTGTTGTTCCAGCGTCGCCCCCCGCGGCCGCCGCGGCCTCCGCGGCCCTGCTGCCGATCATTTGCCCGCGAGCCTCGCGAGCCTCGCGAAGCCTCTTGAGGTCGTAGCAGTACTCGGTGGCATGAGAATGCCTGTTGTGGTAGATGCAGAAGGGACGATCATCTTTCTTCTCAGGTCCCGCGGCCGGAGTGGCAGCTTGGCGAGGCTGCTTGCCCTCAGGCTCGGCCGCGAGGACCGCAGTGGTCTTGCGCTTCTCGGAAGATTTCTTCTTCTGGACCCCTCGGCGGGATCCCCTGGCTCGTTCTTGATGAACAAGCGGCCCTCCTCAGCCTTGGCGCACTTGTCCGCCAAGTCGAAGAGCTTGACAACAGTGGTGATGTTGTCGTGGATGCCAAGCTTCTCGAGCATCCGCACGTCCGTGACCCCAGCCTGGAAGGCTGAAATGACCTACGCGTCGGTGGCGTTGGGGATCTTGTTGCGCACCTGGCTGAAGCGCTGGATGTACTTGCGGAGGGTCTCGCCAGGCTTCTGGCGCACAGCGCGGAGATCGTTGTAGGTGAGGCCGCGCTCGTACGTGCCCTTGAAGTTGGTGACGAAGCACCGACAGAGCTCCTCCCAGGTGTTGATGGACTCGGCGGGGAGGTTGGTGAGCCATGAGGACGTAGAGTCCTTGAGGGCCATGGGAAACTAGTTCGCCATGACCCTGTCGTCGCCCCCGGCGGCCTGGATGGCCAGAGTGTAGAGCTGCAGGAACTCCAGGGGGTTGTTCTTGCCGTCGTAGCGCGGGGGAAGGTCCGGCCTGAACTTGACTGGCCAGACGACGCGACGGAGGCTGTGAGTGAACGCGGCCGTCGTATCGTAGGTGACCATGCCGTTGGCGAGGTGGCACGGAGGTGGCGCCCAGCGGTGGCGACGTCCTGGACGGTGCGGTTTGCGGCGTTCCTGCCCGCGCTCGATGCTCATGCGTGCGTCCTCAGGGGCTCGCTGCATGATTTGGCAGTCGTGCGGCGACTGATGCGTGCGAAGCAGCACGGCCATCGCGAGGAGGAGCCCCCGCTGGAGCAGGTTGCGGTGGAACTGGTGGAGCGGGAGCGGGTGCGGGTTGGTGAGGAGGCGCGGGAGGCGCGCCGTGCGCGACGTCCCCCACGAGCAGCAGAAGGAACCAGGAAACGAGACGGTGCTGGTGCGGCGGCGCGAGCGGCGCCGATGAGTTCGGAGACACGGTTGAGCCAGGCTCCTGAGCCTCCGGCGTGGGACGGTACTGCAGCAGCTCCTGCGCCATGAGAAGCGCAGTCGCCGGGCTGGGCGCAGGGCGGCCCAGCGAGGAGGCAGCACGGTCCCGCGACGGGTGCAGGGAGGAGGCCTCCTCTTTGCCGAGGTCGTCCTCGGCATGGCCGATGTCGTCGTCCTCCGGGTGCTCGATGTGGGGCTCGGAGTTGACGCGGCACTCCGGAGCAGCACTCCCACGCGGGCGGCCGCGCGGGGCGGCCAGCAGGAGGAGCGGTGGCAGTGCTAGCCGTCCGGCGAGCGAGTCGTTCGGCGCGAGAAGGGCCGGCCATGGCGGTGTCGAGGTTGAAGATGCGCCTCAGCCCCCTACCTGGCGCGCCAGATGTCGGAGAACTGTCCCAGGAACTGGGTGCATCTCGAGAAGGATCTAGTAAGGGGCTGAACGCGGAATCAAACAACCCTCAACGTGCTCCGGCGACGGTGCTCGTCGGACTCGCTGCGGGACAGCATTGCAGAGATGAACACACTATCTTACCCAGGTTCAGGGCCCTCTGGTGAGGAAAAACCCCTACGTCCTGCCTCTGGATGTATTGCTCTTGCTTGGAGAGGTTTTCAGTACAGCGTGAGCTTGGCGAGCTCGAGGTGGTCACAATGGCTAGGGTTTGGTCTGAGCTACAAGATGGTGAACTTGTGAACCAGAAGCGAACCAGAAGCCCCCCCTCTGCCTGAACGGGCTCCTCCCCCTTTTATAGGTGTCTCAGGCCTCTTCCGCCCAAACATTTGGGCGGGAAGGGCTACCACATGGCGACGAAGGAGGAGGCGCGGTGCACCAAAAAGGTGGAGTCTACCAAGAAGACGAGGGCCATGTGCGCGGTCCATGGCAGGGACGGCGTCACCAAAGCTGGAAAAAGCCACCGTCCAACGGGACGATGGGCTGGCGCTGCTGAGGTGGGAGGTGACCCACGGTGACGTCGCCCTTGGAGCGTAGCTGCAGACGGTTCCCTTATCACCAAAGTGGCAATACTCGTTGTCCGCTTTGCTTGATGCTGCTTTGTTGACTCCTTTATACATCAAAATGGCAACTGGAGCGCTGCCGTCATCGCGCGCAGTCGCGCGCGTCACCCTGCACATGGGCACAGGGCCCACGTGCGCTCTGCCGCGGAGGCAGATCTGGCTTCGAGAGGAAGGAAGCCTCGCGAGGCAGAAAGCCTCGCCGAGCCTTCTGGCTTGGTCCTTAGCAGAATCGCTGGTGGCGTCCGAGACGCCTTCTCGAGGAGGGGTCCCTCGCCAAGGGAGAAAAATCCTCGATGAGGAGAAGAGGTCCCTCGCGAGGGAAAACCCTTGCGAGGCTCGCCAGGCTTGGAGAGCCTGGTTCTTAGCGAAATCTTCTGAAGAATCTTGTGGGCCCTGGCAGGCCGGCCCGTGGTACCCTGGTTTCCACTATGCCGACAAAGCGGACCAAGTAAGAGTATGCACAAGATGTTTATTTGTGCATATCACAAGGTCCGCTAGCACCTCCCTGAATCACATAGTGTGCCACAACATTTTAATCATCGGCATTCGGAAAGAGAGAGAAAATAAAATACAAATGACTTAGATTTTGCGCCTCATACTTAGGTCGGACACACAATTAATTAGTAGCCCTGAAGGATCGGCGGAGCCAAGTAGGATGCACAGGACTTGTACTTGTGCATATCACAAGGCTCCGCAGACCTTCAGGGTTACCACATAGTGCCACAACATTTTTAATCATCGGCACACACACAAGCAACCCTAAATAGCTCATCGATCATAATAAAGCAATGTAATAAAACATTATTTACAATTATTTCAAGTTGGACAAAATGCTAACATAATACAACAATTTGTAAACAATTTCTAGTATCACTTAGCAATTTGTAAACAATTTCTAGTATCACTTAAAATACAACAATGCAAAAAGAGTGTCTAGCACATCAACAACAGAAAGCCTCATATATCATTGCCATGCAGAACAAGGCAAAAAGAGTGTCTACAAGACCATGTATTAATACAAACACTCTAATTGTATACACTACAAGGCATTGTAGACACTCTCCTTGCATTTATCAGTGGCATAGTTTAAATCATCGGCTTTATCAATTCGTAGACACAATAAACTAAATACACAATATTTAGACTTAGCAATTTCTAAACGAAATTTCTAAAGTACTATCTAATCTAACTAGACTTAGCAAATTCTAAACAATATCTAGTCCAACTTAGCAATTTCGTCTCAATAATTTCTAGTATCACTTAGCAATTTGTAAACAATTTCTAGTATCACTTAAAATACAACAATGCAAAAAGAGTGTCTAGCACATCAACAACACAATATTTAGACTTAGTAATTTCTAAACAATATTTCTAAAATACTATCTAATCTAACTAGACTTAGCAATTTCTAAAGTACACAATAAACTAAAAACACAATATTTAGACGCAATAAACTAAAAACACAGTATCTAGTCTAACTTAGCAATTACTAAACAATAACTAGTCCAACTTAGCAATTTCTAAACAATTTCTAGTAGCAATTTGTAAACAATTTCTAGTCTAACTTACCAATTTCTAAACAACTTCTAACTAGATTTAAAAAAGGAGGAGAAAGGGGAGCGGCTCGGTATACCTCTGCGATCGACGGCGGTAGCGCGGCGGGCTCGGGCGGGGGAGAGCGGCAGCGGCGTGGGCCGGGGCTCGGGCGCGGACGCGCGGGGGGCTCGGGCTGGGGAGAGCGGCAGCGACGTGGGCCGGGGCTCGGCCGCGGCCGCGGGGGGGGGGGGCTCGCGGGCTGGGGAGAGCGGCAGCAGCGGCGCACGGTAGGGGGCTCGGACGCGGACTGCGGCACGCGGCGGTCGTCTCGTGCGGCGGCGCCGGGGAGGAGGAGGCGAGCGCGGCGCGCGGGCAGCCTGACGGCGTCGTATGTCGTGCGGCGGCATATCCTCTCTGTGTGTCTCGGTTTGTGGCTCGAACCGGGGAGGAGGTGTGGCTATTTACCCGAAAAAAACCTCTAGTCCCGGTTGGTGCCACGAGCCGGGACTAGAGGGTATCCTCTAGTCCCGGTTCGTTCCACCAACCGGGACTAGAGGTTTTTCCGATGGACCGAAAAGAGCGCGCCAAAAAACCTCTAGTCTCGGTTAGTTTTACCGGCCAGGGACTAGCGGTGATTTTTTTTGCGTGCCAAGGACCAAATTTTTGAATAACTGCTACATATTTTTAGGGTTTTTGAATAACTTCACTATTTTTGTATATTTTGTATATTTCGAATCTGACAGAAATTTCAAAATGAAAAGTGTTCGAATTTAAATAAGTAATCCGAAACATTTTCTGTTTTTCAAAATAATTATTCTAACTATTCAAACTATTACAATTTTGCCACTTTCAATTAAAAATGCATTAACTAATATTTTTTGAATCTGACAGAAATTTCAAAATGAAAAGTGTAAATAAGTAATCCAAAACATTTTTTGTTTTTCAAAATAATTAATCTAACTATTCAAACTATTAACAATTTTGCCACTTTCAATTAAAAATGCATTAACTAATATTTTTTATTCAACGAAAACCCTAAACCCCTTAGTCAATACTATTCTACAACCAAGATACACAAGTGTGCCATGTGAAGGTTTTCCATTTTTTTGATTTTTTTGAATTAGTTATGTCTAACCCTAGCCCGAAACCGAGACCGTAAACCTTACGACAAACCTAAACCTAACCGTAACTTCGATCCAACAAAAACCGTCAAAGATCTCTAAAGAAAGTATACATTGTGGATCTAAAAGTGATTTTTGCAAAAAATCATGATCAAACTATGCGGCACTCGTAGTTCAAATCAGACCCACTTCCACCAAAATCGGCAGGAACTTATCTGAAATGTTTGAAATGCCTAAGTATGTTTTTATATCCAAACCCAGGGTTAAATGCACTTATAAGGTGATCTATTATTTTCTATCTATTTGGATGTTTCTCTTTCGGTGAACCATTTTGGTAGCTGCTTCACAAAAAAGCCTGTTTTGATACAAAAAAATGAAAAATGTTTTTTATTCAACGAAAACCCTAAACACCTTAGTCAATACTATTCTACAACCAAGATACACAACTGTGTCAAAAATTGCCTCGTTCCGACATTTTTTGCTATGATTAAATGTCATACCCTAGCTAATTTCAGTCGAAAACCATACATCTTTGTACCTCGTAGCTCATTTCTGTGAAGGTTTTTTTATAAAAACCTCCATAACTCATGTTTATAATTTTTCCAGGTGGTAGGTCACATAAAAGGATGCCATGTGAAGGTTTTCCATTTTTTTGATTTTTTTGAATTAGTTATGTCTAGCCCTAGCCCGAAACCGAGACCTGTAGACCTTACGACAAACCTAAACCTAACCGTAACTTCGATCCAACAAAAACCGTCAAAGATCTCTAAAGAAAGTATACATTGTGGATCTAAAAGTGATTTTTGCAAAAAAATCATGATCAAACTATGCGGCACTCGTAGTTCAAATCAGACCCACTTCCACCAAAATCGGCAGGAACTTATCTGAAATGTTTGAAATGCCTAAGTATGTTTTTATATCCAAACCCAGGGTTAAATGCACTTATAAGGTGATCTATTATTTTCTATCTATTTGGATGTTTCTCTTTCGGTGAACCATTTTGGTAGCTGCTTCACAAAAAAGCCTGTTTTGACACAAAAAAAATGAAAAATGTTTTTTTATTCAACGAAAACCCTAAACCCCTTAGTCAATACTATTCTACAACCAAGATACACAACTGTGTCAAAAATTGCCTCGTTCCGACATTTTTTGCTATGTTAAATGTCATACCCTAGCTAATTTCAGTCGAAAACCATACATCTTTGTACCTCGTAGCTCATTTCTGTGAAGGTTTTTTTATAAAAACCTCCATAACTCATGTTTATAATTTTTTCCAGGTGGTAGGTCACATAAAAGGATGCCATGTGAAGGTTTTCCATTTTTTTGATTTTTTTTGAATTAGTTATGTCTAACCCTAGCCCGAAACCGAGACCGTAAACCTTACGACAAACCTAAACCTAACCGTAACTTCGATCCAACAAAAACCGTCAAAGATCTCTAAAGAAAGTATACATTGTGGATCTAAAAGTGATTTTGCAAAAAAATCATGATCAAACTATGCGGCACTCGTAGTTCAAATCAGACCCACTTCCACTAAAATCGGCAGGAACTTATCTGAAATGTTTGAAATGCCTAGTATGTTTTTATATCCAAACCCAGGGTTAAATGCACTTATAAGGTGATCTATTATTTTCTATCTATTTGGATGTTTCTCTTTCAGTGAACCGTTTTGGTTGCTGCTTCACAAAAAAGCTTGTTTTGACACCAAAAAAATGAAAAAAGTTTTTTATTCAACGAAAACCCTAAACCCCTTAGTCAATACTATTCTACAACCAAGATACACAACTGTGTCAAAAATTGCCTCGTTCCGACATATTTTTGCTATGTTAAATGTCATACCCTAGCTAATTTCAGTCGAAAACCATACATCTTTGTACCTCGTAGCTCATTTCTGTGAAGGTTTTTTTATAAAAACCTCCATAACTCATGTTTATAATTTTTTCCAGGTGGTAGGGCAGATAAAAGGATACCATGTGAAGGTTTTCCATTTTTTTGATTTTTTTTGAATTAGTTATGTCTAACCCTAGCCCGAAACCGAGACCGTAAACCTTACGACAAACCTAAACCTAACCGTAACTTCGATCCAACAAAAACCATCAAAGATCTCTAAAGAAAGTATACATTGTGGATCTAAAAGTGATTTTTGCAAAAAATCATGATCAAACTATGCGGCACTCGTAGTTCAAATCAGACCCACTTCCACCGAAATCGGCAGGAACTTATCTGAAATGTTTGAAATGCCTAAGTATGTTTTTATATCCAACCCAGGGTTAAATGCACTTATATGGCGATCTATTATTTTCTATCTATTTGGATGTTTCTCTTTCGGTAGACCAGCTGTACGGAATGACAACAGTGGATCTCAAATGCATTGCACAATATATGTATGATCGAGTGTTCCCAAATGCATTAAACCTTTTATGTAATTTGTATTCGGTCGATTATCTGAAGGATTTCTGTATAGAACAAAACACACAGTTACACCTGCATACAGCCCAATGGTGGCTCGTGAGTGCCTGTAGCTGGTCGCCATCGTCCTCAGCCATGCAGCAGCGCGCAGGAGAGCGCCCACTTGTTGATGCATGCAGCGGCAAGACTTCTCTGATTGATCTGCAACCGTCCCAATCAAGTGTTGGGGATATACCACATCATCAAAGAAGCCCTTGCCGCTGGTTCCCAAAATTGTTACATATCATCACAGTTGATGGCTGTGAAATGTACTCCTGCCTCTCTTATAGACATGCCTCTCCGAGTGACTCCCTCCGGTTGGATATTTATATCTAGCAACTCTTCACCTTTTTAGTCCGGGTTGGTAGCTGGAACCGGGACTAAAGGAGCGTTGATAGCTCGAAAGAAACACACGATCCGTGTGCTTCTGATCCAATGGCTCACAAGCGCTCGAAGGAAACACACGATCCGTGTGCTTCTGATCCAACAGCTCACAAGCGCTCTAAAGAAACACACGATCCGTGTGCTTCCAATCAAACGGCTCACAAGCGCTCGAAGGAAACACACGATCCGTGTGCTTCCGATCCAACGGCTCACAAGCGCTCGAAGGAAACACACGATCCGTGTGCTTCCGATCCAACGGCTCACAAGCGCTCGAAGGAAACACACGATCCGTGTGGGGTGGCCGGACTCCACTGTTGTAATTCCGTATTGTTGTCATTGGTTAGGACAAATGATTTGTATTCGGTCGATGAACTAGTTATTATCAAATGATTTGATATTTTAATTGCATTTTTCTGATAAACAGATGAAAAGATATTGAATTTATAAGTTTAATTAATGACTTAATGGAGTTCAAATTCCAAATTTTGTAATTAAATGAATTCACCTATAATCTCAAAAAAAATGAATTTGTCATAAATAGATAGATTACATTTTTATCAACAATTTGATATTTTAATTACATTTTTTCTGATAAACATATGAAAAGATATTGAATTTATAAGTTTAATGACTTAATTAAGTTCAAATACCAAAAAAATTAATTAGATGAATTCACCTCTAATCTCAAACAAAAATGGATTTGTAATAAATATATAGATTACATTTTTATGAACAGTTTGATATATTATTTGCATTTTTTCTGATAAACAGATCAAAAGATATTGAATTTATAAGTTTATTACAATTTTTAAAAACTTAATTTCCAAAAGGTCTTTAGGTCCGGTTCATATTACCAACCGGGACTAACGAATTCAATATCAACAATTTGTAATTAGATGAATTCACCTATAATCTCAAAAAAATGAATTTTTCATAAATAGATAGATTACATTTTTATCAACAATTTGATATTTTAATTGCATTTTTTCTAATAAACATATGAAAAGATATTGAATTTATAAGTTTAATGCCTTAATTAAGTTCAAATTCCAAAAAATTTAATTAAATGAATTCACCTCTAATCTCAAACAAAAATGGATTTGTAATAAATATATAGATTACATTTTTATG
Organism: Puccinellia tenuiflora; assembly: GCA_012064385.1. NCBI lineage: Eukaryota > Viridiplantae > Streptophyta > Magnoliopsida > Poales > Poaceae > Puccinellia > Puccinellia tenuiflora. The sequence continues at coordinate 10,664 of QRDG01001424.1, forward strand.
AACAATTTGATATATTATTTGCATTTTTCTGATAAACAGATCAAAAGATATTGAATTTATAAGTTTATTACAATTTTTAAAAACTTAATTTCCAAAAGGTCTTTAGGTCCGGTTCATATTACCAACCGGGACTAAAGGTTTCAGAATCGAACCGCCGCGGGAGATTAACAGGCGCTGAACTCTAGTCCCGGCTCGTTATACGAACCGGGACTAGAGCTCTCCCACGACGCGGGACTAGAGGCTGCCGGCCTCGTAGCCGATGAACCGGGACTAGAGCCCCCTCTAGTCCTAGTTCCAAATTCATCCGGGACTAGAGCAAAATCTTGCTCTGGACGAAAAGTCCGTTTTCTACTAGTGTAAAGCCTAGGGTTGAGGAGGCACAGGCACAATTCTCCTGCTGCAAGCATTTGGGGAGGCCTCTGGACTACACTGCAACCTGGCGAAGAGCTCCGTCTCGCCCATCAGGTGCGACTCCGTGGATTTGCAACCGATCTTGGATGTTCTGGCTTGCCCGCTTCGGCCTTTCCCTATCCAGTACCTTGGTCTTCCCCTCTCCTTGAGGAGGCTGACTAAAAGGACCTCCAGCCGCTCATGGAACACTACAAGAAATGTGCTCACTTATGACCTTTTAACCGTGACCCTGAAAATATTGGTCATAGATCTGTGACCATTTTACACTAGTTGGTCATGCCCCACTTTAGAGGGTCGAAATCTTAAAATTTAACGACCAAACCTGTCAAAAAGGTCACAATGTCCTTTCATGGATTGGTCATAATGCAGATATCAATAATTTAGAACCTTTCTTTATCAATTTAAATGGTTATTCTCAGCCAACTCAGCAGCTTTGTCTATGTGTCATTGCTTATGTGTCATTTTCGCTTACGTGTCACTGCTTATGTGTCATTTTCGCTTACGTGTCACTACTCATACATTTTGTTGATCTCGATGACATGTGGGACCTAGCATATGCACATTGACTTGTTGACTAGCCTGATCGGTGGGACCCATGCTCTGACATGTGGGTCCCACCCTTACCCCACCCATCCTGACATGTGGGTCCCACCCTTACCCCACCCATACTGACATGTGGGTCCCACCCTTACCCTACCCCACCCATCCTGACATGTGGGTCCCACCCCAACCACAACCTTATCTAACATGTGCGAGCCTGACATATGGGACCCGCCAACAGCTCCATGCCATGTGGATCCCGGCCTCGCCCCTTGCGACCTGAGACCTCCTTCTAGGAGGAACCGATCTATACCACTACGCCAATGAAGTGTTGTTGTCAAATAGTAGAAACGGGCCTATCTATAGAGTTATGCGTATCTCGTTCAGAACCAGGCCTGGGCTGCTGTGTTAAGTTAATGGGCCTAGGCGGCTGTTTCTTTTTTTTGTTCCTTTTTATTATCTTTTATGTTTTCTTTTATAACTTTTGATTTTGAACTCCAATTTCAATCAAAATAAAATTTAAAATTGTAAAGATGTACTCTGTAATTATACACTATTATGGACTGTTCTTACTCAAAATAAATTTTAACAAAATACCACTAACCTTAGATATTTCTCTAAATAGGGATTTGAGGAATTTGAAATATTTTTTTTTGGATTATTCTTTTAAATTCGAATACAAGATAAAAAGAATTCAAGGTTTTAAAATTACACAGTGATGACTTGCAAACATACAAGTCTAAAATTTGGGTATTAGAATTATGCCAATATTTGGTTTGCATTTTGTATGTCGATTTCAAAATGCGGTTAAAACAACGAAATGATTGTTCCTACTTTGGGGTTGAATATTGTGAAACTATTGTTGTATCTCTAATGAAATAGGTACTTTTGTAACCAAAACTGATTTTTTCAAAAAATCATAAGCAAGGTACGAGGCAGATGTAGTTCAAATTTGACCCGCTTCCAGCTGAATCGACATAAATTTGTCTTTTTGACGAGAGGTGGATGAAAACCCTTTAAGACACAAACATGTGGATATTTGTACATCAAATGTGGTCTAGTATTTTGTTTAAATGTATTGCTCCAATTTCTCAACATATTTTGTAGCCGCTTCACAAAAAGTCGGGCTATTGGCACTTAAAAAATGAAAAGTGGATTTTTTTGTGAAACATATCGAAATCGCTGGTCGGCAACATTGTTTTCCATGCCACAATGCACACATGTGCCAAATTCGGGCACATTTCGAGAAACTATGTCATGAATGTGGCCAAAACACTGCCTGTTACTCTTGAAATCTATGAATGTCTCTTCATGATAGCAAGTTTCTGGGAACATGTTTTCAATAAAACTTCTGAATTGCAAGTTTATATTTTTTATGGTAACTAGGTCACATTTCATGACGCTACGTGAAGGTTTTCCATTATTTTGATTTTTTTGAATTCTTTATGCCGATTTCAAAATGCGGTCAAAATCATAAGCAAGGTTCCAGCTGAATCGGCAGAAGTATGTCTTTTTTACGAGAGGTAGATAAAAACCTCTTTACACACAACAATTTGGTTATTTATACATAAAATATGGTCTACTATTTTAAAATTGGTGTGGTTTAAATTTGCAACATTGTTTTGGTAGGTGCTTCACAAAACAACCCATTTTTTACACTCAAAAAATGAAAAATGATTTTTTTTGTTCAAAGAAAATGAAAACTTTCTTCGGCAACATTGTTCTCCATTCCAATATGCACGCTTGTGTATAATATGGACATATTTAAACAAACTATGCCATGAATCTAGTCATAACATTCGTCATTTGGCTTGAAAGTCATGAATCTTCGTTCATGGTAGCTCATTTCTGAGAACACTTTTTCAAGATATTTGCCGTATTTCAAGTTTCTTATTTTTCCTCAAAACTAGGTAACATATAATGACACATTGCGAAGGATTTCCATTATTTTGATTTTTTTTTTGAATTCTTTATGCCGATTTCAAAATGCGGTCAAAATTGACGACACGACCGTTCTTAGCTAGGGGTTGAATCTTGCGAAACTATTGGTATATCTCTGATAAAATAGATGGTTATGTACCTAAAAATGATTTTTTCAAAAAATCATGAGCAAACTACGATGTAGCTGTAGTTCAAATTTTACCGGGTTCCATCTGAATCGGCAGAAGTGTTTTTTTTGTTCAAAGAAAATGAAAACTTTCTTCAGCAACATTGTTCTCCATTCCAATATGCATGCTTGTGTATAATATGGACATATTTAAGGAAACTATGTCATGAATGTCGTCATAACATTCATCATTTGGCCTCAAAGTCATGAATCTTCATGCGTGGAAGCTTATTTATGAGAACATTTTTTCTAGATATTTACCGTATTTCAAGTTTTTATTTTTACTCAAAACTAGGTAACATATAATGACACATTGCGAAGGATTTTTCATTATTTTGATTTGTTTTGAATTCTTTATGCCGATTTCAAAATCCGGTCAAAATTGACGACACGACCGTTCTTAGCTAGGGGTTGAATCTTGTAAAACTACTGGTATATCTCTGATAAAATAGATAGTTGTGTACCTAAAAAATGATTTTTTCAAAAAATCACGAGAAAACTACGAGCCAGCTGTAGTTCAAATTTGACCTGGTTCCAACCGAATCGGCAGAAATTTGTCATTTGCCCTGAAAGTCATGAATCTTCGTTCATGGTAGCTCATTTCTGAGAACACTTTTTCAAGATATTTGCCGTATTCCAAGTTTCTTATTTTTCATCAAAACTAGGTCACATATAACAATTGGTGTATCTCTGATGAAATAGATAGTTGTGTACCTAAAAATGATTTTTTCAAAACTAGTTTTTTTTTGTGAAGCATCTACCAAAACGTCTTAATGAAAGCGGAACATCCAAAAGTATAGAAAATAATAGAATACACTGGGTTTGAATATAGAATCATTTGTATGTATTTCTAACATTTTATAGAACTTCCTGTCGATTTTGCTGGAAGTGGGTCCGATTTGAACTACGAGTGTTGCATAGTTTGGTCGTATTTTTTTTTCAAAAACCATTTTTAGATCCACATTATGTACTTTCATTGAAGATCTTTGACGCTTTTTGCTAGAACAGAGTTTCGATTAATTTTAGGTTTAGTGTTAGGGTTTACGGTCATGGTTTAGGGTTAGATAGAACTAATTAAAAAAATGAAAAAAAAGTGGGAACCTTCACGTGGCGTCCTTTTATGTGACCTACCACCTAGGAAAAATAAAAAACACGGGTTCCTTTTGCAACATATGTTTGGTAGGTGCTTCACAAAAAAACCATTTTTGGCGTTTGAAAAATGAAAATAAGTTGTTTATGCAAAGAAAAGGAAAATTTTCTTCGGCCACAAATTTGAACAAAATATGCTCGCTGGTGCAAAATATGGGTATATTTGAACAAACTAAGCCACAAATTTTCTATTTTTCCATTGTTTTTGAATTTTTTATGTTGAATTCAAAATGCAGCCAATGGGGTGCGAGGAACTGCCTTCCATGCGGATCACCTGTCGGACGCGAGCTGAGCCGTCCATCACCCACCCATCCAACGGTTGAGCTCTCATCCACCCACCCACCAATCCATCGAGACCCAGTGCCGGCGCACTTATCCCCGACCCCGAGCTAGTCTCTTTCGCTAGACCTAGACCCCCTTTCCCATCTCACGATCCCGTCCCGGCGGCGCCGCCCCCAGTCCCCCTCCTCCCTCCTCTCCTTCCATCGATCCACCCCGAGCAGCGATCGATCCGAGGCCGACGACGCCAGATCCGCACCCCACCTTCCCCATCATTCGCACCCTCTCTCCACCGGCCGTCCTCTCGCGACGTCCCATCGACCGCGGCCGACAACGCCAGATCTGCCGCCCAACCACACAGCCACGGCGTCACGGCCGGCTGGCTCGCCGGCGCGGGCGTGCTTCGATGCGCGCCGCTCCGTCGAGCTGGCCGGACCGCGGCGGCGAGTGACCTAGGGTTTGTGCTGGGTTTGGCCGACGTCAGCCATGGCTCTCCAGCAAACAGGACGGCGACGGCGTCGACGGGAACCTCAGACGGCCCGGTGCGGTGAAGCTCTTCAACCGCTGTACCTTGACGTCCAGGTACCACCTCCCTCCTTCACGAGCATGCAGATCTGGACGGCGGTGGCTTGACTGACCAATTAACCACGGCCAGCGGCGGTCATGGTGTTTCTTTTGCGCGCAGGTGAACGACATCTCGCTGGAACGACTACCTGGCCTGACGTTTGCGCTACACGCTCCTATTGTGGTGCTACTAGGCCAAGCACAACGGGAAGATCAAGACGGCCCGCATCATCAAGCACACGAACTAGTTATTTTGGTTTTCTACTGGCTGCTCTAACTATAACCCTAGCTCTACTTATTGGATGTAATCTAGCTCCCAATTTGATGCTATTATTCATTGCATGTAACTTGCAGTTTTGAATCGGTATCATGTTTTATCTTGGTGGTGTGACAAGCACATTAATAAATCTGATTAACTTTGTGACATATTTGCTCTATTATCTTGCACTGGATTGGCACCTGTCATTGCCCTGTACAAATATATATCAATTCTGCTAACACTGATACTTGTGCATGGTCTAAAGTTACTTGTTCATTCAATTTTTATCTCACAGTTATATCTCTTTTGGTTGCATGATATTTCTACGTGGACGAGTACCGGCAATGGCCAGCGTCAACATCTTGATTCTAGCACTGCATTTCCAATGTGTGTGATTGTTCCTATGTTTGTGATTTCTAAGAATTTCTTTGTGCTGATTGCTTCCATTGTGGTATGTTCTGGACAGAGGCATGCTGGTGCTGGTGCCGGGAGCTCAGTCGAGTTCCTGGAAAGGGGTATGGTGAGGATGCAGCCGAGGGATGCCAAGCCAGATGCTGATGATGAAATGGTTCCAAAGGGGTATGTGTTTATTTAATCCTATATTTGTGCTAGATTAGAGTTGTAAAGTGCATGTGTAGTGCAACAGTGAAGTTGATGAAAACATGTATGAATAATTGTTGTTATTGCACTATATTCGATACTCAGTTATAAACTATTGTCTTGTTGTCGGTGTATATCTAGTTCTTGCTCTGTCCTTTTCGTTTTTTCTTCAACCTGAAATGCCAATGCTATTGAATTTGTCTATCACACCAATCAAAAATACTAGCTAAATCTGGTCACTGAATTAACAAATGTCAGCTTGAATGCTTGGGTTACATTTGTTGACTTTGTATTGGCCAATGCATTCTTTGAAACATTAATATTGAATTCCACTTAAATATGGCATAAACTTAATGCGTCTCAGATTTTCAACAACTATGATTATGTAAATGATCATAGAGGTAGTTGTGTAATTTCTTAGATTTTGGTCATTCCATGATTAATCTCTTTGTTCCATTGTATGTTCTTGCTATGTACTTTTAGGTTTTATTTGATCATATTGATTGTTAATGTGATATACTCATCTGTTCCATCCTTCTTTCAAATCCTTTTGATGTTTCATTTAATTTGGCTATTTGTTATTTGTTTTCTATTTTAACCGTTTGTCTCTGCATGTTCGATCCAGATCATGAATCGCATTGGCAGGTGGTAGAGGTGAGATGAGAGGAGGAAGGCAACTGCAGCGCACCAGCAGCTTTGTTGGTTAACTTTTATTGTCTTCTGTTCCTTACTGTTTTTGCTGTCTTAAATTGTTATCTGCTGCTACTGCAGGAGCAACGTTCTCGATGGCGATAGGATTTGGTATACAATGGTTACAATGGTGGCTGGCATGGTGGACGACCCGGAATCTGGGGCCTCACAAGTGTACATGTACGTCGCTTTTCTCCTTAAGTGCTTATGCTTGCCTCAGCTACTAAGCTAATCAACGCATTAGATTGTAATGCTGCTGAGGCCAGAACCAAACCATTGCAATGGCAACACGTGCCTTTGTGTTCACTCTTTTACAGGATCTCCAGGCATATAAAATTTGAAGTGCGAAGCCATGAAGCCTAGTCAACCAAGAGTTGTCTGTTCTGTTAGACTGTAAAGATTGCAATATTGTAATTGTAGCCATATCTGGGTTGTAATAAATCTACAGATTGTAATACTCTAATTTAGTTTTACTGTTCTGTTTGAAATATGATATCTATGTGATTTTAAAATGTGTGAAATGGAAACCTGACCAGCGGGACCCATTTATGAAATAATATGAGAAATTTGAAATTTCTGACATGTGGGAACAATGTTTGATAACATGGCAACTGGGACCCAATTGACTGACAAGTGGGACCAGTTACAAAATATAATGGCTGAGCTGGAAAATCAATTTAATGTAAAAAGGCCATGGCCCAAAAAATAGAGAAGGTTGAACGGTTGGGTTTGGCCCATGTAGCTGACCAAAATTTGATAGGAAAAATGAATTTAAATAGGCTGAATTGTTGGGCTTGGCCCATTTAGACGGTTGAAGTGGACCGGGCTGATTTAGATGCACGACCTTTTAATTTGGTCATAATTTTGCCACGTAGGATTGGCCACGTAGGATCTGACGTGGACTGGTCAGGCAGCCAATGACCAAAATAATTGGTCATAGAATTATGACCCTCTGATTTTGTCATAAACGGTTATGACCATTTCAGACAAAAAAGTCATGATCGACCGTTTTAGTCGCTCGGTATGTGACCATCAGTTTTTGGTCACAGAGGGGTCATGAATGGAACTTTGTGACCTTCTAGTGACCAAAATGGAGGGTCACCAGTCAGCAAATTTCTTGTAGTGGAAAAGGTAGCAGGACACTTGCCGACCTGGAAAGCTGGGCTGTTGAAACAAAGTGGCAGGCTAATACTCGTGGACTTGAAAGAACGAGATGTCGCCTAGAGGGGGGGGGTGAATAGGCGCTTTAAAACTTTTACACTTAGGGTTTGAATAAATGCGGAATAAAACCAATGTTTAATTTATCAAGCACAAAACCTAATATACTAGGTTCACCTATGTGCACCAACAACTTATGCTAGGAAAGTTAACAACAAGGATAGCAAGATATAGTACTTCAAGCTCGATGGCTATCACAAGGTAAATGCATAAGTAAAGGAGTTTGGTTATAGAGATAACCTGACACAAGTGGAGGCGAAGGTTTGTTTCCCGTAGTTCCTTTCCAATGGAAGTACGTCTACGTTGGAGAGGTGTGGAGTCTCCTTGGCCCTCCTACAAGCACGTCTGTGCTCACCCTATCCTCCATGAGCTCCTCCCGTGGGGAATACCCGATGGGGGATTTGCTCGTCCACTATAAGGTCGTCTTGAGGGTGTTGACCAAACCCGTACAATGAGGTCTTCTTGAGAGCATTGACCAAACCCGTACAATTTACCCGAGCCTACCTCCACACAATAGGAGGCTCCCGTAGCACACACAATCGTCTAGGGTGCACAATGCACCCAAGAGGCACAAGCTCTTGGAAGCCCTATGCACCCAAGAGAAACAAGCTTCTCGACCTTCAATCCCACGTATCACCGTGGGGAACTCAAACCGATGCACCAAATGTAGTGGCAAGAACACACTAAGTGGTCAAGTCCTCTCCGAAATCCAACCAAAGCAACTAATGCTAGGGAGGGATTTGAGAGGAAGAACAAAGGACAAACCCAAAGCAACTCCAAGATCGAGATCTAAAAGCTTCCCCTCACTTAGAGGAGATATGACTTGGTGAAGTGGCAGATCTAGATCTCCTCTCTCTTTTCCCTCTAAAAAGAGGCAAGAATCATGGAGGGATGGAGAGGAAGCAAGCTCTCAAAAAGGTCAACAAATGGAGGAGAGAGAGTGCCAAGAGTTGGGTACCTATTGGGGAAGAAGGCCCCTTAAATAGGTGCCTGAAGAAATGGCCGTTAGGCACAGATTTGCGTAGGGCTGGTAGTACCAGCCCAAAGGGCGGTACTACTGCCCTACACAAAGCTGCCCACCAACGGCTCACTATAGAAAAAACCCGCAGGGCCGGTAGTACCGGGAAATGGACCGGTAGTACCGATTGACCTCGGTACTACCGGAACTACTTCCGGGAAACTTCCGGTGAAAAACAAGAGGTATCCAGTACCAAAAAACTTAAGCGGAAGTAGCCCCGGTACTAGGCCCGGTACTACCGGCCATGGTCTGGTCGGTACTACCGGCAAGTACAGCGGTACTACCGCCCACACTAGATTCAGCCAGCCAACGGCTAGCAAAAGAGCCCACACTGGCGGTACTGCCGTTAGAGGCGGCGGTACTACCGCGGGTGCGCAACAGAAAGCAGCTTTGGCGGCACTAGCGGCGGTACCACTGGCGGTACTGCCGCCAGAGGCGGCAGTACTGCCGCTGGTGTGCAACCGAAGGTATGTCTAGCGGCACCAGTGGCGGTACTACTGCCGTAGTGCAACGCCGAGAGAACAAAGGAAAAGCACAGGTGATGGCGGTACTACCGCCCCCTGGAACAGAGAAAGCTGCAGAGCCTGAAACTGAATAACTTTTGCAAGGAAACTCCGATCGAGGTGAATCCAATTTTGTTGGAAAGAGGACGACAAGATACCTACAAAAGTAGAAATATTGAAACCAAGCAAGGGAGATTTTGCTAATAAATGGAAGAGTGAAACCTTCCGCACGGATGGACCAGCAAAATCTCCAAAACAGAAAACGCAAGAGAAAATGCATACGAAATCCGTTTTTGGTGAACTTGGCGTTGTCATGACAAGCACGACAAGCACCAGGACCACACCACGATAAGAGCCAAATAGGAACCAATAAAGATGATGCCAAGGATGCAAAGGTTTGAGCTCTCTACGACGATACGATCAAGATATTCGCTCGAGAGCCCCTCTTGATAGTACGGCTATTTATCCTATAACCCGGTCTCTCAACTAACATCATGAGACCGGTAAAATAGAAACCCTATCAAGATCATACCTTTGCCTTGCGCATAATCCACTTGAGCTAGATGATGACGATCTTTGTCTTCTCAAGATGGACCACCTTTCTTGATTGCGCTTCGCTTGGTGAAGACTCGCAACATGCTCCCCCATACACCAAGATGGGAGAGGCACTCTTCGACAAATCTTCACTTGGCCTTTATCTTGATGACGATCACCACGTGACGCCATTCTCCATGGGCTTCATAGGATATCCCTTTCGTTGCATGCTCATGGAGAAATGCCTAACCACACATAGAGATACAAGCACATAGATCATGGGTTAGTTCACATGGCTATATTGACAATTGCTTACCATACCATGGGATCATAAGATCCCACATGGTACATCCCTAGCCTTGTGTGTTGATCAACTTGCACTTAGCCTTTATCAACATAAACTCTTCTTCTTTTGGCCTTGACTCCAACATATGGAGTTCAAGCATTGCTATGGACCAAACCTACAAGTATAGCTCAAAGCACACATTAGTCCTTAAGAATTGTCATCAATTACCAAAACCACACATTGGGGCAACCATGCTCTTTCAATCTCCCCCATTTTGGTAATTGATGACAATCCCTTTTAAGAGGGTTTATATAATGAATTAACCGTACTTGCAAGACAAACAAGCAAGCACACAAGAGCATAAAGGAAAATGCTTAAGAACCAAACAAAAGCATAAAACCAAATTCTCTTAAACCCTCTAAACTTGTCCCCCATTGGCATCGATTGCCGAAATGGGAAGAAAAATTTAGAAGCCCAATATAATATGAGTTCCTCCATAAAGTGTGCATTTCTCAAGATATGAGTGAAATCAAATGCACATATTCATTGACGAATAATTAGAGGGAATCAAACTATATCTAGGATCAAAAGATTGCGAAAAGATGAAATCGTTCTAAACATCTCCACAAAGGAGAAAAGCAATCGAAAAGATCCAAAGCGAGAGTTCTAAATAAAAATGGAGAAACTCCCCAATGTTCATGCACTATTGAGGAGTGCACAAATATGGCATCCTCGCTCCCCCAAAATCATCTAGAACACACAACATGTGCATGAGTGCATAAAACTAAAGCGAAACATAGCACTTGCACCAAAGATATGGTTGAGCCATAAGAAGATACCAATTTGAAAAGATTCCACAAAAGAGAGGCCCAACCAAGATACAAAGAAGATCTTTTAAAAAAATGTTCACAAGCTCAAGGATACCAATTGGAAACTAAAACCAATTGAAAAAGCCAAAAGTTAGTGAGAACATTTAGGTAATACAAATCAACATGCTCACCATGATAAGCATGAAGTCAAAGATCTTCAATAAAACATGAGTGCACAAAGATGCAAATAAAATAAGACAAGCACTCACGAGACAAATTTGGAGCCACCAAAGAATTATAGATACAAATCAAGGTGACTCGAAAGAAATAGGATACCAACTAAATGTTACCTCTCTCATATGTATAGGTTTCTAGGTAGACAAATCGTTGAAGAATACATCCACAAAGAAACATGTACATACGAAATGGTTGAAGCGAAATGGTTGAAGAAGAAGAGAACATGGTATCCAAAAGGGGAAGTCATAAATATACAAAGGAGATTATTGCTTAAAAGCATAGCACATAGCTCAAATTTATCTCATTATTTTATATAAATGGACTTCAAACACATCAAAGACATCACACATATCACTAAGGGAACAAGAGATAGTGGAGATGCTTTGAGAAAAGGCAACAAGTATCACCAAGAGGATATCAATTGAAGGAAAGTTTTTGCAATTTCAACACAAATATCACAAAGATATACCGAGTGAAAGAAATAGGCCGAAACCACACCAATTGCATCTAAAAGCATTTCATGCCAAGAAGCAACCTACACAAGGTTGAAACTAGAAAATTATGCATGGGATAGATACTTGTTACCGAGATGTCATAGGTGATGAAGAAGATGAGAGTTCGTTAATCATCGTAGCTTGACTCCTATAATCACATGGTGAGATCACCTTCCTTATGAATGAGGCAAGCATCCAATGCATCTCCATTGTACCTAAAACACAATTCAAGTACAAAATGGTTCCCAAACTCATTGGGTCCCATAGTAGTTAGATACACTACAATATATAGGACACACTCCACATAAATATGTGCATATAGAAATGAAATTGAATTTCGTGCACATCTTAGCCGATTTAGGATTTGGCGGAGTATACCCTATATATTGGAACTAAAATACAAGCATGCCAAGAGATATATATTAATAAAAATGCATGCAACAACTTTCTAGAACCAAAAGGATACAATTTGGACACAAACACCAAGTAAACCAAAGGTAGGCACACCAAGGTGTGACACGAAAAGGTTGTCCAAATTATATCAAAATCCGAATCAAAACATGATCAAGGAAGAATCAAAACAACCAATGATTGATTCCAACACATCACCACATAAAGTGAGATATCAATAGGAATCAAATCAAACAACACATGAGAGATAAGACGCCAATTGAAAATAGGATACCCGCAAGAGGCAAAGATACCAAGAGAAGAGTATTACTTGAAAGATATCAAGTAAAATAAAATCAAGAAACATGGTATCAAAGCTCCCATAAGAGATACCAATTGAAACAAATATCTATGGATGAGATATAAAATTTCAATAGATACAATTGAAGGTACGTAAGCAAGATCAATGAGCATAGAAGATAAGATAAAAAGATAAATGCTCATTGGGTTTTCTCATTTAAGAAGATAAGACACAAACCGAGAAATGAGAAAGCAACTCCCTAGAGAGAGCAAGGTTACAACAAACAAACCAAACACTCTCTACACTTTTCATGATGTCACAAAGCACAAAAGGAAAAGGTTTGTCTTCCATAAACACCAAGGAAAGAAATTAAATGCCAATTGAAAGGATCAAATGTCAATTGATAAGATAGTGTTCTAAATAATAAAGAAAAGCTCCCCCAAGATTCGTGCATTATCTTTAGGATTTGCATTTGAATACAAAACGCACACACAAGGGTTCATTACTCCTCATATGCCATTTAAAGCACTAACAAGATCAATAAGACATAAAGATCCACAAGAGGCAAGGAAGACAAAGGGAGTCAATGCAAAATAAATACTTGGCAAGAGATAAGGCAAATAAGAGCAAAGGCCAACGAAGGATAATCACAAATATTCTACCACGAACATGAATATCAATTGTCCAAGGACAATGAGTAAAAGGAAATATTTTCCTGGTGATAGAGATATCCAAGAATATCCTCGCAAGAGAAATCATATGGCAAAAGATAAGAATTAAAGCAATGCGATATTTGATAGAGTTTGTTGGTAGCTCCAACTATTCGAACCAACCGACAAAGCCATGGTTAAAATAATATGGAGCGAATCATTTCTCAAATAGCATACGGAAATACATATTTGAGGAAAACCACACCAAACAAAACTCAAGCAAACAAGATCCAAAAGAAAACCAAATAGAAGCACTCAATAAAATTGGAACTTGTTCGAGCAAACATGCCACATAGGAATAGGATAATATACAATATCAAATCCAAGTGGTAGAACCTCAAATGTTCACTATTTCTAGAATTGTAATAGGCACATAGCTTATTACTCCCCCATAACGTGATGATCCATTTCTTTCTAACAAGAGGCAAGTAAAAACCAACAAGAGAAATTAATGGACATTATAGAATTTGAATTTCTCATGAGTGATACATACCACATAGAGACTAGATAATCTTGCTATATCAATACTATGTGGTGGACATCATGAATACACATTTTTGGGATTGTGAAGTGCACAAAGCAAGTCACTCACCCAAGATTGGTATAGTCCATTAATCTCCCAAAAGAGCCAAATAAAATCCACACAAGATCCAATACGGCTCAACACAAAGTTTACACATACATGATACACAACTAACATACACATACTTGATTTCTCAAGATAAGTAAGAAAGAAGCACATCATATACAAACACATGCTAAGAACAAAACTAACACATGCAAGGGGGCAAGTAACTTTCAATGTAAATGAGTTAAGTACAAGTTACCGCAAGGAGGAACATTGGGTATAGGATAGATATGTGATAATCCAATTGACTTGGCTTAATGAAATACAACCATGAAGATCCCTTACTTCTTCATAAGATAACCAAGTCTCCAATGTCCTCCAACACAAGCTATTGATCAAGTTTGAGCTTGTTGGTCCCCAACAAAGTTGGGTCCTAAGATGTTAGTTACAATAAGTTTGGGTACCCAAATGGTTCTTTTCTTGACACCACTTTGGGCACCCAAATATTTGGCAAACACATTGCCAACCCTATCCTTCCTAAGAGAATAAACATCATCAATTAGAATGGGGTTGGATAGGGTACCATTTGTGCATGAAGAAGCCAAATGCCCCTTCTCACGGCATAGATAACAACATCGACTCATCTCTTTCTTCTTGATAGGCTCCTCAACTTGAGGAGCATTGACTTGAGTCTTCTTAGGAGGTGGCCGTTGTTCAACTCGTGGTTGAGCATGAGATTGAACAAGAGGCCGCTTCCCTAGTTGCTTCTCACTAAGAGGCTTCTTCTTCATTGGGCAAGATCTAACGTGGTGCCCTTCAATCTTGCACTTGAAGCAAGTAATCTTGGCTGAATTCTTGACTTGTTCTTGGCCCTTCTTCTTGTCAATCTTGGACTTGTTCTTGTTGTTGGAGTTGAATCCAAGTCCACTCTTGTCATTGGGGGATTGTTGCACACTCAACAAGTTGTCGAGTGTGGTCTTCCCCTCATGACGCTTTACCAAGCCTTTCTTCAAAGAAGTGGCTTGGGCGTCGAGCTCATTCCTTTCCTCTACATGGTTAGAGATAACACAAGAACTAGAGGAGGTAGATGCATCATTGTTAGAGCAACAAGGTAAGGAAAGTAATTCATCACATGATGTGCCAACATTGTGAGTGGATGAAGTACTAGGACTAGCACATGGCAATATAGAACTATTAGTAGGGGATGTGCCAATGTCCACACGAGGCTCACTAGATTTTACCTTGGTAGTGATAGCCTCATGAGCTAGCTTTAGCCGATCATGGGATACAAGAAGATCATCATGAGAGCTAGATAGCTTATTATGACTTTCTTACAATTTTCCATAATTGCTAGTTAGCAAATCAAGTTGAGCCCTAAGCTCAACATTCTCCTTTAAAATGGATGCTTCACAAGAAGTAGAGTTAGTAGCACAAGCATCATCATTAATAGCAATAGGAGAACAAGTAGGAAGCTCTTTTAGCATTTGAGCTTGGAGTTGATCATGAGACTTAGTGAGATTAGCGAGAGAACCTTCCAAGGACTTGAATTCCTTTTCAAGCTTCTCATTAGCCTCAACAAGTCTAACATTTTCAAACACAAGCTCACCATTTTTAGTTTTTAATATTTTAGCAAGACCTTGAGAATTATCATGTTCTTTTCTTAGTTTGGACATCTCTAGATTATTAGTCTCCTCAAGATTAACAAGAGTTTCCTCAAGAGTTGACCTACGACCTCGCTCTTCTTCAAGAGCAATAGAGATGTCCGCAATCTCATTGGCATAATCACGCTCACGAGCTTCCATTTTCTCAATGGTGTCTTCATACTCATCAATAATATTTTTACTTTCATCAAAAATAGCCATGATGTTTAAGAAAGTAGAGGAAGCATTATCATTTTTATGAAGAGCATGAAGAACAACATTTTTCATCTTATCTAAGACAGCATCATTATCAACATCATCATTATTATCATCATCATCATTGCTTGTAGATTTAGCCATAAGGCAAAAGATAGTTGATGAAGATGAACCATTAGTTGATGCATCACTTAAATGAATATCTTGTTTTATAGAGAGTTAGATTTCCTCTACATTGTTAGGAACACAAGGACTAGAGGAAACACAAGCATTTTGATCATGGCAACAAGATATAGCTAGCATATCATCATGAGATTTATTCATGCAATTTCTACATGATATGCAAGGACTATCAACACAAGCATGTAAAGCATTTATAGTGCTAGAGGTGTTTAAGTCCTTAGATGAAGCATTGCAATGAGATAGAGACAAAGGATCATTAATAGCAGACTCACTATAAACATCGCAATGACCATAACTACTCACCATGTCATTAGTTTGTGACTTACCACATGTAGGTGAAGTAGATGAAGTCGAGAGCTCATCACGTCCGGAAGTGGAAGGAGAACAATCATCATCATCAATCTTGGACTTGCCATATTTATCTTGAAGCTTCGTCCATAGCTCATGAGCATTTCCATAAGGCATGATTGACCCGAGAACTATGTCACTCAAAACATGGACAATTGCATTAGATACTAGAGAATCAAGATAAGAGATTTCCTCATCCTCTAAAGACAACTTTTGAGAGTCCTTTGGAGGAGGAAATCCCATATCTAGGATTCTCTCTATATTTGGACTTATGTCCCCAAAAAGATTAAGCATGCGAATATTCCAAGTAACATAATTTGTGCCATCGAATATAAAAGTGGGATCGTGCACTAATTTACTAAATGACATCTTTGCTCTCTAGGCGGTGAAGCCTAACAAGGAGAGACCTTGCTCTGATAAGAATTGAAAGAACGAGATGTCGCCTAGAGGGGGGTGAATAGGCGCTTTAAAACTTTTACGCTTAGGGCTTGAATAAATGCGGAATAAAACTAACGTTAATTTATCAAGCACAAAACCTAATATACTAGGTTCACCTATGTGCACCAACAACTTATGCTAGGCAAGTTAACAACAAGGATAGCAAGATATAGTACTTCAAGCTCGATGGCTATCACAAGGTAAATGCATAAGTAAAGGAGTTTGGTTATAGAGATAACCGATACAAGTGGAGGGGGAGGTTTGTTTCCCGCAGTTCCTTCCCAATGGAAGTACGTCTACGTTAGGGAGGTGTGGAGGCTCCTTGGCCCTCCTACAAGCACGTCCGTGCTCACCCTATCCTCCGTGAGCTCCTCCCGTGGGGAATAACCGATGGGGGATTTGCTCATCCACTATGAGGTCGTCTTTAGGGCGTTGACCAAACCCGTACAATGAGGTCTTCTTGAGGGCGTTGACCAAACCCATACAATTTGCCCGAGCCTACTGATACGTCCATTTTATATCATCATTTTTAAACCTGATATTATCATATGGGTATGTTATTTGCACAGTTATATCAATGTTTTGCATGTTTTAGATGATTTATGGGACTTTCATACAAAGTCCCTATTTTTGGTATTTAATATCTGGGAGGCAAAATCCGCCCCTTTTTTGTCTTTATTGTTTCGGGAGTTTCGCGAACCCAAATAATTAAAGGAAAAATACCACGGCAGTTTTTCTTCGGAAGAAGGGCGATGGAAAGAAGACCGAAGAGAGGAAGGCCACAAGGCCCAAAAGGGGTGGGCCCAAGCGGCTAGGTACAGGGGCCGCATAGAACCCACCAAACGGGGCCTCGGGCACTTCCTCTCCTAGGGCTTTTTATGTACGCCTTCGTCTTCCCCAAAAGGGGACGCCCTAATTTTCCCTGAATTATCTGAGGCCGTGGCGGCAGCGGAGCTCTTGATTCTCTCCGAAGAGGGTTAGATCCTGCTGCACCGGAGCTCCGGAGAGGGGGGAAATCACCGCCATCATCATCACCTCTCCTCCTTGGCGTAGGAGGAGGCCTCTACATAAACACCATCACCAAGACCATCACCATCTCCATCACCATCTCCATGATCCACTCGGTTCCCCTCATAGTTTGAGAGTTGCTATACCCTAGGTCATTGTCATGTTCTCCTATTCATGTTTGTGATTGGGTACTTGTCATTATTTGGTGGTGAAGTATTTATTTCAGATTGTGTTGTACCCTTTATGCCACTGATTATGATCATGTTTGCATGTTGTGAGTAGTTCCCATATGTTCCTGAGGGCATAGGATGAATTGGCAATGATTTATATATGACATGTGTTGGTATTTTGTCAAGAGTTTATCTTCTATGTGATTCTATGATGGTGTTGTGCGAACGTCGACTGCACAACACTTCACCTATAAGGGCTCATAGGAGAACAACGTAGTGTAATGAATTGAGGAAGACTTGGGAGGACAAGTAAGCCTAAGACGGAGTCATGCAGTTATATTATGTGGGTAGTAGTGTCGGGGACCTTAGAGTGTAATGCTATGGTGGGACTTTGTGTCTTAATAATTCTTGTGCAGTCATTTAATTGGCTACATGATCCATCATAAGGGGTTGTAGATTATTTATTTAGCTATGCCTAGTTATGGCTCCGCCCCAAGAAGATTAAAACTTGACAAGATATGCAACGTGTTGTTTAATAAATCTCTATGCCTAGTGATATCCATGCCGCCCTCAGGAACGCTTTCCACATATAAGTTACACACCATTTGAGATTGTCCTCTTGCCACATAGAGGATTGGGCTTTCAACTGTTACTATTTACTTTCGACATTTTTATTATCTTTGCAATCATACAACTGAAAATCCCCAAAACATTTGCATCTTTCATTGCTTTATTTATCATTCTTTCTAACCAATACCTTCAGCTCCTCGTGGGTTCGTGTAACAGCCCCAATTTGGTACCCTAAAATACGGGCAAAATTTTCGCTTTTTGTGTTGCATTGCATCATAGCATACATATTTAAAATTGCTAATATGCAAACTAGGGAAGCAAAATCCTTCCTAAATTTCCAAACTACATGCATTGCCCAAAATGGCCAAACCAAATTAATTTGAATTTCCAAATTGGTCAGGAAGTTCCAAATTACTTTTATAACTAATTGCCAAAAATTCTTCTATTGACAAGCAAAGCTATAAAATTGAGTTTTCAATTTGGTTCTTTGCCAACTCTATTTTTGGAACCAAGTTAAGTTTTCCAAAAATTCAAACTAAAATCATGGGGAGCTTCGATATGATTGTGAGAGCCTCCATGAATATTTTCATTATTTTTGGAAAAGGTTATTTGCTCCAATTAAATGCTTTTTGCGAGTTATCAAAAATAGCTATAACTAAACCTTATGAACAAGTGTGGTGCAAACATTTTATTTTGGGACAATAATTTTTGTGGTGTTTCCTTAGGACATAGGGAGCCCACATGAATATTTCCAGATTTTTCTAAATTTCTTAACTAGCTCTTTTAAATAGCACAAACCTGCTGTTTTACAAAATCAGAACAGGAAAATTGGAAAAGAACAAAAACCTGCTGGTGGGACCCTTCTGTCAGCCCTCCCTCTTCCCTCTCTTCTCACTGTGGCGACCAAGGGTGCTGGCGCCATGCTGCTCCGAGCCATGCCGCCGCCCACCTGCTCCCGCGTGGTCAAGAGGCCCCCCCTACGCTCTGCCTCTCCCCTCTACCTCCTCTGCCCTCTCTCCTCTCCCACGTACATCCCCAACACCCTAAATCGAGCTCTAGGTTTACAAAGGGCCGCCGCCGTCTCCTCCGAATCGCCGGCGGCAGAGGACATCCCGGAGCAAGTGGATGATGCCAACCTCACCGCCTCGCCGTGCTGCTCCTCCCCACCCAAGGAATCGACGAGGGACGCCGTGGAGCGGCCGTGACGCCTGACCTTCCCCGCCTCCGTCCGACTGACGGCCGCCGCTCGTCGAGCATCGTTGCATCGCCGTCCGGCCACCCGGGCCTCAGCCGACCCCTCCAACACGCTCAGGGTGAGCTCTCCGTGCTCCCCGTGCTCCTTGCACTCTCCCTCTCCCTCTCGTTTGTCCTGGCGCCGATGACCGAACCGTGACGCCGCCGTAGCCGTCGCCGGTGCGCATCCCGACGACCTATTGGTCCAAATCGCCGCCCGTGGACTCCCCCTTAGAACGGCGCGTCGAACCGCGTCCAGAATCGCGTCCCCGCGCGCCGGTCACTGCCGTGCGCGTCCGTGCCGACGCCGCGGTCACCGCCGTGCTCGCGCCGGTCGCGGCTTTTGACCAAACGCTCGTATGCGTGCTCGCCCGGCCTGGCTCTCGGCCTGGGCCGGCCAGAGGGCCGGCCTGTTCGGGCTGGTCCCCGGCCTGCGCCCCGGTTTGGGCCGGCACTGAGGCCGGCCTCTTCTGGCAGTGTCCCGGCCTGCACCCCGGCCTGGGCCGACCTGTGGGCCGGCCCGTACAGTAAAAACAGAATATGTTTAAAATTCAAATATTTGATAACTTTTCAAATGTTGGTCCAAATTCAACAAATAAAATACCACTTTGCTCAGGAAGACAAATCCTACCTATTGGAACAATTGAAATGTTATTTTGAAACCCTATTTTTTGCGGTGTTTTTAAGAATTCCTAAAATGGGTTAATTATTACCGAATTTGAGAAATTCATAACTTATTAAATATTGATCCAAAAATTATGAATTAATTATCATTGTGATCAACATGTCAAATGCTATCAAACCATGCACTTATCACATCATGGTCACAAATCTTTATTTGATGTTATTCATAATTTGTTTAAATTAATTAAATTCAATTATTTAATTATTTTGCTTTCTATTCATCGATACTCCGAAAATTACAAATAAAGTACCGAAATGGTCGGAAGAACGAACTCTATCCATTCATGTCATGTTCATGCATATTTGAGCCACTTCCATAATAATTTGATAATTTATGAAGAATGTGGTCACTAAGATAAATATGGGGTTGGTTCCAAATAATTGCACTAATTATTTGGCTCCTCATTTAAATTTGCTTTTAATTTATATAATGATATCCTTGCATCAACTTGACATGTCATCATGTGTTTGAGCATTGCACCTTGTGATTGTGTGATTTATGTGTTCTTTGTATTTCTTTGGGTATCGATAGATTCCGGAGTCGAAGTTAACGCTACATACCCCGACGAGCAGTACTTCACGCCCGGGCAGCAAGGCAAGAGATAACCTAACCTTCTTGGCATTCTAGCATCCTATGATTCTATCAAATTATTTTATCCACCATAATATTGCATGCGGTTCAAATGTCTCTTTTGTTCGAAATGTAGGAAATCCTATGATTGCATGTATTTCCCCGAGCCAATCACATGTATCCCTACCTATGAACCTTAGTGTTGATGTGTGGCCGGATAAGAAATATAATTGTTGGTTATATGCTTAGCCATGCTTAGAAATGCTTAGTTGAAATACTATTTATGTCCATTATTGAATTCCATAATTATTGATGTTGATGGAATGATTCGGGCATGGTGGATAATGGTGATGCTAATTAAAATGCTAAGACGGCTTGGGTGAGTTGCCATCGGGGATGGTGTTTTGCCTCACCCTAGCCCCTAGGTGCGAGTTCTTTACCTCTTGAACCAAGACGAGCGTGCTTCCGGAGGTGGGGGCATATGGAACCCCCTTTGACCGAATAATTTGTGAGGGGCTTGTCAAGGGTCCTCTGGTTTGCTATTTCCATTTGCGCGTGTGTGGTGTTGGTGGAAAAAGGAAACGAGGATGGTGGTGTGTAGGATGTGACGGTGGGGCAGGGCGCTGGGAGCACTGAACCTGTCCTTCCGCCACTGATGGCCCTTGAGTAAGTCTCGTGCTTTGTAAAGGTCTAACCGCGCCTGCTTGCCGGCCTTCCCCGGAAGAGGGTCAACTAGGTGAGCCGGACGGTACCGATGGGTAAATTAGTACACCCCTGCAGGGTTAATCTTTTCGAAAAGCCGTGTCCACGGTTATGGACAACTTGGGAATAGACGATAAGACCATAGAGAATCTTAACCTAATTGATATGGCAGCTAAAGGTTGCATAATCACGTGTGTTAAAGGTTCACTTCCTCGAGGGTGATTCGAGGGGGTGCCTTGGTGGAGATATGAGTGGTTGTTTACAAAAGGGTTCGTTGAGAACCAAAGTTGACAGATGTTTACTCTCTTACCCCGTTTATAAAATATTCTGAGTAGACGAATGCCATGTGTCATTTAGGTTTCGGTTGATGAAAATTAGCTTTATGCAAAAGAAATACATATAAAGCTTTAGAGCCTCCGTCAGTCATTGGGCCTATATCGCCCTACTAAACTTGCGAGTACATCGTACTCAGTCTCTCTTTGCTGCCTCTTTGATTTTGTATTTCAGAGGAGGACGACACCGAGCAGCTAGGTGGGTTCTTCGTTGACGTCGACTGCTAGTCTGGGGTTCCCAGGTGGCAGCTTGGGACCGTGGAACAAGCTGGCTTGGGTGATGTTTATTGTAGGCCTCTTAGGCCATATATTTGCTTCTTGTTGTTAGACAACACTATCCGCTTCCGCTTATTGAATTGTTGGATCTGTGATCCTTTTGCTGTGTAATATTTGTATTCTTCTCATTATATGAGTTGCTATATGTTTTGTGTCGTAGAGTCATGCAATGTGCCGGTTTGTTCCACAAGTCTCGATCTTTGTTTTATACATTGATGGTTGTGCCATTTACATAGCCTCTGTGTATAATTCCGGGGTCGGGGCGCTACAGTTCGACAACCTTTTCTAATTGAAAGGTACTACAATTGATCTCCTGCACTTGGGAGTCATCAAGATACTTTCCTGGCGCCGTTGCCGGGGAGCATAGCGCTATTGGTAAGAAGTTTGGTAAGGAAACTTGAAAGCTGAATTATATTTTCTGTTTTATCTCATTGATACTATGGCATTTAAGAATCGTTCCTCGCTGCACCTTGCTCTATATGAAAGTGCTTATGCCACTACTGCGAAAGTGGTTGAAACTGCTGTGTCTAAGATACCTGAAGTGGGATTTAAAATTCCCACTGGCCATGTTGAAAGAGTTACGAAGAATATATTTTCAGGGGATGGAACTAAGCCTGCACGTGAGCACATTGAAATGATTGAAGAAATATGTTGCTTATTTAGGATTCCTGGTATTTCTGAGGACTATGTGAAAAGGAAGCTATTATTTATGTCTTTATCTGGTAATGCTCGTATTTGGTTCAGGCCTTTGGATGAAGGAGCCACTACTGAATGGAGTATATTGAGGAAGAGTTTCTTTCTTAAATATTTTACTCCTAGAGAAGCTTATGAGAGCCGCTGCTATATATTTAATTTCTGGCCACATCTGGGAGAGAGTATTACTCAAGCTTGGGGGAGACTGAAGGCACTCCTTCGTGAGAATCCTTGTCATGATCTTACAAAGAAACTTATATTGATAAACTTTTATGTGAGGCTACCTATGAAGCATAAGGAAATTTTGGACAATTCATCTGGTGGGAGTTTTACAAATAATACTGCAGAAGAAGCATGGAACCTATTGGAAACTATTTATGAAAATACTGGACACTGGGAATTTGATAAAGGTAATGAACCTTATTTTGATTCTGAATATTCATGTGTGGAGAGCTTCTCTACTTCCATCTTGCTTAAAAATATGAGTGATACATTTAATCTTGATCCTTATGTTATACTTGAAATAGCTAAATCTTTTGCTGAGCATATCTGTATTCCTAAAAGTGGGTTTGAAACTTATGTTGAACCTGTTAAACAATCTATTGTTATTCCTAAAGTTATTAAACAAATAGAGCCAGTGTCATCTGTGAGAATTGAGGAGTATGTTGAGCCACCCCCATATCCGAACCAAGTTAAGAAAAAATTACTTATTGCTGTTACTAACAAGAGTAAAAGAAGATGTCCTCAGCCATATGAACAGGTGGAAGTCAATACTAAAATTTCTGTTATCAAACAATTAAATGAAGAAGATCCTGTTGATGTTTATCTATGTGAAGATGCTACTAAAATTATCAGAGGTAATTCGGCCAAGGTGGGAAAACCTATAATATCATGCTCTATTGGGACTTCAAGTTATCATGGTCTATGTGATATTGGGTCAAGCATTAGTGTCATTCCATATTCTCTCTATCTTGAAATCAAGCCTGATATTGAACCTATTGTTATGGAAGAGACAGGTATGACGATTCAACTTGCTAATAAAGAATATATTAGTCCTTTTGGAATTGTTAGAGATGTTGAAGTTCTAGTTGGTAAAATAAAATATCCTGCTGATTTTATTGTGCTTGGTTGCCCTCAAGATTCATTTTGTCCTATCATTTTTGGTAGACCTTTCTTGCATACTGTTGGAGCTAAAATTAATTTGCTTAAAGATAAAGTGTTTATTAAATGTGATAATGGAAGACTTGAGTTCAATTTTTCCAAATTTGCGGATAAACATGTTGTGAAAGAGCCAATTTCTGAAGATATAATTGAAACTCTTGCTCATATAGCTGTAGCTTCAACATATGTTGTAGAACGTTATATGCTTAATCAAGATGAACCATTTAATGATGAGGAAAAAGAGGCTCTGAAACAAATATTATGGCAAGAACCACCACAGTTACAGTTGCATATCCCACCTGATAATTTAGGAGTGTTACCACCACCTAAAGAAGATCATAGTTTTGAATTGAAACCTTTGCCTGACAACCTGAAATATGCATATTTAGATGATAAGAACATATATCCTGTCATTATTAGTGCTAACCTTTCAGCTGAAGAAGAAGAGAAACTACTTGATGTGTTAAAAGCTCATCGACCAGCTATTGGATACTCTCTTGATGATCTAAAAGGTATAAGCCCAGCTCTATGTATGCATAAAATCAATTTGGAAGAGGATGCAAAACCTTTGTTGATTATCAACGCCGTCTCCATCCAAAAATGAAAGAAGTGGTAAGAAAAGAGGTAATAAGACTCATGGAAGCTGGTATCATTTATCCTATAGCTGATAGTAAGTGGGTTAGTCCTGTCCATTGTGTTCCTAAAAAGGGTGGAATGACTGTTGTTCCAAATGATGAGAATGAACTTGTGGCTCAACGTACTGTTGTTGGTTATAGGATGTGCATTGATTACAGGAAACTAAACAAAGCAACTAGAAAAGATCATTACCCATTGCCATTCATTGATCAAATTTTAGAAAGGTTATCTAAACACTCTCACTTTTGTTATCTAGATGGTTATTCAGGTTTCTCACAAATTCCTGTCCATAAGGACGATCAAGAAAAGACCAATTTTACTTGCCCATTTGGTACATTTGCTTATAGAAGAATGCCATTCGGTTTATGTAATGCTCCTGCTACTTTTCAAAGATGCATGAATGCTATATTTGCTGATTATATTGAAAAGATAATGGAAGTCTTTATGGATGATTTTTCTGTGTATGGTACTTCTTTCGATAATTGCTTGTTCAATCTTAACAAAGTTTTGCAGCGCTGTGAAGATCAACATTTAGTTCTCAATTGGGAGAAGTGTCACTTCATGGTTACCGAAGGAATTGTTCTAGGACATAAGATTTCTGGAGATGGAATAGAAGTTGATCGAGCCAAGATAGAAGCTATTAAGAAGCTACCATACCCAACTGATATAAAAGGTATAAGAAGTTTTCTTGGGCATGCAGGTTTTTACCATAGGTTCATTAAGGATTTCTCCAAAATATCAAAACCACTAACCAATCTTTTGCAAAAGGATGTTCCTTTCTCTTTTAATGATGATTGCATTGAATCTTTTAATATTTTGAAGAATGCTTTAATAACTGCTCCTATTATTCAACCTCCTGATTGGAAATTGCCCTTTGAAATTATGTGTGATGCTAGTGATTATGAAGTTGGGGCTGTTTTGGGTCAAAGGGTTGATAAGAAACTGAATGTTATTTATTATGCTAGTAGAACACTTGATGCTACCCAAAGAAATTATGCTACAACTGAAAAAGAATTTTTAGCAGTACTATTTCCTTGTGACAAGTTTAGACCTTATATTACTAATTCCAAAGTTACAATACATACTGATCATTCTGCTATAAAATACTTGATGAACAAGAAGGATGCTAAGCCTAGATTGATAAGATGGGTACTTTTATTGCAAGAATTTGATTTACACATTGTTGATAGGAAAGGAGAGGATAACCAAGTAGCTGATCATCTCTCTAGAATGGAAAATATACCTGATGATCCTATTCCTATTAATGATAGCTTTGTTAATGAACAACTTGCAATTGTTAATGTATCCAGTGTTAAGGCTGCATCTCCTTGGTTCGCTAATTATGCAAATTTTATTGTTGGAAAAGTATTACCTCCACACTTTACTTATCAACAAAGAAAGAGATTCTTTTATGATCTTAGACATTATTTTTGGGATGATCCTTTCCTTTATAAGAAAAGTGTAGATGGTATTATTAGACGTTGTATACCTGAGCATGAACAACAGGCTATAATAAGAGATTGTCATGATAGTCCCTATGGAGGGCATCATGCAGGAGATCGCACGGCAGCAAAGGTATTAAAATATGGTTTCTATTGGCCTACTTTATTTAAAGATTGCCATGAATATGTTAAATCTTGTGATAAATGTCAAAGAGTAGGAAATATTGGTAGGAGAAATGAAATGCCTATGAATTATTCTGTACCACTTGAACCATTTGATGTGTGGGTTTTGACTTTATGGGACCTTTCCCAGCCTCAAAGACAAGGCATACTCATATTTTGGTTGCAGTGGACTATGTTACAAAATGGGTGGAGGCAATTCCAACCAAAAGTGCAGATCATGCCACAGCAATGAAATGCTCTAGGACATCATTTTCCCAAGGTTTGGTGTTCCTAGGTTTTTAATTACTGATGGTGGCTCTCATTTCATACATGGTGTTTTTAGGAAAGCATTGGCAAAATATGATGTTAACTATAGAATTGCGTCTCCTTATCACCCTCAAACAAGTGGACAAGTTGAATTAAGTAATAGGGAAATTAAACTCATTTTGGAAAAGACAGTAAATAAGTCTAGGTCTGATTGGCCACTTAAAATTAATGATGCATTATGGGCTTATAGAACTGCCTTTGAAAATCCTACGGGAATGTCCCCTTATAAAATGGTCTATGGAAAAGCTTGTCATTTACCTGTTGAATTAGAGCATAAAGCTAGATGGGCTGTTAAACAATGAAATTTGACCTTAAGACTGCAGGAGAGAATAGAATCCTTGATTTAAACCTGCTAGATGAATGGAGGAATGAAGCCTATGAAAATGCTAAAATGTTTAAAGAGAAAGTTAAGATTTGGCATGACAAGAAGATTAAGAGAAAAGAATTCAAATTAGGAGATCAAGTTTTATTATACAACTCTCGTTTCAAGTTTTCTGCAGGGAAGCTAGCCTCAAAATGGCAGGGACCATTAGTCATACAGGAAGTATATCGTTCAGGAGCTATCGTCTTTACGGTGATATGAAAGGTAAACCTCATGTGGTCAATGGACAACGTCTTAAACATTATATTGCAGGAAAAAGCTTCATTGGAACGGTGGAAACATTGAAGTTACAAACACCGGAAGAAATAATAGAAGGGGGTCGAGCAGTTTCAACAACCCCAAATCAGTAAAAGGTAACTTTTGTATTGGAAAGTTTCTCGGAATTACATGAAATTTTATGGAAGTCATTTTTTATGGAAACTAACATGTGGGGCAAGAAAACTTGACGAAACGGAGTCCCGAGGAGGGAAAGAGGTGGCACCACGCGGCCAGGTACAGGGGCCACGTGGGCCCACTCCTTTTCCACCTCGGAGACCTTTTTCGCCCCGTTTTCGATCCCGACGCTCCATTTTGACCTAAAAACCCACAATATATACCCCTCTCCGACGATCTAATCTCGCACCGAGCGTTCTCGAGCGATCTTTGTTTCTTGCTATTTCTGTCTGCCAGGTTTTAGCCATGCCTTCGGGGAACTCCTACCAATGTTCCTCCATGGATGACGATGATGATGAGCTTGAGGGGCTCAGCCCCACGTCCCCATGGAAGAGGAACAGGAAGAGGAAGGACTACTCCGATGACGACGACACAGAGGAAGAGGATGATGAAGAAGAATACAAGGCAATCGTCGACTTCACGCCCCTGGCAATAGCACCTCCATCGCCTATTGCTGTAGCCAATGTGGGGGTGAACCGCTCTCTTGGCAACAAGAGGAAGACGGCGCGCATCCAAACTGGAGGGAAGGTTCCCAGGCTCTCGCTTGCAAGCAAAAATGTGGCTTCTACTCTTATTGACAGGGAATCCCGGCGCACCACTCAAAGGAATTATCCTGGTGAGTGGGATCGCAAGATCCCCAACAAGAAGGTATCAAGCCCCGAGTGGAGGCCTAGCAAGGAGATGGTTGAGAAGAACCTTATGGAGAAACTGGGAGAAGCTGCAAAAGAATTTGAGAAAGCCTATAACCTCATGATGAAGATCGTTGGAGACCTTGAAGATCATTATTATGAAGGCAATAAGAAAGAAGATAGGAAGTTCTAGCAAGACATCAAGCATGGGGGAGTTTCACCTAGTCTCTCTTTATTAGTCTCTTTTATCTATCTAGTCAAGGTGTGTTTTGCTTTTATCGTTTAGTTATCAGTTTTGTTTAGGCTTGTGTGAGCTCATAGAGCATTATCATGTATCCCTATCTTGTGATTTATCAATGAATATTAAAGTATGGTGTCATCCATGGGTCTCTTGTTTTGGAGATTTATAGGTAACACTCATGCAAATGAGCGTGACATATTTAGAGGTTTCAGTCACATCTTGCCTTGGACTTAATTAACTTGAGTATGTTGGACAACTGTAGAATTATATCATCAAAATATCAAATAATAAACATGAACCATTGTAATTAATATTATGATGATAGTGGCTTGATAAATGTTTAAGATTGGGAGTTAGCCCATATGTGCTGTCACATGCAAAGCTTTCAACATGTTCCATCATTTATTCAGTTGATATCATGTGCTTTTGTTTATGGATGCCTATCATGGTGAAATAATGTGGAAATAGAGTAAGTTTAAATGAGTTTGTATAAATGGTTAGAGAGAAACCTGGGCCGCTAATCTAAGCCATGCATCATTCATGGTGGAAATTTACTTACATGCTATTTTGAACTTTCTGTGATACACCCTACAATAAAAAGCTATATCAAGTGGTAAATAAAAAGGGTGTTGAGGTTGTTCATTATGTTTGTTTGTCTTGTTGTTTTGATGTGGGCTTGATCCATATCATGGGTCAAGAGGTACCCCAGTTGAGGCTCTTGATAATACCATTATTACTTACAATGATAGATAACTTAAACTTGCTTTGTTTCCCAAGATAAGTAATCATGGTGTAGGTACTTGTATTCAAGGGGCATGAGACATCTAACCTTTACTTTATCAAGGCCACTACTCATATTTGCTTTCACATTCAACACTAATCATTCAAATGCTTGCCATAAAGAGCAAAAGCATGGGAAAAGGAGTATGATTCAGTTGTCCAACATACAATGGTTATTTGCTTTCAAAAGTAAGGGGTGATTTCTAGAGCTTCTACTTATGTTGCCCTCATGTGTATGAGTTTTAGTTCATTAATCTTACATTGCAATTGAATATGATGATGATACAATGCCCGTATTTATTTATCAACCATAATTCCATCGATGCATGTAATGATCTATGTCCTTACTTACTCGAGGACGAGTAAAGTTTTAAGCTTGGCGGAGTTGATACGTGCATTTTATATCATCATTTTTTACCTTATATTATCATATGGGAATGTTATTTGCACTGTTATATCAATGTTTTGCATGTTTTAGATGATTTATGGGACTTTCATACAAAGTCCCCATTTTTGGTATTTAATATCTGGGAGGCAGAATACCCCCCTTTTTTGTTTTTATTGTTTCAAGAGTTTCGCGAACCCAAATAATTAAAGGAAAAATACCACGGCAGTTTTTCTTCAGAAGAAGGGCGATGGAAAGAAGACCGAAGAGATGAAGGCCACGAGGCCCAAAAGGGGTGGGCCTACGAGGCCAAGTACAGGGGTCGCGTGGGACCCACCAAATGGGACCTCGGGCACTTCCTCGCCTGGGGCTTTTTATGTACGCCTTCGTCTTCCCTGAAAGGGGACGCCCTAATTTTCCCCGAATTATCTGAGGCCGTGGCGGCGGCGGAGCTCCTGATTCTCTCCGAAGGGGGTCAGATCCTGCTGCACCGGAGCTTCGGAGAGGGGGGAAATCACCGCCATCATCATCACCTCTCCTCCTTGGCGTAGGAGGAGGCCTCTACATCAACACCATCACCAAGACCATAACCATCTCCATCACCATCTCCGTGATCCACTTCGTTCCCCTCATAGTTTGAGAGTTGCTATACCCTAGATCATTGTCTTGTGCTCCTAGTCATGTTTGTGATTGGGTACTTGTCATTATTTGGTGGTGAAGTATTTATTTCAGCGGTTTTGCTATTGCTCACTCGAGTGAGAATTAAAATAGAGCTCACTCAACTCTAACCCCGTCAGATTTGCATCGTGATTCGTGCGGTATATCATTTATGCAATTCAAATTTATTTCAGTTGCACATGGATTGTGCATAGTTGTAACTGAGATTTCTCAGTTGCACATGCATGAGTTGCACATGCAATTGGATGACATCATCTGAGTGAGAATTAAGTTAATTCTCACTCGACTGAGCCCTAGTTGCTCCCATATTTCAGATTGTGTTGTACCCTTTATGCCACTGATTATGATCATGTTTGCACGTTGTGAGTAGTTCCCATATGTTCGTGAGGGCATAGGATGAATTGGCAATGATTTATATATAACATGTGTTGGTATTTTGTCAAGAGTTTATCTTCTATGTGATTCTATGATGGTGTTGTGCGAACGTCGACTGCACAACACTTCACCTATAAGGGCTCATAGGAGAACAACGTAGTGTAATGAATTGAGGAAGACTTGGGAGGACAAGTAAGCCTAAGACGGAGTCATGCAGTTATATTATGTGGGTAGTAGTGTCGGGGACCTTAGAGTGTAATGCTATGGTGGGACTTTGTGTCTTAATAATTCTTGTGCAGTCATTTAATTGGCTACATGATCCATCATAAGGGGTTGTAGATTATTTATTTAGCTATGCCTAGTTATGGCTCCGCCCCAAGAAGATTAAAACTTGACAAGATATGCAACGTGTTGTTTAATAAATCTCTATGCCTAGTGATATCCATGCCGCCCTCGGGAACGCTTTCCACATATAAGTTACACACCATTTGAGCTTGTCCTCTTGCCACATAGAGGATTGGGCTTTCAACTGTTACTATTTAATTTTAACATTTTTATTATCTTTGCAATCATACAACTGAAAATCCCAAAAACATTTTGCATCTTTCATTGCTTTATTTATCATTCTTTCTAACCAATACCTTCAGCTCCTCTTGGGTTCGACAACCTTTTCTAATTGAAAGGTACTACAATTGATCTCCCGCACTTGGGAGTCATCACCTACCTCCACACAATAGGAGGCTCCCGTAGCACACACAACCGTCTGGGGTGCACAATGCACCCAAGAGACACAAGCTCTTGGGAGCCCTATGCACCGAAGAGAAACAAGCTTCTCGAACTTCAATCCCACGTATCACCGTGGGGAACTCAAATCGATGCACCAAATGCAATGGCAAGAACACACTAAGTGGTCAAGTCCTTCTCTCCGAAATCCAACCAAAGCAACTAATGCTAGGGAGGGATTTGAGAGGAAGAACAAAGGAGAAACCCAAAGCAACTCCAAGATCTAGATCTAAAGGCTTCCCCTCACTTAGAGGAGATATGACTTGGTGAAGTGGTAGATCTAGATTTCCTCTCTCTTTTCCCTCTAAAACGAGGCAAGAATCATGGAGGGATGGAGAGGAAGCAAGCTCTCAAAAAGGTCAACAAATGGAGGAGAGAGAGAGTGCCAAGAGTTGGGTACCTATTGGGGAAGAAGGCCCCTTAAATAGGTACCCTGAAGAAATGGCCGTTGGGCACAGATTCGTGCAGGGCCGGTAGTACCGGCCCAAAGGGCGGTACTATCCAGTACCGAAAAACTTAAGCGGAAGTAGCCCCGGTACTAGGCCCGGTACTACCGACCATGGTCCGGCCGGTACTACCGGCAAGTACAGCGGTACTACCGGCCCCACCAGATTCAGCCAGCCAAGGGCTAGCAAAAGAGCCCGCACTGGCTGTACTGCCGCCAGAGGCGGCGGTACTACCGCCGGTGCACAACAGAAAGCAGCTTTGGCGGCACTAGCGGCGGTACCACTGGCGGTACCGCGAGCTCCAGGAGAGCACGGGAACCGCAACAGCGGTACTGCCGCTGGTGCGCAACCGAAGGTATGTCTGGCGGCACCAGTGGCGGTACTACTGCCGTAGTGCAACGCCGAGAGAACAAAGGAAAAGCACAGGTGATGGCGGTACTACCGCCCCCTGGAACAGAGAAAGCTGCAGAGCCTGAAACTGAATAACTTTTGCAAGGAAACTCCGATCAAGGTGAATCCAATTTTGTTGGAAAGAGGACGACAAGAGCTACCCTACAAAAAGTAGAAATATTGAAACCAAGCAAGGGAGATTTTTCTAAAAAATGGAAGAGTGAAACCTTCCGCACAGATGGACCGGCAAAATCTCCAAAATCGAAAATGCAAGAGAAGAAGCATACGAAATCCGTTTTCGGTGAACTTGGCCTTGTCATGCCAAGCACGACAAGCACCAAGACCACACCACGATAAGAGACAAATAAGAACCAATAAAGATGATGCTAAGGACGCGAAGGTTTGAGCTCTCTATGATGATACGATCAAGATATTCGCTCGAGAGCCCCTCTTGATAGTACGGCTATCTATCCTATAACCCGGTCTTTCAACTAACATCATGAGACCGGTAAAATAGAAACCCTACCAAGATCATACCTTTGCCTTGCGCATAATCCACTTGAGCTAGAGGATGACGATATTTGTCTTCTCAAGATGGACCACCTTTCTTGATTGTGCTTCGCTTGGTGAAAACTCGCAACATGCTCCCCCGTACACCAAGATGGGAGAGGCACTCTTCGGCAAATCTTCACTTGGCCTTTATCTTGATGATCACCACGTGACGCCATCCTCCATGGGCTTCATAGGATATCCCTTTCGTTGCATGCTCATGGAGAAATGCGTAACCACACATAGAGATACAAGCACATAGATCATGGGTTAGTTCAGAAGGCTATATTGACAATTGCTTACCATACCATGGGATCATACGATCCCACATGGTACATCCCTAGCCTTGTATGTTGATCAACTTGCACTTAGCCTTGATCAACATAAACTCTTCTTCTTTTAGCCTTGACTCCAACATATGGAGTTCAAGCATTGCTATGGACCAAACCTACAAGTATAGCTCAAAGCACACATTAGTCTTTTAGGATTGTCATTAATTACCAAAACCAGACATGGGGAGAAACCATGCTCTTTCAGGACTCAGCTCTGACGGTGACGCCGATGTACCATATGCTGTCGCTGGACCTCCCCCCCCCTCCCTGGTGCCTCGAGTACATTGATAAGTTGCGGAGGGGGTTTTTCTGGTCAGCTGCGGTGGCGGCCAAACGCGGGCACTTCGTAGTGGCATGGAAATTTGTTTGCTCTCCGAAATCAATGGGTGGCCTGGGCCTTAAAAATCTTCAGGTGTTGAATTGGGCCCTGCGTATGTGGTGGCGATGGATGGAGATCGCCAATCCAGAGAAGCCGTGGCATGGTCTCGCCACGCAAATCCCAGCGGAAGCGGAAAGTATGTTCATGGCAAGTGCCCGCTGTGTGCTGGGAAATGGAGCGAACTTGAAGTTCTGGAGGGATCGTTGGATCGGCGGTCGGTCTGTTAGTCAAATTGCGCCGAATCTGATGCCTTTTATCCGGCCTGGCGACTTGACAATGAGTGTGGCGGAGGCGCTTCAGAACCGTAGATGGACAGTAGCAGTCAGAGGTGCTCCGTCGGTGCCGGCCTTGGTAGAATTCATGGACCTCTGGGAGGTGGTTAGCTCTATCACTCTTGATGAAGCCTCGAATGACACCATCTCCTGGCGGCTCACAGCCCACGGAGTATATACAGCAAGGTCCGCATACAAAGCTTTTTTCTTCGGCATGGAAGATGCCCCGGGATCTAAGGAGCTGTGGTCGTCCAAGGCACCTCTGTCTCTCAAGCTCCACATGTGGTTTGCAATGAAGGGCAGGCTATGGATGGCGGACAGGTTAAGCCGACGAGGACTGCAACACCCGCCGTGTTGCCCTGCTGTGCTGCCAGGATCAGGAGATAGTGAACCATCTTATCTTGCAGTGCTCCTTCTCCTGGCAGGTTTGGTTCGAGATCTTGCAGCAGTTCGGCCTGTAGCATTGTACCCCGGATGTCGACTCAATCTGCACGATGTGGTGGCCGAGAACTAGCAAACAGGCTCCCAAATGTTTGCGGAAGGACCTCAACGCGTTGATCACATTGACGGCAAGGTTCCTTTGGCTAGAGCGCAACAGTAGGGTTTTTGACCGAGTGGCCACCATGGCGTACGAAGTTAACCGTAGAATCAGAGTGGAGTTCAAGCTTTGAAAGAAGGCTAGGTTGTGTGGGGTTGCACAAGAGTAAGCGTAGCTGTAGCCTTAGGGCTTGTGTGTGGAGTTTGGGCTTGATCCTCGTTGATCTCCCCACGTGTCTATAAAACAATTTCTATCTTAATATATGAAGACACGCATAACTTATGCGTGTTCTGGAAAAGTTCAACCCTCTCCTTTCTGTCATTACACGCACGGACCCTGGCCTCGGTCGGATTGGATACTTCCTACCGTAATGACCGGGCTGTCTTGCTTGGCTGCTTCATGGGAATCTTCTTGTCTAGGACCTCTGTTTCTGTTTGCAAGAAAAAACATATGATACTCTCTGATTGGACGCTCGGTCGTCAAGGAGGTTCCGCTGCTGCCACAGCAGTTTAGCTGACTGTTAAAACCTCTCGTTCTCATCAAGAGATAAAAGGGAGAAAAAGAAAGGAAGGCTACAGCACCGGCAAATGCATCACCGACGAGGATTGCGACAACCAACCAGACGGCACCGTACCTACATTCGACCTTGAAACCGATCATGGTACGGGCATTGGGGCATGGCAAATCACTCGTGTGATTCCACGGTGTTAATGCAGGTTGCCTAACTCCTGATGCACCCAAAACAGTTGCACGTTGACGCTGACCTCCACGAGAGTGCACGATCTGTACGCAGCGGACGCTGGCGCTATCTATCTCACCATTGAAGTTACCGTAGGGATCTGAACCTGAAAAGGTGAGGAAACATGCATGCAGGACGTTGCAATACAACATCAAGTCCTGCGGGGGGCCGGTGCAGTTACTTTCTGCAGGCCATCAGGGCCGGCCCACAGCCCGGGCAAACGGTGCGACCGCACTAGGCCCTAGCGAGCTAGGGGCACCGGCCCAGGTAGCCGTTCTACACTATTACTTGAAAATTGGTTTACAGGCCTCTAAATATGGTAAAGGCCCATATGTAGCCAACCATGCTCACCGGTCACCACGCATTGGAGCAGATCACACAGGCTGTACACGAAGCGATCCGTCCTTGGCTTGTTTCCTCCAGTACTCGACATCTCCTCCACGCTCCGGTGCTCCTTGGCTCCTCCCCAAATTAATGACGCCGCTGCCGCTGTGCCTTTCCGAGGTCGTGGCGACGCGACCAACCATTAATGGAGGCCTAAGGCACAGCTCCATCCTTCCCCAAACGTCGTCCCTCCTTCAATTCTCAATGGTTATATTCCTTCCCAAATCATCGTTACTCCTACCTCCGAATCGAAGGTGAGCTCTCTGTTTATCTGCCTTTAAACTGCGACAGTGGACAAGCTAGTCGAAATGAATTTCTTGTTTGATTGGAGGAACTCTAGTGCGCATTCATTTCTCACAAGAAATTGACACCCTTGCTGCGACTAGCTTGTCCTTTCTCACAACCAAATGCTTCTGTTTAAATTTCGCTGAATAATAGTGCACTTATATAGTATATCTTCATGTGAGACAATGCAGAAACTACATGAATGATTGATGGTACAGAAGCAATCACATGCAGGTGTGCAATGCTTTAGAGATGGAATTTATGCACTTGGCAATGAACTGGACCATATTGTTCCAGCAAAAGAAAAATCCCTAGTTCAAGAGTTTGAAGAATTTCTTGGTTGTAAGAAAGAGAATTAAAGGATATAATGAAAAGGGGAGAAAAAAGGGTAATCAAAAGAAGGTGAAGGTGTCGCAAGTGTGCAAAATTCAAACAAATTGACCATGGCAGAGGTACTGAACATGCTTAGGTAATCCTTTTTAGTTTAATGCCACATAGTTAGGTAGGTAATTTTCTGTACTTATGTATTTCTAACTATTGGTTTCGGTTTGCCGATATTTTCTCTAGACGTTGAAATGTATAAAGTGGAAGTACAACAGGTTTCAGCACTTCTGTTTGCATGGCTGATTCAGTGGACAAACATGCACTTGGGATGCTTCTCTTTTCTTTTAACTTGGTGCTACTCCGAAGTTCTGAGCCATGTCAAGTTGTTCTAAATTAGCACATGGTTGGTGTATTCTTAGAATTATGTTTGGCTCTTGTGTTATGTAAATCTGTCTGGCACTTGTGTTGTGTTATGTTATGTAAATTAGCTTCACATTACCAATTACAGGTGAGCCCCAAAGGTACAGCTTAGCCTGGTCAATTGTTCTAATATTGTTGATCTATTCTAAGAATTCTGTTTTGCTTTTGGGTAATGTAAATATGCACGTGAGATACCCAACTTCTTTGCATATGCCATTCAAATCATGTCATTCCAATTGATTTATAATCGCAAAAAAAAATATCTGCAACAACCTGGTACATGATCCTGTACCAAGTATGAACCAACCTGGGTACATCCTGTACCTAGATGTATTAGTATTTGAAAAACAATCTGGTACGTGATACACGTAAATCCTGTACCAAGTAGATGTACTAGCATTTCGAAAAAAATAATCAAACTGATATGTATATGAATTGTTCTCATAACTGAAGATCAAAGGTGCAGCTACAGACTGAAAAGAGCCAACTAGTAGTACAGTACAACTTCATTTCAGCATAGAGAGAAAGAACGGGGTTTCTTTTAGAAAATTGACAGTGGGGAGCGGGCGTTTTTTTGCAAAATGCATGGCACACCTAGGTGATTGATCTGGACCATCTGTTTGCAATCCAAGGGCACATCTCTGAGTTTCCATGTTTCCACTGGATACTTTCTCGGGTAGAGAGGCATTTTCCTGACCTCTACCTAGTAGTAGTTGCGACCAAATTTTTTTATATTAATATAAAATGTGTCAAATCATCTAGTTTCTGCAACAACGTAATGTCGAGAC
Source organism: Puccinellia tenuiflora (assembly GCA_012064385.1). NCBI lineage: Eukaryota > Viridiplantae > Streptophyta > Magnoliopsida > Poales > Poaceae > Puccinellia > Puccinellia tenuiflora. Next base: position 47,654 of record QRDG01001424.1, read on the forward strand.
CTAGTCGAGACATGGTGGATGCACACAACAAAAAAAACAGAAAAAAGTAAAAAAAAAGGCCCCGCTAAAGTGATTAACGATTCGCAGCAACAATAAACAACCATCACCATTGGCAACACTCGGACTACACAAGGTCCTCCAATAGCAACGCCTTCGGCAAGCGAGTGGTGCACAAGCGCCGCCGTCACCTAGTGTGACAAGAAAGTCAGGTACAACCAATGAAGGTCAGACCTAGGGTTTTCACCCTAAAAATCGATACCTGATACTCGAAGAGCACCACCAAAAGAAGTCATCCAATATTGCTGCCCCCTCATATCGAGAACACTGCTGCAAAAACACCGATCACCAGGCTCATAGTCGTCATACACATGGTTTTCACGTGTAATCCCCGCAAGCAAAACCATCTTCGCACAACAGACTTTGAAGCAATGTCTTCATCCAATCCAAACCCTTGCCACCGCCATCAGTCAGCAGTCCCGAACTCGATATGAGCCATCGAGACTCTGACCTTCATGAAGCAATGTCTTCATCCAATCCAAATCCTTGCCACCACCATCAATCAGCAGTCTTGAACTCGATATGAGCCATCGAGACTTCGACCTTAGTGAAGCAATGTCTTCATCCAATTCAAATCTTTGCCATCGAGACCCTCCGACTTCCGAGTGAATCCGCCCTACGTTGCCCTCCCTCGTTAGCAACCTCGTAAATGCAGCAGTGATGCCATGGCGTGTACGAGGATGTAGACATAAAGCATGGTGTCACATCACGCCATCTCAAAGCCGTATGGGCTGAGAATCGACGCACACGATCGAAGCCCATCTGATCCCGAGGTCCATGAGCGCACATCGCATACGTGTATACCGTCAAGCGTAGAAGGTTCGGATCACAGGCAGCATGCCGAACGTCGATATGTGGGAAACGCGGCCTTTCATGGATCAAAGTGCTTTAAATTGGCCACGTCGCTGAGTAGGACGCTGCACGCCGGCAGACGAAACACAGGCATCGATCCGCGACCTCCATAGCCAGTGGCCAATTGGTGGCGGCCGAAACAGTTCTGCCCGCATGTCCTCGGTGGCCTGAGCAGGTGGATCAGCAATCGCTAGTTGCCCGCACCCTGCTTTCGACCTTGACATCTGGGCAACGACCTTGGAGATCGAGAGGTCCACGAGGAGCTATCTTGACATCCAGGCAATGACTTTGGAGATGTAGGCAACTCGGTCTGCTCTCACACAGAGGTCACTAGTTGCCCACACCCTGCTCGTTGAACACCTTCACGACAAGATCAGCAAGTCGGCGGCGTGGGAGACAACATGGCAAGCATGGCCAATTATCTGGCAAACTAGATCGAGATTAGACGGGATGAAGAAGACTTCCACTATGACTAAAAGTGGAAGCGGAGGACGTATAGTACAGGTAAATGCATCACCGACAAGGATTTCGACAACGAACCATACAACACCCACTAGTGGAAAAATGGTCTTTGGGAAGGGGTGAGCCATTAAGCCCGGTTCAGTGACAAACCGGGACGAATTCCTGGCATTGGTCCCGGTTCGACCGGCCAGGGTCCCGTGAGGCATTGATCCCGGTTGGGCCAGGGGCATTAGTCCCGGTTCGTGCTATCAACCGAGACTAAAGCTCCCTCAGAGCATTAGTCCCGGTTGACAGCACGAACCGGGACTAATAGTCCCCTGCCTATAAAGCCAACCCGCTTCTAATCCTCCATTATTTTTTTCTGCTAGGAGGTGCGAGAGGTGGGTGCTAGTTTATTTTACTTTGCTATGCACTAGAAGTGTTCGATGAAATGCCCGAGCCACATTTAAGTTCACACAAAATGATATGAGGTGCCCGAGCCACCCTTAGGCTTTGTCCTCTCTCTTTTCTCCGATCGATCGAGGTTAATTAGCAACCTTTGTCCTTTTCATCTGTAATTGATACAAATTTTGCATGTGTCGATATGCGGTGGTCATTTCAGTATTCAAGATGTTATTCTAATGGTATTTGATAAACTTAATTATATGATATGCAGATGGATGAATGGCAGCGATGGATGTACGGCGATCGACGCAGTTCCGATTTTATTGCAGGCCTGCATAAATTTATCCATGTGGCTGAGGCAAACAAAGATGATGGTTTTATGCCTTGTCTATGTGTGGACTGTCGGAACGTTAAGGAGCACTCTTCCTCGAGAACCCTTCAAGGCCACCTGCTTCAAAGAGGTTTCATGCCCAGCTATAATTGTGGGACCAAGCACGTAGAAATAGGGGTTGGAAGACAATAAAGAAGAAAAGGATGATGAGAACTATCCTATGTTCCCTGAAGAATACGGTGATACTGCGATGGAAGACAATGAAGAAGAAGGAGGTGAAGAACAACGGGCGTCAGATGAGCCCGATGATGGTCTTGGTCGGGTCATTTCTGATGCAAAACGAGAATGCGATACAGAAAAGGAGAAGATGAAGTTGGAGGTCATGCTAGAGGATCACAAAAAGTTGCTTATACCCAAATTGCGAAGATGGCAGCACAAAGCTCGGTACCACACTGGAATTGCTGAAATGGAAGGCAGAGACTGGTTTATCTGACAAGGGATTTGAGAAGTTACTAAAAATAATGAAGCCGAAGCTTCCAAAGGATAACGAATTGCCCGAGACTACGTACGAAGCAAAGAAGGCTATCTGCCCTCTAGGATTAGATGTGCAGAAGATACATGCATGCATCAATGACTGCATCCTTTACCGCGGTGAGGAGTACGAGAATTTGGATGCATGTCCGGTATGCACTGCACTGCGGTACAAGATCAGACAAGATGACCCTGGTGATGTTGAGGGCGATGACGAGCCCCCCAGGAAGAGGATTCCTGCTAAGGTTATGTGGTATGCTCCTATAATACCACGGTTGAAACGTCTGTTCAGAAACAAAGAGCATGCCAGGTTGTTGTGATGGCACAAAGAAGAGCGTAAGAAAGACGGGAAGTTGAGACACCCCGCCGATGGGTCGCAGTGGAGAAAAATCGAGAGAGAGTTCTCAGACTTTGCAGGTGACGCAAGGAACTTATGGTTTGGTCTAAGTACAGACGGTATGAATCCTTTTGGGGAGCAGAGCTGCAGTCACAGCACCTGGCCCGTGACTCTATGTATNAAGGAAAATGCGGTGTACGTAAAGGCCAAATACGACACGTGGTTTGCTAATTTGAAGAAGCCGAAAGAGCCAGAGTTCCCCTCCACCCCACAAGAACATGCCGATGTCGTGAAAATGCTGAAGAATATGGCCCAACCCCCGCCAGCGCTGACACCAGACTATGAATGCTCTATTCGCAAGTCGGTTGAGGCAAAAAAGCAGCGGTCGAAGAGTAGTAGTGCAAGCCGGAAATCAGTTCCCCAGCTCGGAGAACAGAAAAAACAATCGTGCCCCCCGCTCAAAGTGTCTTCCAATACCGAGGTGGGGTCGTGGAGACGTGCGGTCGGCATCGATCCTGATTTTGTTGCACTGTACGGAGAAGCAGCCTCTGCTCAGGGCATGTCTATTCCTCAGTACTTAGACCAATTACAATTCCACGAAGAAATAGTTCCAAAATACAAATACCGGCACGGGCATCCTCTCGTCAAACCTGAGTTAGTCAACGATCTACCAACAAAAATGCGAAGATTGCATAAGTGGTACATGCGAGCCTCAAAGGAAGGGGAAACTGGATCCATGTGGGATATACCAACGAGCATTACAGGCATGGAGATGGCGTGGTAATTATTGAATTTTGTGAATTATTTCAGTTATACCAACAAGAGGCCCTTGACAAAGCTATCATCAACACCTATTGTCTGTAAGTATTATTTCTGTATTTAAGTCTCTAGCTAGCTCACCTCGTTCATTGCATGTATAATCTTACTCATCACTATATTAATTATGCAGAATGAAGATTCTCCAATGCAAAAGAGGACAAATCTATGACATTGGGTTCATTGACCCAAATATCGTTCATGAATAAAGTCTCACGGATTTTTGCATCGACACAGAGAATAACTTGGTAAGGGCGTTAAAGGTTTTCCGAAACCAAAAGAGAAATAATATTTCCTTACAACTTCAAGTGAGTGTTATTGTCTTCTACACATTCTATTTCGCTTTCTCGATGTTAAGTGTATAATTGATGACTTATGTGTGCGCAGCTTCCATTTTATTCTGCTAATCAATATACCTAACAAAGGAGTAGTACAAGTCATGGACTCGTTACTTAAACCCCTTAAGAATTGGGCGGACATGCAGGAATGCCTCCAGAGGTAATTTCAATCATTATGGCACTATATTGGCAACTTTCCGTTCATTTACTGATAACAAGTAATTAATATATAACTCCTTTATTCATTTTCTTTGCCGGACGGGGCTTGGAAATGATTCACCGCCAGGTCTAGGGGTATTTGGGCGCCAGAGCTTACATTTGAACCAATAAATGTAAGTACTATTAGCTAGATCCGCGCATCTCTTTGATTCTAGTTTCAATACCATTACCATGCTTGATTATTATTTTGATTAAACTCTGTTCTCATAAAGTGTTTGAGGTAGGGAAGTGGGAATCATTTATGTGGATACTACGTTTGCGAATTCATTCGCCAGACAACTTGTGAGTGAGGCAGAATCTTAGAACAACTTGAAGTGCGTAAACAATATTCACAATTTTAGTTTATCGCCATCAATTGTGTTTAGTTTCATTCATATATATTGACCCTTTATTTAAATTAGATCGAATGGTTGTGGGATGGTCTTCTACCACAAGATCGCGTACGAGCAATTCAAGAGGAAATTGCGGGATTCTTAGATGCAGAGGTCCTAGATCCGAAGGGAGAATACTATGTTAATGTTGAAATTAAAGGGTGATCGAGTGTAAAACAGATGTATATATATATAAATGAGATGTGTGTAATATATTCGTGACGATGATGTGTAATAGTGGTTCCCCATATTTCACTAGTAGTGGCATTTTTGTAGTTCTAAAAATTATTTAATTTCAGTTTTTTTTTGACATAATCAAATAGGTCTTATTTTTTTGAACATTTTGGTATTTTATTCATATTTTTATGAATTACAGAATAAGCATTATTGATTTTACAAATTTAAACCTTTTCCTAGAATTTCTGAAAAATAGTGAAATATCTGACGGGCCAATAGTCCCGGTTCGTATTACGAACCGGGACTAAAGCTCTGCCCCCATTAGTCCCGGTTCGTATTACGAACCGGGACTAAAGCCCCTCCGCCCTACTGCCTCCGGACATGCCACGTGCTGCCCCCATTAGTCCCGGTTCGTGTCCCAACCGGGACTAGCATTAGTCCCGATTGGCTAGTCCCGGTTGGGGAACTGGGACTAATGGCCCAAACCAACCGGGACTAATGGGGTGTTTTCCACTAGTGACCGTATAGTCAAAACGGAAAGCGATCATGGTACGAGCATTGGGGGCATGGGTGTTAAGAGCATCTCTAGCATATCTCTTTAAACGGTCAAACTCTTATAATTAGCATTATTTTAAGGTTTTGCATGAAAAACGTTTCCATTTAAGATCCAGATCGATTTTTAAATTATTTTAAAGGAAACCTTAAAGCAAACCTCGTATTCCTTAGATATGAATGTTTTTGACCAATTTTTGGCGGTTGGGAATTTTCACCTATAGGCCCTAACCGTCCTCGCCGCTACCGCTGCGCGAGGTCGATTCCGTCCATCCCACCGCCTACACTACAATTCCAGCATGAAACGTGTTTCTCAGCCGATTCTCGCCATTTCCGGCTAACTCCGATAAGGCTAAACAGAGATCGGTGGCAACCGCCATGACCGACTCCGTCGAGCTCGGCTGCTCAACATTCGCCCCTCTCGGCCAATCCTGCCTCTACTTCACTTGTCCACGGGACATGAACGGAAAGGCGCCGCTTCATCGATGCGTCCATGTTGCACTACTACGAGCTACTCCCATGAATCGATCGATCCATGTGCATGTACTAGCACGAGCTAGGATGCACGGGCACGATAACTGTGCATCTACTAGGTAGTACAGGTATAGTACTTGTATGCGACTCCAATCTAGTATTTGTATGCGTGGATTCGGCGAGCCGCATCGGGCTGAAGGTGGGGAGCATCGTAGGTGAGAGAAGGACGAAGAAGATGGGAAAAAAGGAGAAAAAATATCATAGGAATATTTGGTTTTACAGTATGTGTTTTTCATATCTGTTCTGTTCGGACGGTTTTCATCCCTTAAAATGATTTTACGGTTTCCATTATACGCATTTTAAGAGTCCGATTTTTAAGTGATCTACTAGAGATGTTCTAATACAGGTTGCGCAACTCCAGATTCACCCAACAGTTGCACGCTGACGCTGAGCTCTACCTATTTGCAGTAGTCGAAGGGCAACCGGAGCCCTAATGGTCTCGCACCGTTGTCACGTTATGCGCCACAAGTGCTGTCGATGGTATAAGCCGACGGTGAAGATACGGGACTATGTACACACGGGCATCGTCGATGTGGGTGTAGCGCCCCGACCCCGGAATTATGCAGAGAGGCTATGTAACCCACAGGCTATGCTACACAACCGAAAGGCATGGGATTACCGCTCCCACGCAACACTCCGATCATGCCGTAAACACTGGCATAGCTATCAAAGCATAATACAGAGATCAAGACTTGTGGAACAACTGGCACATTGCAGACTCTACGACACAAGAAATCATATAGCAACTCATATATGAGAAAGATACAAATATTACACGCAAAAGGGTTCACAGACCCAGCAGTACATCATGCGGAAGCGAAGTAGTGTTGTCTAGTACAACAAGATCCAAAATATAGGGCCTAAGAGGCCTACAAATAAACAACCCAGCCAGCTTGTTCCACAGTCCCAAGCTGCCACCTGGGAACCCCGGACTACTAGTCGACATCCACAAAGAAACCACCTAACTGCTCGGTGTCGTCCTCCTCTGAAACAAAATATAAGGCAGCAAAGAGAGACTGAGTACGACGTACTCGCAAGTTTAGTAGGGCGATATAGGCCCAATGGTGACGGAGGCTCTAAAGCTGTATGTAGCTATTTTGCATAAAGCTAGTTTTGTCCTTTATGAAAGACATAAGTGACACGAATGGCATCGTCTACTCAGAATGTTTTTCGAAAGGGGATAAGAGAGTAAACTTTTCATCTTTGGTTCTCGTCGAACCCACTTGTAGCCAGAACATCTCTCATCTCCACCAAAGGCACTCCCTCGAATCACCCTCGAGGAAATGAACCTTTTAAACACACGTTGAGTTGCAACCTTTAGCTGCCAAATTAATTAATTAATTAAGGTTAAGGTTCTCTATGATCTCGTAATCCGTTCCCAAGGCGTCCATAACCGCGGACACGGCTTTTTGAAAAGATTTACCCTGCAGGGGTGTTGTAACAGCCCAGATTTGGTACCTTAAAATATGGGCCAAATTTTCACTTTTTTCTTTGCTTTGCATCATGGCATACATATTTAAATTGCTAAGTTAAATATTGCAAACAATGGAAATCATTAAAAGGAATCAAACACTTCCTAAAATTCCCAAGTCAAGTGCAATTGCTCCGTCTGGCAAAACCAAAATATTCTTGAGCTTCCATATTTGTCCAGGAAGTTCCAAGTTTACCTTCCTTAAATATTTGTCAAAGACAATGGCTTGTTAAGCAAGGTAATAAATATTTGGAATTCAAAATTGGTTTAATCAAATGGTGAATTTTGACTCCAAGTGCAACTTCTCAAAATTCAAAATAAAATCATGGGGAGCTTCAATATTATTTTGAGAGCCTCCATGAATATTTTCCTTATTTTTGAAGATGCTTAATTGCTCCAATTAAATATATTTTGGAATTTATCAAAAATGGCCATATTTAACTCTATGAACAAATGTTGCTCAAAACTTTTAATTTGGCCACACCAAATTTTGTGGAGTTAATACATGTTATGGAGAGGCTACATAAATATTTTCATAATTTCTAAAAATGTTTAAGTGGCTCAATAAAATACCTAGAACCCTACTGGTTTTAAAGAAACAGAAAAAGAAAAGGAAAAATGTTTAAAAAACTGACAGTGGCCCCCACTGCCAGCTCTCTCTCTCCTCCCTCTTCCTCTGTGGCGCCAGTGCCGCTCATGCCATGCCGTCGCCGTGTCGCTCCTCCTCGCTGCGCCCCCCTTGGTGGACAAGTGAAGACGCCGTGCTGCCTCGCGATCCTTCTCCTCTCTCCTCCCCTGCGCTCTACTCCCTCCGAACCCTAACCCTAGAAATCGCTCCCTGTCCGCCATGGCCGCCGTCACCCCCCTTCAAATCGCCGGCGTTTGAGGCCTCCGCGAGCCAGGCGGAGCCCACCACCGACACCGCCGTGTCCCCTTCTCCTCCTCCGCCCGAGGAATCGAGGAGGGAAGCCGCCAATCGCCGCCTCCGTCCTCGTCCCTCCCGCATCGGCCGCCGCGTGTCTGAGCACCGCCGCCTCGCCGTCGGCCTCCTCGTCCCTCGCCGACCTTCCCGGCATTCTCCTGGTGAGCTCCTCGACCGGATGCACCCCTCTTCCCTCTTCTTCCCCCTCTGTGCCATGCCCTCACCGTGCACCGCTGCCCGCCGCCGCAACCATGGACGCCGGCCATGCTCCGTTGACCAAATGGTCCAACCCGCCGCTCCTCCTTGCTCCTCTCCACCCCCTCTAGTTAGTAGAGCAAGCACCCGCGTCCAATTTTGCACGGAATCGACGGATTGATGATCGACAGCCCCGCTGCCCTCCTGTGACATCATGATGATGTCGTGTTCTTCATTTTTTGTGAATTCCAGAATTAACAGAAGGTTGTATTTTGCAATATATGTTAAATGGTAAATCATAAAAATACAAATGACCTACCAGATTGTTCACATTTTCACCACCTATTCAAATATGTCACTCACACATACTAATGAAATTTAAAAACATGAATTTAAATGGGAAATCCAAAACATATGTGAATTATTCAAAATTCTTGGAAATTCATATCTAGAGTTTTATACTTCATAAAAATGCAAATATTATGTTAAGATGCTCAGCTAAATAAGCTCTACCTGTTAGTGCCTTTATTTGAATTGTTTGTTAGATTAAATTACCTTTAATTGTTAAATATAAAAAGGACATATTTAAAGTCCAACTTTGAAAATTCATAACAATTTGAATATTGCTCCAAAAATTACAAATAAGGTACCATTTTTTCAGAGAATTAATATCTACCTGTTAGCTGTAATTGAATGCTAAAATGAATCATTTAATTGCTGTTATTTAAAATCACTAAAATGGCAGATTATTTGTGGAAATTGAAAATTGCATAACTTGAGTTTTAATTATCCAAAAATTATGAATAAGCTTTCAAAATGTTTAGTGAACAATTATCTACAAGTTTATGTTATTTTAGAGAATTTTAGATGCAATGTTGGTGCTGTTTAATAAAAATAGTTAAAATGGCAGAATTAAATCAATTATTAAAAATATCATAACTTGTTGAATAATGATCCAAAAATTGCAAATGATATATCAATTTGATCAGCCACTCAATGCTATCTAGCCATGTTAATGTCACAGTATGAAAATAAATTTTCCTTTGATGTCATTATCAAATTGGTTAAAATGATTTAAATTGCATAACCGTTTAAATCACCATTTTTTTATCGTTAATCGGAAAATAGCAAACGAAGTACCAAATTGATCAGTGGAATAATACCTATCTAACCATGTCATTTTCATGCATGTAGACCCCCTATTTCAGTACTGGACATTTTGAATAAATGCTTAATTCACTAAGTTAAATATGGAGTTTTGACCCGTTAATTGCGATATTTATTTTAGGGGTTCCATTTAACTTGTGGGACATGCCCAATATGTTTTCAATGCATAATTTGACCATCTCATCGTGATTGTGCATTGCACCTTGTATTCGTGTTATTTATTTCCTTCCCTGTGTTGTTTGTGTTTCGGTAGATTCAGGAGTCGAGGTTCCACCACAATACCTTGACAACCAGTGCGACCAGTACTACCATCAAGGCAAGAGATAACCTAACCTTCTTGGCATCTAGCATCCTATGTTTATCAACTTATTTTATCTACCACAATATTGCATGCGATTCCAACGTCTCTTTGATCAAAATATAGAGAATCCTATGAATGCATGTTTTTCCCCGAGCCAATCACATGTATCCCTACCTATGAACCCTAGAGATGATGTGTTGGCCTGAGACAATAATATAATTGTTGGCTTTATATGCTTAGAAATGCTTAGAAATGCTTAGCCATGCTTAGTTACATGCTTAGTTGTCCGTTGTCTATTTCCATGATTTATGCAATTGATGGAATGATCGGACAATGTGGAGGATGTGTGTGCTACTTAATTAATTTGCTTAAAGGCTTGGATGAGTTGCCCTCGGGGAGGGTGTTTTTCCTCATTCTTGCCGCCTAGGCTGAGAGTGCTTTTAGCTAGAACCAAGAACCGAGCGTGCTGCCAAAGGTGGGGACATATGGAATCCCCTGTGACCGAATAACCTATGCGGGCGTATCCAAGGGTCCTCTAGTTTGCTATTTCCATTTGTCATGTGTGTGAGCGGAAAAAGAAATGATGAGGATGGTGGTGTTTAGGACGTGGCGATGGGGCAGGGGCTGAAATGGGCTGGGTAAACTTGCCCTGTGGCCACAGATGCCTCTTGGATAGTCTCACGCGAGGTAAAGGTTTAACCGCGCCTGCTTGCCGGCCTTCCCCGAAAGAGGGCCAGCTAGGTGAGCCGGACGGTACCAATGGGTAAATTAGTATACCCCTGCAGGGTTTAATCTTTTCGAAAAGCCGTGTCCACGGTTATGGACAAATCTTGGGAAAGGCGGATTAGCTCATACAAAAGTATAACCTAATGAATTAAAATTTGGCAGCTAAAGGTTGCAACTCAACGTGTGGTAACAGGTTCATTTCCTCGAGGGTGATTCGAGGGAGTGCCTTTGGTGGAGCTGAGTGGTTTTGGCTACAAGTAGGTTCGCCGAGAACCGAAGATGAAATGTTACTCTCTTACCCCTTTTATGAAAACTATTCTGAGTAGACGAATGCCATGTGTCAATTATGTTTCGGTTTATGAAAATTAGCTTTATGCAAAAATAGCTACATATACAGCTTTGGAGCCTCCGTCAGTCATTGGCCCTATATCGCCCTACTAAACTTGCGAGTACATCGTACTCAGTCTGTCTTTGCTGCCTTTATATTTGTATTTCAGAGGAGGACGACACCGAGCAGCTAGGTGGGTTCTTCGTGGACATCGACTAGTGGTCTGGGGTTCCCAGGTGGCAGCTTGGGACCGTGGAAAAAGCTGGCTTGGGTGATGTTTATCTGTAGGCCTCTTAGGCCATAATTTGCTTCTTGTTGTATTAGACAACGCTACTTCGCTTCCGCTTGTTGAATTGATGGTCTATGACCTTTTGATGTGTAATATTTGTATCTTCTCTTAAATGAGTTGCTATATGCTTTCGTGTCGTAGAGTCTGCAATGTACCAGTTGTTCCACAAGTCTCGGTCTCTTTACTATACGTGAAAGCGATGTCTGAGCTTATGGCATGATCGAGGTGTTGTGTGCCGATGATCGATTCCGAGCACACCTGCCAATGAGTTTTGGCCTGGGATTGGTAAACCCAGTAACCCTCGATTGTGTAGCATGACCGATTACACAACGTTTCACTGTATAGTTCTGGGGTCGGGGCGTTACAGGTGTACTAATTTACCCACCGGTACCATCCGGCTCACCTGATTGGCCCTCTTCCGGGGAAGGCCGGCGAGTGGGCGCGGTTAAACCTTTACCTCGCATGAGACTATCCAAGAGTCATTTGTGGCCACATGACAGGTTCAGTGCCTATTTCAGCACCCTGCCCCATCGCCACGTCCTAAACACCACCGTCCTCGACATTCCCTTTTCCACCCACACACTCACACGCAAATGGAAATTCGAACTAGAGGACCCTTGGATACGCCCGCGCAAGTCATTCAGTTAAAGGGGATTCCATATGTCCCCACCAATGGCAGCACGCTCAAACCTTGGTTCTAGAGACAAGAACTCGCACTTAGGGGCAAGAGTGAGGCAAAACACCATCCCCGATGGCAACTCACCCAAGCCTTTTAAGCAAATCAATTAAGTACCACACTTCACCACCATGTCCGAAACATTCCATCAACATCAACAATTATGGAATTTAATCAACGGACATAAAGCATTTGACTAAGCATGGCTAAGCATAGCTAAGCATATATAACAGCAATTCTATCTTGTCTCCGGCCAACACAATCAAACCTAGGGTTCATAGGTAGGGATACATGTATTGGTTCGGAAAAAAACATGCATACGTAGGATACTCTACATCTCGATCAAAAGTGACATTGGAATCGCATGCAATATTATGGTGGATAAAATAATTTTATAAATCAATAGGATGCTAGAATGCCAAGAAGGTTAGGTTATCTCTTGCCTTGCTGCCGGGGCGTGTAGTACTGCTCGTCGAGGTAGTTAGAGGAACCCTCGACTCCGGAATCTATCGATACCCAAAAATAATACAAAGAACAAATAAATCACACGAAGCCAAGGTGCACTGCACAATCACATGATGCCATGACAAGTTTATGCAAAGATATCAACATTTAATTTATTTAACAAATAAATGGAGTTCCGAAAAATTAGTGCAATTATTTGGAAGCAACCCCATATTTATCTTAGTGACTAGATTATTTATAATTTATTACATTATTAGAGAAATGTCTCAAATATGCATGAACATGGTATGTATGGATAGGGTTGGTCCTTCCGATCGTTTTGGTACCTTATTTGTAATTTTCTGAGTATCGAATAATAAATAGTGAATTAATTAATTATTCGAATTTAGTTCTTTTAATCAATTAAAGAATATCATCAAATAAATATTTGTGAACATGATTTGATAATTGCATGGTTTCATAGCATTTGAAGTGTTGAACACATTGATATTTTATTCTCAATTTTTGTTTAATTATTTAATAAGTTAGGATTTTTCCCAATTTGGTAATAATTATGCCATTTTAGGGTTTTCCTAATTAAAGGGAAATTATTTTATTCAAGAGATCATGACAATGTTACCAACAGATAGGTTTTGTTTTTCTGAACAATTTGATATTTAATTTGTCAAATTTGGATCATTATTCAAGTAGTTATTAATTGTTTAAATTTATTTTTAATTTCCAAAAGGAAAAGGCCAAAACCCAGACAGGCCAGCCTCCGAGCCGGCCAGGCCGGGCTCAAGGCCGGGGGGCAACCCGAAGAGTCCGGCCTTTGGCCAGCCCAGGCTGGGTGCTAGGCCCGGCTGGTGCCCGAGGGGTCCGGCCTTTTGGCCGGCCCAGTCCGAGCCCAGGCCGGGCTGCTGCCCGAGCCAGCCGGCCTCATGGCCGGTCAGGCCGAAGCCTAGGCCAGTTGCACTGTGACCGAGATGTCGGCGACGACCGACGGCGAGCGAGGCAGAGGGGGAACGGGAAGGTGCGCATGCGCTCATGGGACTCACCCTGGCAAGTTGGCGCGGTCAGGGTGGCCGGAGAGGGGAGAACAGCGGCGAATTGGGCTCGGCAGAGAGTGGCCGATGCGGGAGGTGTCGAGGACGGTTGCTTCGGATCCGGCCCTCCTGGTCCGATTCCTTGGGCGTGGAGCAAGAGGAGGCTGCGGCGGAGCTCGCGGTGCTCCTCGATCCACGCGGGGCGGATCCAGACAGCGGCGACAAGCGGAGGCGAGCGGCGGTGAAAAGGGAGAGCTCGGGAGAGAGAGAGGTGACCTCGATCCGAAATTTAGGGAAGGAAACGAGAGAGGAGAGGAGTGCGGGGCAGGTGAGCATCCTCGGCATGGTCTTTGACCACCAAGGAAGCGCGGCAGGGCGGCATGGGAGCTGCGGCATGGCGCCAGTGCTCCCTGGCGCCACAGTGAGAGAGAGAGAAGAAGAGATTTTGCGAAAACCCCCGGCACCAAATAAATTAATTACAAATTGGTCCAATAGTGCTTTGTTGAATTTTATTGAGGCCCTAAAACATTTTTATAAATTTAGCAAAAATTTGTAAAGCCTCCCCATGACATGTAGGAGCTCCACAAAAATTGGTTCCCCAAAATAAATTGTTTTGCACTATATTTGTTCATAGGGTTTGAATAAGGTCATTTTTGAAAATTCCCAAATTGCAATTATTTGGAGCACTTACACATTTCCAAAAATAGTGAAATTAATCATGGAGGCTCCCAACATATTAATGAAGCTCCCCATGAATTTATTTTGAATTTTTGGAAAGTTTAACTTGGTTTCAAAAATAAAAGCTGGTTCAACTCATATTTGAAGTCCCAATTTAATTTAGTTGTTTGTCAAGAATTTGACTTGCTAAAATAATTATGAAAAGGCATGGTTGGAACTTCCTGGAAAAATATGTTCACTTGTTATGATGTGGGTTGTTCCATAACTTGCATTTCATGGATTGGAGGTTTGTGGAGGTTTGGCTTCCCTCTTTTAAATGTTTCCAATTGTTGCTTGTTCGAATTAGCAATTTCATAAGCATGCCATGATGCAAACATGAAAGCAAAAAAGTGGTAAAATTCTTCGTATTTTTCATTACAAAGCTGGGGCTATTATAGTGGGTTAGTGGACAAACGACACGGGAGACAGGATTTATACAGCTTCGGGACCCGGGAAACATTATCCGGTAATATCCCTACGTGATGTTTGTGGCTAGGTCTTATTCCTCATGGTGGAAGTCGTCATATTGTGACGACTCCTTTCTTGTGTAGCTTGTGTTGAGCATCGGGCTTCTTCCCTCTAGCTCGTTATGGTTATCGTGCCCTCTTGTGGCGCCTTGCCCCTCCTTATATAGGTGGACGAGGCCGGCTTACATGTCGAGTCCTTGTAGGACACAACTATCTATTACAAGTCGGCAAGGTGAGTCCTTGTCCTACTCTGATTGGAGTCGGTCAGTTGGGCTATCCCCTGATGGGCCACGTTAATCTTCCATGCTGGTACCCGTGTCCCATATCCACGACAAGTGCCGTCTCCCGGTCCTGGCCGCAGTCTGCTGGAGCAATCAACCCATGCTATTGCCGTTGGAGTGTCATCTAAACCATAGTCAAAACGTTTTGGTTTTCAGCAAGCTGAGATATATGCATACGTGCTATTGGGGCGGTCACACCTTGGAAACTAGAGGCATATAGTGTCTAGATTGTGTTTGGTGTGATACAAGTTAGGTTGGGTTAGTTTAAATATGTGTGAAAAAGTTAGGTAGGGATTTACTTTTTTGGAACTAGATTAGATTTTATTTTTTTGGAGATTAGGTTTGTAACTCTGGTAAGTAGGTTAGGGTTGTGGCTAATAGAGAACTCACAATTGAGACGAAAACAACAAAAAGCAAACTTTGCAGAACCTGTCAAAGTAAACGATGAGAAATCTAGCAGGATGAAAAAATTAAAGCAGCACACGGTTCTTGGTGGGTCGATTCATGCGTTCGCACGGCGCCGCGGACAGGAAACCCATCGTTGTCCATCATCTCGTAGTTTTGCAGACGCAACGCGTAAGAGCTCTAATCTAACGACGGTTTCCTCCTAGTGCAGTACTACCAATTACAGCAGAGCTGCTATTTGTTTGGTGGGTATAGTTGCTTAGTTCTGACCTAAACCGATACTATGGCCACTTGAGGTAAAAATGTGCTTTGTTGCCGAGTTCTTGAGTTTGACGGCCCAAAGTCAATGGTTGTAGGTTTAGATCAATGGCGACTCGCAAGGATGGATGTGGAAACAGCTAGTGGAAATGAGAATGGACAAGAGTCGCCGTTTCAATATGGAAGTAAGTAGGCAGTTGCTGCGGTCAATCGAGCCTTCGACTCTCCATATCTTCACTTGCTAATCCATTGTATCTACCTATCCAGCCGGGGAAACCACCTA
Organism: Puccinellia tenuiflora; assembly: GCA_012064385.1. Classification (NCBI taxonomy): domain Eukaryota; kingdom Viridiplantae; phylum Streptophyta; class Magnoliopsida; order Poales; family Poaceae; genus Puccinellia; species Puccinellia tenuiflora. Next base: position 63,591 of record QRDG01001424.1, read on the forward strand.
CTTTTTGTGATGCTTGTTTCGGCGTCTATCTACCAACAATGTACTTCTCCTAATTGTGATATGGGTTTTCTATTTTCCTGACCTACTTTCCTTAGTTCTACTCGTTTGAGCCCTACTTTTTTAGTTGTCCTCGTCTTTACCCCACTTCGTACTTTAGAGACTCGCAAGGCGGCCGAACGGCCGTTTCCGTCGGGTCAACTTCATTTGACCATTACTTGGCTAAGTTGACGAGTGGGACCGGTTATTGGGAGATTTCTCTGGTTGGAAACTTGGGATGTTTAGTCCCACCTCGCTAGTTTGGAGAGTGAAGCACCAGTTTATAAGCAGTATGGGCTCTGCGTTCAATGTAAATGTTTAGCTTGGTCCTCTTCTAAAGTCAAATAGACATCTGAATAATGCTATTTGACCTTAAAAGTGGTAACATGATTAAACATTTATGTTTAACTTGACTATGTTTACATTTATTAATTCTTGATCGATTTAGAAATAATTCATTTTCTAACTATGTCGTTCCTTCGTCTGCGTGCTCTGCATGCCTAATGTAAATCATCATAGACATTTATTTTTACTAATAAGACTGAAATTATGAAATTATGATTTGAAACAGAAATTAGGAAGTCTAAATATTTCATTAGACCATAGCGAGAGTACAAAAGTTGTTCTTCTTTACAAAAGTACTAAAGTACTTCTTCTCCGACAGTACAAAAGTTGTTCTTCTTTACAGTACTACACTAATATGAGATTAGTAGTACTAGTAGTACCTAGGGCAGCCTCCGCCTCTTCGCCTAATACTAATCTAGTACTAGTATGAAAACCCTAAACCTAGGGCCTCCGCCTCTTCCTCATCGTCGTCGAAGTAGGGGACGGGGGGCTCCTCCTCCTCCTCGTCCGGCTCCGGCTCCTCCTCCTCCTCTAGGACCCGCTCCCACCAGTGGGGGCCCTCGTCACTAGGGACGTTATAATCGCGCCACCAGGCGCTGCCATCGTCCGCCATTGCTTTGGTCAGAGAAGGGTGATTTGTTTTTTTTGGCTGCGGCAGTAGGGAGATAATTGCAATGGGGGAAGAACTACAATAGGGTTTTTAGGGGAGAACTGCAATGGGAACGGAGTGCAACCGACAGGAACCGCGGGACAATCGAGTGCAGTGAGCTGATCGAGGAGAACAATAAATCGCCTGCAGAAGTAGAATCGACGGAGAGATTGCATTTCTCTCCCAACGCCTACGGTTGACAAGACAGGACAGTAGAAGCATCATCACCATCGTGACGTCACAAGCTTATCTTTGTGGTATTTGTTTTGATTATATTTTTTGTGAACAAAATCTTTGGGGTATTGATGTTGCAAACTTTCTCATCGGTAGGTGATCAATCCGAGCGAAGTAATTCCCTCTTGCCAAGTCCAAATGAGGTCCAAAGTTAGGGTAAACTGCCCATTTCTAAGCAAGTTTTTTTTCGAACTTATCAAAATGAGCCCAAGAACAATGTGATCCATCTTGACCATGTTGAACACGAACTGACGCAATACTTTCATTCGTGCCATGCCAGCTCGCGTCCACAGCGCGCCGTGGCGCTGTCTTGCACGCTCTGGACACGAATTGGACGCAAATTGAAGTTTATGATTTTCCCTTGATACTAGTACACTTAAATGAAATATTCTCACAGTTTTTCCATTTTTATGACTTTTTTCTTGATTTATGGGAATTGTTTGTCGTTAAATCCTATTAAACTCATTTAATCATTGGAATATAGTTAAAAAAGCTCGAAAATACATCATATTCCGGGTTTATGCCTCCCATATGATAGTGTTTGTGTGAAAATTGTGAGAGGTCAATTTTCAATCTTATTTGTGGTACCTACTTCACGAAAAAAGGGGATTTTGGCACAAAAAAATGGAAATAAAAAATAAAAAATAATCTTGGAATCTTGCTTTGGCAACATTGTTTACAATATCAAAACACATGTTTGTGCCGAGTATGGTCATCATATCACAAAGGTAGACATGGATATGCCATGATCTTGGTCATTTGGCTTGAAAGCCATTTAACTTCGGACAAGGTTGTCCATTTTGTGAACACTTCTTTTATAAAATTATGTTATTGCAAGTTTATGATTTTTCCTCCATACTAGTACACTAAAAAGGAAGATCCCCCCGGTTTTACATTTTTTTTGATGTTTTCTCGATTTATGAGATTTTTTTCAAAACAGGGCCAAAATTGTCCGTGTGACCATTCATAGCTTATGGTGAATTTCCTACTTTTTTCTTTGCAAATGTGTACAATCATTATATAATATGTTATTATGATTTTTACATAATTTTGGGGCCAAACTATAACACACTTGTAGTTCAAATTTCTTTATCTCTCGATAAATGCTACTAAACTCATTTAATGAGTGGAATATAGTTAAAAAGCCCAAAAAATCATGATATTCAGGGATTATGCCTACCATATGATGGGTTTGTGTGAAAATTGGGAGAGGTCAATTTCCAATCTTATTTGTGGGACCTACTTCTCGAAAAAAGGGGATTTTGGCACTAAAAATTTGGAAATAAAAAATAAAGAATAATCTTGGAATCTTGCTTTGGCAACATTGTTTACAATATCAAAACACATGTTTGTGCCGAGTATGGTCATCATATCACAAAGGTAGACATGGATATGCCATGATCTTGGTCATTTGGCTTGAAAACAATTTAACTTCAGACAAGGTTGTCCATTTTGTGAACACTTCTTTTATAAAATTATGTTATTGCAAGTTTATGATTTTTCCTCCATATAGTGCACTAAAAAGGAAGATCCCCCTAGTTTTACATTCTTTTGATGTTTTTTCGATTTATGAGATTTTTCCAAAACAGGGCCAAAATTGTTCGTGTGACCATTCATAGCTTATGGTGAATTTTCCTACTTTTTTCTTTGAAAATGTGTACAATGATTATATAATATGTTATTATGATTTTTACATAATTTTAGGGCTAAACTATAACACACTTTCAGTTCAAATTTCTTTATCTCTCCATAAATGCCTCGCATATGATAGGGTTTGTGTGAGGTCAATTTCCAATCTTATTTGTGGTACCTACTTCACAAAAAAGGGGATTTGGCACTAAAAAATAAATAAAAATATATCTTTTTTTGGAAACCTTGCTTTGACAATCTTGTTTACAATGTCAAAATACATATTTCTGCCGAGTATGGTAATCATATCACGAAGGTAGACATAGAAATGGCCTTGATCTTTGTCATTTGGCTTGAAAGCCATGAATCTTCCTACAAGACAAGGTTGTCAAATATTGTGGTATTGCAAGTTCATGATTTTTCCTTCATACTAGTACTGCCCTAAAATGAACTACCACTTGACGTTGCCCTTGCCCTCCATATAATTATGCTGCGCGGCTCTTGCTTGCTGATACGTGACAAACGTATCTATAATTTTTTATTGATCCATGCTAGTTTTGTGATGTTGTGACATGTTTCTATTATCTTATTACATCATTTTTATGTATTTTGTCGGACTAACCTATTGACAAGATGCCTAGTGCCAGTTTCCTGTTTTTTGTTGTCTTTTCGTTTCAGAAACTTACCACAGTAAATATTCTCGGAATGCGCTGAAAATTTACGAGGATTTTTTATTCGCCAAGACGGAGTTTCAGTCTAGAGGGCAGCCCTGGGGGCCACCCACAGGGCAGGGACGACCCCCAGCCGCGGCCTGCACTAGGGCGGCGGGTGGGACCCGCCCCTGCTCTTGGTGGGTCCCCTCTGCCCCTCCGACACCTATAAAATCAGATTAATCCCAAAAACGTCGAGGCCGCCACCATGATCCCGACACCCTGCCGGAGGGGAGATCGATCCCGAAGGGCTCTTCATCGCCATGCCTTCTTCCGGGATGATTTGTGAGTAGTCCCACCTTGGACTACGGGTCCATGGCAGTAGCTAGATGGTAGTCTCTCTCCCTTGTGCTTCATGTATTATGATCTTGTGAGCTGCCTAACATGATCCAGATCGACTATTGTAATGCTATGTGATGTGTTTGCTGGGATCTGATGGATTATGAAGTTATGATCAGATTGTGCAGGATTCTTATATGTTGATTTATGTTCTTGCATGCTCTCCGATGTGCATATTTACTTTGGCCAAGTGATTGTGTATATCTCCACGAGGGAGTATTTATGCCAGATAGTGGGTTCATGCCCCCCTTTGTTCCTAGGAACGAGTGATGGAAACGTCTAAGGGCAAGGGTGTGCTGTTGCTACTAAGGATAAAACATTGGTGTTAATGTCTCTTTTGATATTAGTATTCCTTAATTCATGCGCTTTACTTAATGCAAATATCAGTTGCTTGCAACTTAATACCGTTGGGTGACAAGCTGGATAGCGATCCCACGGTGGACTTTTTAGACAAAGATGCTATTGGACTCAACGGTCTTTGTTCATTGTCGTGATGCCTACATAAATATTATCATGTTCTCTATGTCATAGCTAGATTAAGTTTGTGTTATAATCTTGTCAATTGCCTAGCTGTAATTTGTTTACCCATCATATAAGTGTTTTATTAACTTGAGAGACTCCACTAGTCAACCCATGGCCCCCGGTCCATCTTTTTACATTGATTGCAACATTTATTCATCAAATTTCATCATCATTACTCCTCTGGTCCACTTTCATATTTTCATCTATTTCACTATACAATTAACCGCTTTGTTTTCTGCGAGACCGGAAAGATTGACAATCTTTCCGCCATTGGGGGCAAACTATTTGCTTGAGTGTGTGCAGGTCCACATCTGTTGAAGATTAAGCACCAGAGATCTTCAACAATCAATTTTTTGTTGATTTCAAAGTCCTACTGGTTCGATAAACCACGGTTCATTAACGAGGGAAAACTGCTACTTACTACATGCACGCCTTCGCTTGGGGCACAACCCAACGCTACCATCACCGATCATCAAGCAGTTTTCTGGTGCCGTTGCCGAGGACTTTGGAGCTACAGCAAGGGGAGTCTCATACTCTCAATCACTTTACTTTGTTTTTGTCTTGCTTGCTTTATTTCTCGTTTAGTTTATTTTTCTTGTTGCAACATTTTAAAATCCCAAAAAATTAGTGTAGTCTTTTATCCTATTTTATTAGTATGCTTAGTTCTTTGGTTGTTCTTAATGGCTACTTTCTTTGAAACTAGATCTTTTTGTGGTTTCACTGAAGATCAACAAAAATACTACAAGGAACACCGCTTGTCGCAAAAAGGGAAACAACTTTGTGAATTTCTGAAAAAAGTGAACATGTATGCTGAAAATATAAGTTTCCTCTATGATATAAAATGTTCTTGTGGGAGGCGCACTCCACACCTCCCCTTCCAATGTCCGGACAATGAAAATGAAACCTTAGCTTCTTACGCTAGGGAAAATTTTGATTTCTTTGATGTTGAACAGATTGAAGAATTTGTTGCTTTTAAGGGTGCCTATGAAATTGCTTCTTTGCTGGAGAACATTGATAATGCTCGTTATCAAACTGAGAATTTTACTATACTAAAATATTGCTTTGAGAATTAAAATGATAATTATTATATTACTGAATATGTTAAGAAAGTCTCTCCTCCAAAAGGAGAGACCGATGCTTTGCAGGAACCTATGGAGGAGGAAATTGCTAAAACTAAGATCCCATTAGGTGAAAAAGAGGAGGAAAGTGAGGAAAAAAGGAGGAGCTACCTTGTAATGAAAGTAACTCTTTAACACTTACTTTGTATGATATGCAACAACTTCCATGGCTCAAGAAAGACAAAAAAAACTGTCAAATGTTTTTCCTACTATTATTTGTGATGAATTTAATGATACACCTTTATCTATGCCTCCAATTGATATTTATGATAATAAAAAGCATGTTTTATGTGATAGCTACATCGTTGAATTTGTTAATAATGCTACTGAAAATTATTATGTGAGAGGAAAATATGGTTGTTGGAGTTCTCATGTTACTAAGACACCTCTCTTTTTGTTGCAAGTTTTGAAGTTGCACTTGCTTTGTCTTCCTATGCTACTAGCTTTATGCTCCAATGAATTATTTCCGTACAAGATGCCTATGCATAGGAAGTGGGTTAGGCTTAAATATGTTTGGTATTTGTTTCTTGATGCTCTCTTTTGTCAACTCTTACTTTTATTAGGGCATCATTGAAATCATTGCGCCTAGCTAAAAGGCGTTAAAGAAAAGCGCTTTTGGGAGGCAACCCATTATCTTTTTCCTTTCAGTTTTCCTTAGTCATGGAGTTGTTGCCTCTGTAGCAACTTAATTGTATCTTTTTGTTTTGGTTTTTTGTGCCAAGTTTAACGTCTAATGCGTTGAAAGTGCGAGGTATTGTTTTGCTGTCCAGAAACAGATTCTATGCGCCTGTTGCAGAAAATCTCGAACAATCCCTGAATTTTATCTCTTTATGATATTTTTAGAAAGCAAGCCTAATACTTTTATCTATCTTTTGTTAGTTTTCAATTTTCTTATTTGAGCTACAAAAGTGCCTTGAAAAATTCGATCTTTACAGACTGTTCAGTTTTTGACAGATTCTGCTTTTATGTTGTATTCGTCTCTTTTACTATCGTCAAATGTGATACTCTAGAGGTGGAGTGTCATATTGAGGCTTATTAAATAGTAGCTAATTCCCAATAAAGTTGTTTTCAATTTGTCTTGAGTTGAACACATATGCATTTTAATTTATGAGCACTAACCTCTAATCAGTTTATGAGAAGTTTTGTGTGAAGGGAGTTTTTAAGTTCTAAAGGAGAGGGTAATGAAGAAATTGAAGATGGATCAAAGCTCGAGCTTGGGGATGCCCCCATGGAACCCCCTCTGAATATCAAGAACCATCAAGCGACTAAGCTTGGGGATGCCCAAGGCATCCCCTCCTCTTCATCGGCTATCATAAGGTCGTGTTCGTTGAACTACGTTTTATCACTTTACATATTATGTGCTATGTTTGGAGCGTCTTTTTGCTTTCAGTTTTGTTTTGTTTGTTTGCTGGTCATATCCTTGTTGGATCCTAGCTTTATTTGTGTGGGAGAGAGGCATACTACGCTTTTTCATTTGAATACTCCTTTGCTTCGCTTATATCTTATTGAGTATTCTTAGCTACTGTTTGTTTGCTAGTAAGCTCTCGCTTTTAGATTTTATCTTGTTTAGAGCTGCTAGTTGTTGATGTTAAACTCTCTTGTTCTTCACTTATACTTGTTGGAGAGTTGTTATTGATAAATTGCTTGAATTGTCAAAGTGACAAATGCTATCCATGTGATATTGGAATGAAATGAAAGCCTGCATAGTCTTGTAGATCATTGTATGGATACTTGATGCTTCTCAATTGTTTTGAGATATTAATATGAACGCTTAAACTTGCTGGTTATTTGAGTGGAAATTTATTAGTAAAGAAATACAGTTAAAAGTTTGAAACTGTGTGGTGTTTCGTAGTTGTTAATTCATAAAGCTAATATTTCCATCAAAATAACTGTTTGGTCAACAAGGGAGACAGTGTGGAGTGTTTATGGTTATGATTGACTGATGTCGTATGTTACTCTGTTACCGGTTAATGTTGGATGGTTGCTTCAAATACCATTTTTGCTAAGCCAAAAAACTCTGTACTGAGTGTGATGTCCACTCATGCATCCAAATCCCAAAGCCAAACTATGTTGCCAGCTGAGTCCACCATATCTACCTATGCATGGTATTTCCTGCCATTCCAAGTAAATTTGTCATGTGCTACCTTTAAAACCTTCAAAATATTCTCGTTTTGGTGCCTCTGTTTTCAAGCTCATGAGGAAGTAAGGAGGGGGTTCATTATAGCTTATGTCGAGCAAGGTTTTTATTTTATTTTTATTTTTTCCCCTTTATTTCACCCGGTGTTGATGGTTTACGTCCTCACTTGAATTAACTCAAGAGCGGCTTAAGCAAAATATAAATATAACTCACCATTCTCCTCCGCACAATGAAAATGTGAGAAATCAGCTCAAATATTGGTTAGTGGTGAAACAAAGGAGAAAGAGGAATGTACTTGTTCCTCTAAAACCAGCCGCTCTCACAACTCTAAAGACCTTGCTTGACTTAGGGGACTAAGCTTTTTGAATTCAAGGTGATGCCCTGGCAACCTTTCAACAACTCATGAATAGTGTTTTGCTTCTGAGCTATGGAATCGTTGACGGAATTATGCATCTCTCAAAATTTCTTTTATCTCTGTATTTCAAAATCAAAAAGCTCTAGCACATGACAAATCCCTGCTTCCCTCTGCGAAAGGCCTTTCTTTTACTTTTAAATGTTGAGTCGGTTTTCCTTTTCCTTCTATCTCAACGAAAGCAAACATACAACATTGACCCTGGGTATCATTGATCATATTGCATCATCAGATTAAACATGAATCTTTATATTGACCTTATCTATAAGATAAGCCGTTGGAAGTTGAAGCTTTTTTGCTAATACTTACATCTTCCATTGTGTTGATTCTCAAACACTTTTGTCGTGGAACTATTACCTTTGAGAATTAGTCAAATATGTGGGTCACAATCCTTTCATGTCTTTAACGTACTATTTATGAAAGGTTTTGCTTGAATGATTCATCTTGGTTATTCATTGCTTTCTTGCTATCAACTATAGACAATTGTTTTGTTTCACTTCATTCACGTACTATGCTTTACATTACTATCTTGATCAAGATTGTGTTGGTTGCATGTCTCATCAAAAATTATTTTGTTATCACTTACCTACTTGAGGACGAGTAGGAGTTAATCTTGGGGATGCTGATACGTGTCAAACATATCTATAATTTTTTATTGATCCATGCTAGTTTTGTGATGTTGTCACATGTTTCTACTATCTTATTAAATCATTTTTATGCATTTTGTAGGAATAACCTATTGACAAGATGACTAGTGCCAGTTTCCTATTTTTGCCGTCTTTTCATTTCAGAAACTTACCACAAGAAACATTCTCGGAATGCGTTGAAAATTTATGAGGATTTTTTATTCGCCAAGACGGAGTTTCAGTCCAGAGGGCAGCCCTGGGGACCACCCACAGGGCAGGGACGACCCCTAGCCGCGGCCTGCCCTAGGGCGGCGGGTGGGACCCGCCCCTGCTCCTGGTGGGTCCCCTCGGCCCCCTCCAATGCCTATAAAATCATATTAATCCCAAAAATGTCGAGGCGGCCATTATTTTCCAGAGAAGTCACCCCGACGCGCCTCCACCATAAACCCTAGTTCGGGGGTGATTCTGAAGCTTATCCCGGCACCCTGCTGGAGGGGAGATCGATCCCGAAGGGCTCTTCATCGCAATGCCTTCCTCCGGGATGATTTGTGAATAGTTCCACCTTGGACTATGGGTCCATGGTAGTAGCTAGATGGTAGTCTCTCTCCCTTGTGCTTCATGTATTATGATCTTGTGAGCTGCCTAACATGATCAAGATTGATTATTGTAATGCTATGTGATGTGTTTGCTGTGATCTGATGGATTATGAACTTATCATTAGATTGTGCATGATTCTTATATGTTGATTTATGTTCTTGCATGATCTCCGATGTGCGTAGTTACTTTGGCCAACTGATTGTCTGTATCTCCAAGAGGGAGTATTTATGCTAGATAGTGGGTTCATGCCCCCTTTTGTTCCTGGGCACGAGTGAGAGAAACTTCTAAGGGTGAGGGTGTTATGTTGCTACTAAGTGTAAAACAGCGGTGTTAATGTCTCTTTTGATATTATTGCTTACCTCATGTGCTTTACTTAATGCAAATGTCTGTTGCTTGCAACTTAATACCGTCGGGTGACAGGCTGGATAGCGATCCCACGGTGGACTTTTTAGAGAAAGATGCAGTTAGACTCTGTCGGGGGAAGCCCCCGAGTGGGGTCAATATGGTGAAATAGGCAAGGACTCGGAGTTGACCGAGTCAATGGAAACCGACATACCATACCGGATTACCCGGTGTCGGCCAAGTCAGGGCTGGCCGACATAGCTTTATGTCGGATTGTGCTTATCATATGTCGGAATCGTCTTTGCTGTTCTTATGTGCAGGAAGGGGCAAACCGAGTCACCAGCATGGGGCATGCTTATGCCGGGTGAGGGTTATCCCGGAAGATGGACAGAGCTCCTTGAGACACGGAGCGAGACAAGGGCGGCGGTGTGCCGCAAGTGGACGGTGTGCCAAGCCTCGGCCATGCCTCTGACGCGGGCGGCGCGGTACAGTGGCGCTAGGCCTAGGCGTGGGCGTGCTGTCGGATGCAGAGGGGACCGTGGCGACCAGCGCTGCCACGGTCTGGGCATGGTGCAGCGGTGCCCGTGTCGGGCGGTGACCAAGGAGTATGGCGACAGTAGCAATGTTTTACACTGTAACCCTGGGTTTCCCTATATAAGGGGTACCAGGGGCTCCTCTTACGGGGACGTTACGCGGAGACGCTGAGCAAACACTTAGCAGTTTCTGAGAGCTAGTTGAAGAGCCTGAGAGCTATCCCGAGACTCGGTATAGGCTTTAGAGTTCATAGTCTTTCACTCAGCTCAAGGAGCAAGCTTGTAAACCAGTTGTGATCCACTTATATACATCAGAAAGGCAGGAGTAGGGGTGTTATCTCCTCACGAGAGCCCCGAACCTGGGTAAATCGTGTGTGTGTGTGTGTGTGTGTCCGTGTGTTCGTGTCTGTACGCCGTGCGTGCAAGCCCTCCCCGGTACCTCCAGCGTCCAATCGGCCCCACCTTAAGCCTATATGGCATCTGTCCGTGCACCACCATGACAGTTGGCGCCCACCGTGGAGCCAGCAGCGGTGCTGGCTGGTGTGTTCATCCGGACGGGTTCCTTCATCGCGTCGGGTGAGCGCGTTCTCTGTGGCCTTGTCCACAGGTTCGGCTCGCTCAACGTCGTCAGCGACAACGCCGGCTGTTTCGGCAGCAGGCCGCTTCCTCGGAACGGGTGCCTCATCGAGTTCGGCTCCCTCACCGTCTACGTCGCCACCGAGGTCCCCTGCCGGTTCCCCGAAAGGGTGCAGGTTGCCGCAGATCCCCCCGCTGTCTGTGCGGCTCGCGGCCGACGTATCGCCCGTCGCGCTGCTAGCTGTGCAGAGGTCATGATGACCGCCCCGGTTGTTGATGCCGAGGTCAGCACCAGAACTACCAGGACGGCGCGCCCGCCGCTGGAGAGGCCGGAGAATCGTCCGGAGCAGGCCGGTACATCTGCTGTGCCGGTGATGCCAAGTCCTCTTCAGGGCGCAATTGAGAAGCTGACTACTCCAGTGGCTCCGAGCGCAGATGTTGCTCTGACTCAGGCGGAGTTGGAGCAGCAGCGCCAGGAGATACTCCGAGAGGCTCAAGAGGTGGCCCGGTTCAAGCAGGACTTCGACATCTCCCTCCGTGAGTACAATATCGCTCATGGTTTTACGCCGGTAGCCAACCCGGTTAGTCGCATAAATGAAGTACGTGCTAGAGGTAGAGACCTCAATGCCGAAATAGCTAGAGATGGTAGAGCTAGATCTGGTAAAACTGCTAGTTATGGAAATACAGTACCCCGGGTAAGAACCTTAGAGCTGCAGAGGCTGCCATAGCTGAGTTGCCTAATTTATCCGGTGAAGCTCGTAGTAGGCAACAGGACCGAGTTAATGAGTTGGTAGCTGTAGCCAACAGACAGAATGAGGCATTCCGGAATGCAAACCCGGGTGCAGGAGGATCCGGATACCTCTACTCCAATGGTGGTGCCGGAGGAGTGTCCAAGGGACAGGCCTCTTCGCCGTATGTCGGTGCAAGCCGTGGCCAGAGTGTGAACTCTGGCAAGAACAAACAGATGCAGGCGTATGATCCGGTATATGCCGGAAAGCAGAAAGCTGCCCAAGGTCAACCCGGACAGGGAGCTCTAGGACCTGTTCAGGGCAGACATGAAGCCAACCGAGTTAACTCGGCAAATCCGGGTCAGCCACCTCGGTATCCGGTACCCAATCCACCTCGTCAACGACCGGGTGCCGGGTATGTCGAGCCGGCCGCTGACCGGTATGATGATGGTTACTCGGCCATGGAGCGTGCCGGGTATACAAGATACAGAGAGCTGGCGTCTGAGGGTGCACTCGGCGCTAGGCTGGGGGCTCGCCAGCTACCAGCTCACGACGTCCGTAACAAGTTAGACAGAATCTATCTGTCTGAAATGCTGGAGGAGCAAGGTCCACCGGGTCCTGCATGTTTTGGACCCCGGATCATGAAACAGCCACCTGTGCCAAATTTCCAGCTCCCCCGGGGTGCAAAGACCTATGACGGCAGCACCAAGCCGGAGGACTGGTTGACAGATTATGTCACCGCGGTGCATATCGCTGGTGGCAGTCGCCGATGGGCCGTGCGGTATGTGCCGCAGATGCTAGAGGGACCAGCCCGAATCTGGCTGAACAATCTGGAGGAGAACAACATTGATTGCTGGCTCGACTTCTCCGATGCTTTCGTCAGCAACTTCTCCAGCACTTACAAGAGGCCGAATCGACCTCAGCAGCTGTCCATGTGTCCCCAAAGAGAAGACGAAACAGACCGGGAATATCTGACCCGGTGGAGCACGATCCGGAACTCCTGTGAAGGAGTGATTGAATCACAAGACATTGCATGGTTTGCGCAAGGATGCCGACATGGCTCCATGCTTTGGCAGAGACTCCAGAGGGAGATGCCAGCCACCTTGGCCGAGACAATGTCAATTGCTGACAGCTATGCACTCGGTGATCCGACACAGCCCTTGCTGACCCAGGTTGATGTGGGCAGGAGGTATCCTGCTCAAGACCGAGATAGATCGGGCCGGCGTAGCGATCGCCCGGACAACCGAAACAAGAGAAGAGACGACCGACCGGATTACCGGTACGGGTCGGACCAGGTCGCAGCTGTCGACCAAGATCAAGCGGGTGCCGGCAGCAGCCAGCGCCAGAAAAATGAGGGTCCCTCTTGGGGCCAGAACTCGGAAGCGAAGAGGCCATGGAACGGCGAGAAGAGGCCGTGGAACGGCGAGAGGAAGCCGTGGAACGGCGAAAGGAAGCCATGGAATGGCAACAAGAAGCAGTTGGATGACCAGGAGAGGTACATCTATGAGAAAATGCTGGATGGCCCTTGCTGCTTTCACACCAGACACCCCAGCAAACCGGCTCAACACTCGACTCGTGACTGTGATCGGCACAAGAATCAGCCAGCAGCTGCTGGTCCGACACCGAGACCCGCACCTCTGACAGGTGCAAACACTCAACCCCTGAATGCACAGCCGAGGCAAGAGGATGTCAACCAGGTGGCCAACAACAACAACAACAACTACAACAACAATGCTGGCCCGAGTAGGCAGAATGAGTATCGGAAGCCGCATCAGAGTTATATGGTCTTGTGACCGAGCCCACTGATAAGCAGAGTCAACACCGGCGAGCGATGGAGGTGAACGCGGTCATGCCGGCCGTGCCCAAGTTTATGTACTGGTCCGAGGATGAGGTCAGCTGGAGCATCAGGGATCATCCAAAGGTCATGCCAAACCCAGGGGGTAATGCTCTGGTTGTGAATCTGACATTCGTTGGACCCAGCATCAACGTCAGTTTCAGCCAAGTTCTTGTTGATAACGGGAGCAGCATCAACATCATGTACCGAGATACCATGGTCAAACTCGGATTAACCGAGAACATGATGCAGCCAAGCAGGACAACTTTCCACGGCATCATGCCGGGTGTCTCGCACGCACCCATGGGAGCAGTCTGGGTGGATGTCTCCTTCGGGGACGAGAATAACTGCCGGACTGAGAGTCTGCTGTTCGAGGTTGTGGATCTAGAGAGTCCGTATCATGCCTTACTCGGTAGGCCAGCACTCGCCAAGTTCATGGCGTCCACTCATGTGGCCTACCTGAAAATGAAGATGCCGGGTCCGAATGGCGTCATCACTATCTTGGGCGACTACAGGCGTTCCATGGAGTGTGCCTCTGCCGGATCTCTGCTGGCCGAGTCACTTGTGATTGCCACCGAGAAGAAAAGAATTCATGAGGTGGTTGCTCTGGCCCAATCTGCTCAACTCGGTATTCCGAGTCCGGCCAACCCGCAGCAGACTGCAACCTTCCAGGCGGCGAAGGAGTCCAAGAAAGTTGGTGTCGACGAGTCTAATCCGGAACACACCGTCATCATCGGTGCCGGGTTGGACAGCAAGTAGGAAAGCGAGCTCATCCACTTCCTCCGTGAGAATCGGGATATCTTTGCATGGTCCAGCCAGGACTTGCTGGGTGTTCTGAGGGAGTTGGCTGAGCACTCTCTGCATGTCAGGCCAGATGCTAGGCCTGTGAAGCAGCCGACACGGCGTCTTGCCGAAGGAAGAAGGAAGGCTGTGGGTGACGAGTTAGCCAAGTTACTCGCATCAAATGCTATGGTAGAAGTGAAATACCCGGACTGGTTGGCTAACCCGGTCCTGGTAGAGAAGAAAAAAGATGAACCGGATGCTGCCACTGTCTGGCGTATGTGTGTTGATTACACACACCTGAACAAAGCATGTCCTAAAGATCCATTCCCGCTGCCTCGGATCGATCAGGTGATCAACTCCACGGCCGGGTGTGAACTACTCTCCTTTGTAGATGCGTACTCTGGTTTTCACCAGATACCGCTGAACCCAGATGATCAAATAAAGACTGCTTTTATCACCCCGTACGGGGCTTATTGCTATCGTGTTATGTGTTTCGGCTTGAGAAATGCTGGCGCTACTTATCAGCGTTGTATGCAAAAATGTCTGCATGATCAAATAGGTAAAAATGTGCAGGTGTATGTCGACGACATAGTTATTAAAACTAAAGAAAAACACACACTGTTGGATGACCTTAGGGAAACATTTGCAAACCTGAGGAAATTCCGACTTAAACTTAATCCGGATAAATGTACATTCGGTGTACCGGCAGGAAAGTTACTCGGTTTCCTCGTGTCTAGCCGAGGTATCGAGGCAAACCCGACTAAGATCCGGGCGATAGAAAATATGAAACTACCGAGATGTCTCCGAGATGTCCAGAAATTCACCGGGTGTCTGGCTTCTCTGAGTCGTTTTCTAGGTCGGTTGGGAGAAAAGGCCTTGCCCTTATACCAACTAATGAAAAAATCAGACAGGTTCAGCTGGACTCCGCAAGCGGATGCGGCGTTTCATGAGTTAAAAGCAATGTTGGCTACTGCGCCGATACTGGCTTCGCCACTACCGAGTGAGCCCATGCTGCTCTACATTGCGGCCACTAACCGGGTCGTTAGTGTCGTAGTGGTGGTGGAGCGAGAAGAAGAGGGAGCTACCGTGCAGAGGCCGGTGTATTATTTGAGTGAGGTGCTTTCCGCATCGAAACAGAACTACCCTCACTATCAGAAAATGACTTATGGTGTCTATATGGCAGCCAAAAAACTAAAGCATTACTTCCAGGAGCATCCCATAACTGTTGTAAGTGCGGCTCCTGTGTCGGAAATCATAGGCAACAAAGATGCCAGTGGCCGAGTCGCTAAATGGGCTATTGAGCTTGCGGCTTACGCGCCGCAGTATGCAAGAAGAGATACCATCAAATCTCAAGCGGTGGCCGAGTTCCTTGTGGACTGGGCCGAGATGGAGTATGAGCCGTCCCTGCCGGACTCCAACTACTGGAGAATGCATTTTGACGGGTCCAAGGTAAAGGATGGCCTGGGAGCTGGTGTAGTTCTCACCTCGCCAAAGCGAGATCAGCTGAAATATGTGTTGCAAGTACACTTTGCAGCATCCAACAATGTCGCCGAGTATGAAGCACTGATTCATGGACTCAAGGTGGCTAAAGAAATCGGAATCCGCCGGATCATCTGTTATGGTGACTCGGACTTGGTGATTCAGCAAACATCAGGCAACTGGGATGCCCTAGATGCCAACATGGCGGCGTATCGATTCCATGTCCAGAAGATTTCGGGATTCTTTGATGGGTGCGAGTTCACTCACATTTGGCGGTCGGATAATGAAAGTGCAGACATGTTGTCCAAGATTGGGCCATATCGGCAAGCCATCCCACCCGGTGTATCACTGGAGCATCTGCGCAAGCCATCAATCAAGCCTTCACCCGAATCAGAATCGATATTCATTTCGGGTAATCCGGAGCTCGGTGTCATCCCGATGGATGTAGATATTGGAAGTAAGTTGCAGGACTCGGGGACTGCTGCGCAGGACCGGGGACTTCCATTGGAAAGCTGCTTGGCGGAACTCGGGAACTCCTTGGGAGGACTCGGGGACTCGTCAGCCTATGTCGGGTGTGGTAATGTCGGTTGATGCAATGGAAGTCGACGAGCCTGTACCCGGGGACTCGTCAGCCTATGTCGGGGAAGCCCCCGAGTGGGGTCAACACGGTGAAATAGGCAAAGACTCAGAGTTGACCGAGTCAATGGAAACCGACATACCATACCGGATTACCCGGTGTCGGCCGAGTCAGGGCTGGCCGACATAGCTTTATGTCGGATTGTGCTTATCATATGCCGGAATCCTCTTTGCTGTTCTTATGTGCAGGAAGGGGCAAACCGAGTCACCAGCATGGGGCATGCTTATGCCGGGTGAGGGTTATCCCGGAAGATGGACAGAGCTCCTTGAGACACTGAGCGAGACAAGGGCGGCGGTGTGCCGCAAGTGGACGGCGTGCCAAGCCTCGGCCATGCCTCTGACGCGGGCGGCGCGGTACAGTGGCGCTAGGCCTAGGCATGGGCGTGCTGTTGGATGCAGAGGGGACCGTGGCGACCAGCGCTGCCACGGTCTGGGCATGGTGCAGCGGTGCTCGTGTCGGGCGGCAACCAAGGAGTATGGCGACAGTAGCAATGTTTTACACTGTAACCCTGTGTTTCCCTATATAAGGGGTACCAGGGGCTCCTCTTACGGGGACGTTATGCTGGAGACGCTGAGCAAACACTTAGCAGTTTCTGAGAGCTAGTTGAAGAGCCTGAGAGCTATCCCGAGACTCGGTATAGGCTTTAGAGCTTATAGTCTTTCACTCAGCTCAAGGAGCAAGCTTGTAAACCAGTTGTGATCCACTTATATACATCAGAAAGGTAGGAGTAGGGGAGCAAGCTTTAGAACTTGTTATCTCCTCACGAGAGCCCCGAACCTGGGTAAATCGTGTGTGTGTGTGTCCGTGTGTTCGTGTCTGTACGCCGTGCGTGCAAGCCCTCCCCGGTACCTCCAGCGTCCAATCGGCCCCACCTTAAGCCTATATGGCATCTGTCCGTGCACCACCACGACAGACTCAATGGTCTTTGTTCATTGTCGTGATGCCTACACAAATATTATCATGTTCTCTATGTCATAGCTAGATTAAGTTTGTGTTATAATCTTGTCAATTACCTAGCTGTAATTTGTTTACCCATCATATAAGTGTTTTATTTACTTGAGAGACTCCACTAGTGAACCCATGGCCCCCGGTCCATCTTTTTACATTGATTGCAACCTTTATTCATCACTTTTCATCATCATTACTCATCTGGTCCACTTTCATATTTTCATCTATTTCACTATACAATTAACCGCTTTGTTTTCTGCGAGACCGGAAAGATTGACAACCTTTCCGCCGTTGGGGGCAAAGTAATTGGTTGAGTGTGTGCAGGTCCACGTCTGTTGAAGATTAAGCGCCAGAGATTTTCAACATTCACTTTGTTGTTGATTTCAAAGTCCTACTGGTTCGATAAAGCTCGGTTCGTTAATGAGGGAAAACTATTACTTACTACATCCACACCATCGCTTGGGGCACAACCCAACACTACCATCACCGATCATCACTTGCTCCGCGGCTCTGGCCAGCTCCGTGTCGACCACAGAATCGACCATAGTATCCATGAGCTCTCGTTGCTCAGCGGAATGTCTGACATGCTCCGTGGCTTGATACTTGGCCCTATCCCATGCCAAACCTAGGTCCACCACCTACTCCTCCTCTTAGACTCAAGATCGATGAACGGAATTGGATCAGGAGCAATGGCCCCACGGACGGCGTAGCTGCCCCTGCCCCTGCTCAAGCTCGGAGGAGTCCTGCTCGAGCGCCTGAAAGAGCATTTTCTAAACCCTAGTTGGTTTTGTGTGTTCACTAGTAGGAAAAGCCTTATAGCCGCCGGGCTACCACTGGCGAGCCATTAAACGCATTCGCCAGTGGTAACTACCGCTGGCGCACCAATATATCGTGTTCGCCAGTGGTATATGTGGAAAAAGACGAGAGCCGACAGCCTTATATCTAGAGAATTTACCTTTGTGTTAAGCCTAAAATCGAAAAAGTATTAAAATTTGGTGTAGCTCCTATTCACCCCCCCCCCCCCCCTCTAGGTGCACATACAATCCTTTCAATTGGTATCAGAGCCTTGGCTCATTAATTAGGCTTCACCGCCTAAGAGAGTATGGCACCCGAGAGTGGAGAGGTGGAGGCCTCTACTAGCGGAGTCTCCATGGATGAATTCAAGAAATTGGAGGCATCCGTGGGCGCTCAAATGGAAGAGTTGCGCTCAATGATGGTACAACTCTTAAATGCTAATAAATCCCTCGCACCTCCCTCTCTTGAGGTTAACGCTTCCACCACTCAAGTTGGGGAGGGTGAAGGATCTAAAGAATCCCCTCCTAAAATTGATGGTGGGAAGGCAGAGTACCATGGGGTTCCGTTTAAGTACTCCGTCGACCCACTTATCCTGCATCCTCATATAAACAATAGGGGTGAACCACCTAGGCTTAATCCATCTTGTTTTTCTAATTGGCAATTTCTTATGAGATCTCATGTCAAGAGCGCTTCGATCAAGCTATGGAGAATCATTGAGGTTGGATTCAAGGTCGTCGACCCAAACAACATGACAAGAAGAGAAATTGTGGATTGCCAACTCAATGACTTGGCTCTCAACATGATTCAAACCGCGACTCACATCAAGCTTGCCACCACCGCCAAAGAAGCTTGGGAGACTCTCACCGAGGAGTTTGTCGGCAATGAGAGCATGAAGAGGAATAGGTTTGTGTTGGGAATATGCCCTAGAGGCAATAATAAAATGGTTTATTAGCATATTCATGTTTATGATAATAGTTTATTATCCATGCTATAATTATATTAAATGGAAACATAATATATGTGTGGAATATAAACACCAGGAGTCCCTAGTGAGCCTCTATAAGACTAGTTCGTTGATCAAGAGATAGTTAGAGTTTCGTAACTATGGATTTGTTATAGTCACTTGATAACGGAGTAACGTCATTGGAGAATGACTTGATGGACATGACCCAAATAATAAAGAGTTACAATTGATCGTGTCACAAAAGTTTCGTTGTCAACCCTTTTAATATGCGAAATATAGTTTACTTGGACCATGAGATTATATCACTCCCTTTGCCGGAGGAATACTTTGTGGACATCAAACGTCACTTCGTAACTGGGTGATTATAAAGGTGGCTTTCAGGTATCTCCGACGGTAGGTTGTTGGGTGATATGAATCAAGAGTGGGATTTGTCCCTCCATGTGACGGAGAAGATATCTCCAGGCCTTCTCGGTAATATAGCATCAAAAGTCTGCAGACATGTGATTAGGATGTAATCACGGAGATCCTATATTATGGACGAGTAAAGAGAACTTGCCGGTAACGAGATTAAACTGGACATGGGGATGTCAACGATTAAATCTCGAGCAAGTAAAATATCGTGAGACAAAGGGAATCGTATATGAGATTAATTGAATCTCCGACATCGTGGTTCAATCGAGAAAGAGTTTCGTTGAATGTATAGGAATTAATATGGGCATCCCGGTCCCGCTATTAATTATTGATATGATCATGTCTATGCATTCCCGAACCCGTAGGGTCACACACTTAACGCTCCGATGAAATTAGGTTTTGCGATGAATTAAATGATGAAATGAAGGAATGGTGATTCGGAGTCCCGGATAAGACCACGGACGTCACGAGGAGTTCCGGATGAGTCCGGAGAATAAGATTCATATAAGGAAAGTATTTCCGGAGGTATCGGAAAGGTTCTGGGAAATTTGTATAGGATACCGGAAGGTTCTAGAATGTTCTAGAGGGGTCTAGAAGTGGGACCCACATATTGTATGGGGGCCCACACGGACCAAAGGGGTGCAGCCACCACATGGTGTGCCGCACCACCTAAGGCCCACATGGGCCAATTCGGCTGGGACAAAGGAGTAGGAGTCCTACTCCTAGTTGGACTAGGAGTTAGGCCCCTTTCCTTTAGGAAAGGCCCAAGCCCGAGTCCACTTGGGGCTCGGCTTGGAGGCCAAGCTAAAGGGGGGGGGGCGGCCGGCCCCAACCCTACCCCTAGCCGGCCACCTATAAATAGAGGGCAAAGGGGGGTGCGGCACAGCCCAAGGGAGGAGCCCTAGCCGCACCACCTCACCCCCCTAAACCCTAACCCTAACCGCACCCCTCTCCCCGGAGGGCTGCGCCACCACCACCACCTCCACCTTGAGCCGCCGCACCCTCTAGCCCTAGGGGCTGTGCCGCCTCTTTCCTCCTCTCCCTCTCCCCTTGCTTGGCTTGGCGAAGCCCTGCTCGTGGAGATCGTCATCATCACCAACACAACCGTCGTGTTGCTGAGATCATCAAGGCCACGTCTACCTCGCTTGCGGGATCAAGGAGTTGACGTCTTCATCGAGCTGTACGTGTGGATACCGTGGAGGTGCTGCCCGTTGCTGCACTTCATCGGATTGGATCTCGAGGATAATACATCTCCTCGCGACTAGACGAGTCTAGTTGCGGGGATCGACTAGCCAACCCCTGCACCGACAAAACGCGTTTGATCGTTCTTCAAGGGTAAGAGATTGGATCTCCTTCTCGCTATCTTCATCTAGTAGATCTAGATCCTTGGGGTTTATTCCGCTTGTTGCGTAGGAATTTTTTTTGTTTTCTTTGTTGCGACCCCTTCAGTGGTATCAGAGCCTAGATCTATTCGTAGATGTTGGTGCGATTAGAACACAAGGAGTTGTGGGCGTTGATATTTTATGTTGCTACCTTCTAGCGTGCACTTTGCATCTTTGCGATATTGTGAGATTGAAGCGGCCCGGACTAACCTTACTCGTCCACGCACGAGAGACCAGTTCCACGACTGACATGCAACTTGTTTTGCATAAGTGGCTGGCGGGTGCCTGTTTCTCTTGCTTTAGTGAGGGTGCAATTTTCAATGGAAGGCCTTTCAAAAGGATGAGTAAATAAGCAACTATTATATCACCATTGTGGTTTTGCGTTGATTAGAACGGTTCTATCTTTTGACCCAAGCCACGTAAAAATTGCGTAAACAAAGTAGAGGACGTTTAACTTGTTTTTCCAGGGGTCGTGTGATGTGGTATGGCTAATATGTGATTTGTGATAATGTATGCAATGATCATGTTTGTAATTTTTCGCGACTTGCATATCGACGAGTACGGCAACCGGCAGGAGCCATATGGTTGTCTATTATTTCATGTGACCAGCGTGTCATTGAATCACCATGTAATTGTTTTACTTTATCGCTAAGAGTAGCAATAGTTGTAATTACAATAGTTGGTGCACAACCATGGTGATGGCGCCACAATGATGGAGATCATGCCGGAGATGGAGATCATGCCGGTGCTTTGGAGATGGAGATAAAAGGCATAAGAAGAAAGGCCATATCATATCACAATTTTGAATTGCATGTGATGTTAATCCTTTTATGCACCTTATTGCTTGCTTAGATGTGATCGTGACGGTAGCATGATAAGGCGATCTCTCACGTCAATATCAAGATAATTAAGTGTTCTCCTCTAGTATGCACCGTTGCGAAAGTTCGTCGTTTTGAAGCATCACGTGCTGATCAGGTGTGATAGATTCAATGTCCACATACAACGGGTGTAAGCCAGTTTACACATGCATGAAATACTACGGTAAATCTTGACGAGCCTAGCATGTACAGACATGGCTCGGGAACACGGAACCGAAAGGTTAAACACGAGTCATATGAATGATATGATCAACACTGAGTTGTTCACCATTGAAGCTACATCATCTCACGTGATGATCGGTTGTGGTGTAGTGGATTTGGATCGTGTGTCACTAAACAACCAGAGAGATGTTAAGTTTAGTGGGAGTTCATGTAGTAATTTGATTAATATGAACTAAAATTATCATAAACAAAAGTCCTAAGAAAATGTCTTTGCAAAATCCTTGTAGATCATGGGTGACTACGGAAAGATGTTCCTATCTGAGGAGCTGCGTGTGGATGGGGCGAACTTTGCTACTTGGTTCATGCGTCTGAGAGAAACCCTTTATGAAAATCATGAGCTCTACGTGATAGATGAACCTTTAGAAGATTGCCCAGATGTTACTGCTGACTATGAAGGGTACATGGAATGGTACGAGCAACAGACCATCTACTTGAAAGTCCAGTGGTTGGTGCGCACCTTCATGAACATAGACCTTGGCAACCAATTTGAGAACTTGAGTGCAATGGAGATTGTCAATGAGCTTAAGAGTAGGTTCATAGCGCAAGTTAGAGTTGCAAGGTTCGAGGTTCTAGATGAATTTCTTTCAACTAAAATGGAAGAAAACACTTGCTTGGAACAACACCTGAGTAAGATGCATAGGCTGTATTATACTCTGGTGGATGTTTGGAACCATGAGATGACTAACAAATTGGCGATAGATGGGGTGTTGTGCTCGCTTCCTCCCAGCTTCAAGAATTATGTCAGATACTATGTCATGAGAGGAGATTCGATCACCTTCTGTGAGTTTGTGTCTCGGCTGCGTCATGTCAAAGTAGAGCCCATAGCAGGAGAAGTAGTCAATGCAGAAGGTATATTTTGATATACAAGTTATAAATGTTTAAATGTCCCATTTACACTTATGGTGAGCTAAGTATTTGATACTTGTGCTGTTTTGTGAAAACAGGGCCTGCCGTTTGAGAAGTGCATGGAGGGACTGAGTGGATTTCGTAGAAAGAAGGCAATCAAGAAGTTGATGCAGGCGACATTCTACTTCTACATTTATCGTCTTAAATTAGACGATTTGAATAAATTTTGTAATTGGATTAAGTGTGATCTTTAAATTAGTATGTCTCAATTTGTGAGACGGTCATTCATGTTAAAGACAAGTGGTTGTTCTATTTTCATGAGTAATCCGTTTTGGTGATCACGTTTCGATTATGAGATTATTGTCCTTTGTTTGATTTAAAACGATGATTAGTTAAACATTTGAAAATATGAAACATACTAAAATATCCAATACTTGATGATGAGATTTGTTTTAATTATACTATAGTGTTGAGGAGCATTTGGATGCGCATCACTAAGTAGTATGATTAAAATGCCATTTTCTGAAAATGCCATGAGTAGCTGAAAATAAACACAAGTGTTGGATCATTATTTTATGTGCTTCATCATGAATGAGTGAATAGATGTATTTATTCAAGTTATGATGAGACCATATTATTTTTGGAAGTAAAGGATATTAAGTTAACAAGATAATTGAGTCCTTTCGATTTGATCGAAAAGACGAAATATTTGAGTTATTGTTTAGTATGCAGACTTGTGACAAGAGTTATCACAAAATTGCAATATTTAGAGTTTATTCAAAAGTGTTTTGATGCATCCTAAGGTATTATAGTCACAATATATTTTGATATTATGTGGTCATAGAGATGGGATTTAAATTTAAGGGTTTATTTGTAACATTTAGATTTATTTTGATAAACACTCCGTTTTAGAAATAAGGATCTATGTTTGATTCGCATATATTTTTCATATGAGTTATGAGAAAAGAAAGTTTAAATGATTATGAGATAATTAGAGACTGTTGCGAACAATGTTGTAGTATATTCATAAGTGTGACTATGAATAAGATTCCACAATATGAGACTAAAAGGAGTAAATCAATTTATTGGTTGTGCTAAAAGTTTTAGTGGTTTATCATGAAAAGAGTTTTCATTGATAAGGAGCATTGATGGAATGAAGAGACTTAAATCAAGATGGTTGATCTTGCTTTTGATTATCAAGTGGCATATTTTGAAAGTGCGTTAATGTTTTAGACTTGATATTTAAAAAGAAGAAATTAATGATAGTGATCATTGAATTTCGAGTTAAGTTTTCCTGAGAGAAGTAGGATTCAAGAATATTGTATTTTGTCATGTTACAAAATAATATTCATGATTTACTTGTCATGGTTGAGAAACAAGACCTACCTACGAAACTACAAAGAAGAAATCGAAGCCTTAAATACGAAAGTGACTTAGAGTCATTCTATATTAAGTTTAAATCACAAAGTAATTGTTACTTGATTTTGTGAAAGAGTTGTTTCACATATTTATTCCTCAAAAGGGGTTTTGCAGAGAATAAATAAAACTTAAAGCTAGTAAAGTACTGGCGTTTCGTATATGAGTTCTCAAATTTTAAGAGTTAAAAATTTTGGAGGAGTCCAAAGTATCGAGAAAGTACATAAGAAACTGAGTGAGATCTAATTAACATATGTGGTGACATATTATAAGTTAGAGCAGAAACTATTTTCCATGATCAAAATATGTGAAGACATATGTTTGAGTGGGAACTAGTCAATCATGGTCAAATAGAGAGATAACATATTTCTGAGTGGGAGCCAAAGTGGTTTCACAATTTAATATGGGTATGGTGTATATTTGAGTGGGAGTTTACAACATCTTGTTTGAGTGAAATGGATATTTCATGAATGTTTTAAATATTGTCATGGACCGATGCATAACTTGTGAAGTTAGTTTGAACATCAAATATCCATGGAGATGGATGTATCTATGGTGGATAGATATGTTTGATAAACATTATGTCAGGGTGTTTTAACCTAAGTAAGATTTTGAAGGAGTTCAAAATAAAACAAGAGAAGAAAGGTTCATCTGCTTGTAAGGAATAGGTGAAACATTGAGTTGATAACTCAGTACAAAATTGATGGTTGGAGGATATGTTGGTATTCACTATGAATGGTTCATAGGTCTAAACATATAAGAACCATGTGTTTGTATTTGACGATATGTGACCCAAGTTCTTAGTTGGAAGAACATGTTAAATGAGGAGTCATTTTTCATGAAGTTGAGATGAATTTAGAAAGTGGTAGAATTGGTTGAAGTCATAAAACCAAGCTAAATTGGAGATCTCTTAAAATCAGAAGCGCAGCGAAAGCATGATCGGAAATATCGAAGTGACAAGGGTTCACTATCGGTTTGTTAATTCTACAACATATAGGAGTATATGATTAATTCAAGGATTAAAATAAGATATAATATTTTGGTTTGAGAAAGGTTTTTTCAAGATTGAGTGAGTTCCGGATGCACATGCTATGTGAAAGTCCTTTTGACTGATCATACGTCATGTAGGCATAAATGGAAACAAATATCTCACTCTATAACCAAACATATTATATTCATCATATGATGATGAGATTTATCATAGGATGATAAAGAGTTTATCATGTGATGATAAAGTAATGTCAAGTTAGGTGGCAGTTACAATTTTGCAAAGGACATAGAGAACTGTATAGTACAGAGCACGGACAGAACCTCTTCCACATGCAAACATGATCAAGCACTGAGACTTCATGAGTGAGACTCTATGAGTGTTGGATCGAGAAAAATGTAAACTAGATTATTGACTCTAGTGCAAGTGGTAGAATGTTGGGAATATGCCCTAGAGGAAATAATAAAATGGTTTATTAGCATATTCATGTTTATGATAATAGTTTATTATCCATGCTCTAATTGTATTAAATGGAAACATAATACATGTGTGGAATATAAACACCAGTAGTCCCTAGTGAGCCTCTATAAGACTAGTTCGTTGATCAAGGGATAGTTAGAGTTTCCTAACTATGGATTTGTTATAGTCACTTGATAACGGAGTCACGTCATTGGATAATGACTTGATGGACATGACCCAAATAATAAAGAGTTACAATTGATCGTGTCACGAAAGTTTCGTTGTCAACACTTTTAATATGCCAAATATAGTTTCCTTAGACCATGAGATTATATCACTCCCGTTTACCGGAGGAATACTTTTTGCACATCAAACATCACTTCGTAACTGGGTGATTATAAAGGTGGCTTTCAAGTATCTCCGACGGTAGGTTGTTGGGTGATATGAATCAAGAGTGGGATTTGTCCCTCCATGTGACGGAGAAGATATCTCCAGGCCTTCTCTGTAATATAGCATCAAAAGTCTGCAGACATGTGATTAGGATGTAATCAAGGAGATCCTATATTATGGACGAGTAAAGAGAACTTGCCGGTAACAAGATTAAACTGGACATGGGGATGTCAACGATTAAATCTCGAGCAAGTAAAATATCGTGAGACAAAGGGAATCGTATATGAGATTAATTGAATCTCCGGCATCGTGGTTCAATCGAGAAAGAGTTTCGTCGAATGTATTGGAATTAATATGGGCATCCCGGTCCCGCTATTAATTATTGATATGATCATGTCTATGCATTCCCGAACCCGTAGGGTCTCACACTTAACGCTCCGATAAAATTAGGTTTTGCGATGAATTAAATGATGAAATGAACGAATGGTGAATCGGAGTCCCGGATAAGATCACGGACGTCATGAGGAGTTCCGGAGGAGTCCGGAGAATAAGATTCATATAAGGAAAGTGTTTTCGAAGGTATCGGAAAGGTTCCGGGAAATTTGTATAGGATACCGGAAGGTTCCGGAATGTTCTAGAGGGGTCTAGAAGTGGGACCCACATATTGTATGGGGGCCCACATGGACCAAAGGGGTGCAGCCACCACATGGTGTGCCGCACCACCTAAGGCCCACATGGGCCAATTCGGTTGGGACAAAGGGGTGGGAGTCCTACTCCTAGTTGGACTAGGAGTTAGGCCCCTTTCTTTTAGGAAAGGCCCAAGCCCAAGTCCACTTGGGGCTCGGCTTGGAGGCCAAGCTAAAGGTCGGGGGCCGGCCGGCCCCAACCCTACCCCTAGTCGGCCACCTATAAATAGAGGGCAAAGGGGGGGTGCGGCACACCCCAAGGGAGGAGCCCTAGCCGCACCACCTCACCCCCTAAACCCTAACCCTAGCCGCACCCCTCTCCCCGGAGGGCTGTGCCACCACCACCTCCACCTTGAGCCATCACACCCTCTAGCCCTAGGGGATGCGCCGCCTCTTTCCTCCTCTCCCTCTCCCCTTGCTTGGCATCACGAAGCCCTGCTCGTGGAGATCGTCATGATCACCAACACAACCGTCGTGTTGCTGAGATCATCAAGGCCACGTCTACCTCGCTTGCGGGATCAAGGATTTGACATCTTCATCGAGCTATACATGTGGATACCGCGGAGGTGCTGCCCGTTGCTGCACTTCATTGGATTGGATCTCGAGGATAATACATCTCCTCACGACTAGACGAGTCTAGTTGCGGGGATCGACTAGCCAACCCCTGAACCGACAAAACGCGTTTGATCGTTCTTCAAGGGTAAGAGATTGGATCTCCTTCTCGCTATCTTCATCTAGTAGATCTAGATCCTTCGGGTTTATTCCGCTTGTTGCGTAGGAAATTTTTTTGTTTTCTATGTTGCGACCCCTTCAGTTTGAACCCTTGAGCAACCAAGCCGAGGGATATTCATGGTAGACAGTGAAGACCATGAAGACATGTATCGAAGGATCAAAACCATTTCCACTCAATTTAGAGCCCTTGGAGCAACCTATGTGGATGATGCTTGGATCAAAAGGAAGTATGTGAGTGCCGTCATGCCTTTCGAACCCACCGACTTGAAGATCCTCCAGGGAAGACACAACTATCACCTCATGTCATCTAATGAAGTCATGCAAGAGATGGCGGCATTCAAGGTGGCCACCAAGAATGCCGAAGATACTCAAGCCCGGGCCATTGGAATGCACAAAGGAACTTCGCTTGCTTTGAAGGCCAAGGTTGTGGTGCAAAACGATGATGATGAGACTCAAGAAGATGTGTCACATTGGCATCCCAAAGAGCTTGAAGATACTCACAAGGACTATTCGGCTCTCACATCTAAAGTCTTTTGGAAGAGTCCATCCAAGGCAAGGAAACTTGTTAACAAGTCAAGTGGAAGGAAGGAGGGTGGCCAAAGGGTTCGCTCTTGCTACAATTGCCAATATCACTTTCACTTTGTGGCCGAATGTCCGTTTCAGAATCGTGAACATCATGGAGGGAAGCTTGTTCACAAGGACAAGTCAAAGATCACTCAGAAGAAACCATTCTTCAAAAAGAATGCCATCAACAAGAAGCCTCCAAGAATTGTGTTGCTTGCTCAAGAAGAATACTCATCCGAGGAAGAAGAAGAAGAAGAAGAAGAAGAAGAAGAAGAAGAAGAAGAAACCACAAGTGGAGTGGCCGCCATTGCCATAGCATCTTCATCATCTCCTTTCCTCTTTGAATACCCCAATGAGAATGTATCTATCTCCTTCGCAAGATGTCTCATGGCCAAGACCGATGAGGTATCATCCCCTTCATCTCCTAAGACTATGAGTAATATGGATGATGCTACTAGTCTTAAAGTTAAAGAGGAAATAGTTGCTTTCGATCATTTTATAACTAACTTGCAAGGTGAAACCAAGAAGCATGTTGAGGCTCTTATGAGTCAATATGGTGAAGCTCAAGAGATGCTTGAGATCAAGGGAAAGATTGAAAGAGAGGATGCTATGGAAATTGCATCCTTGAAAGACAATCTCGAAGAAGAGCATGAGCTTAGGGTTTCTCTTGAGGAACAACTAGAATCTATAGAAGAGTCAAATGATTTAATTGTTGCTAAACTCATTAAAGAACGTGACCATGCAATTGCTAAATACAAAGCATGTAAGGAAGAAAAGGTCGGGCTTGGTGTTGGTCATTCTAGATTAACCGAGGAGCTAGAGAAACTTTCCAAGGCTCACAAGGCATTGGAGAGTGAACACTCTACCCTCACCTAGTAAACTTCAAGCTCAACCGTCTAAAATTGATGTGCCTAGTTCCTCCACTCCCATTACTTGTGATCATGCAAATATCATTGAGAAAAATGCTAGGTTGAAGATCAATCTTGCTAAGGCCATCTCCCTAGATAAGAAATCTTTTGTTACTCCACAAAAAGGGAGAGTTGGTGTCGGGTTTGTTGAGGAGGAAAAGAAGATGGAGAACTTCATGAAAGATGTAAGGGATCCTCTAGCAAAGAAGATCCCTCAAACCAAGAAGGTCAACATTGCTAGTGGTGGTGCCACAAGTGGCAAAACCACTAGTGATGACTTTGCGGGAAAATCTAACCCCCACTACATTTTATATGTTGATTATTATGGGGATATCTATGCTAAGTTTTTGGTCCTAGAAATGTTCCTATTGCTCATTCTATTTGGGTTCCTAAGACCCTTGTTGCTAACAAAATAGGACCCATTGAGAAATGGGGACCTAAATCAAAGCAATGATTTCTTGTAGGACTATGCTTCCGGTGGGTCAAAATGGGTGCTTGATAGTGAATGCACAAAACATATGACCGGAAGTAAGGAGATAATGACGGAGATGAGACCAAATCTAAATAAAGCAACCGTCACTTATGGAGATCGATCAAAAGCCGAGGTATTGGGCTTTGGCAAGGTGGTAATCGCTATGGATATCACACTGGTAAATATCATGCTTGTCAAATCTCTCGGTTATAATTTACTTTCCGTTCGTGCACTTAATAAGATGGGCTTCGCCGTCTTTCTTGATATTGATGTTGTGGTACTCTTGTGGATCAAGATTCTAAAGGTCGCTTTCGTTGGGTACGTCGAGGATGATTTGTTTGTGGTGGACTTTTCGGGGAAAACCACTTCAAATTCGATGTGCCTTTTCGGAAAGGCCGACAGGGGTTGGTTGTGGCATCGCCGCTTGGCCCATGTCAACATGAGAACTTTGAAAAGTCTTCACAAGGGTGGCCACATTCTTGGACTATAAGAAAATGTCTCTTTTGCCAAAGATCGTGTTTGTAGGGCATGTGTTGAAGGAAAGATGCATGATTCTCCCCATCCTAGAAAGACTATTATTTCATCCAAGAGGATCTTGGAGCTCCTCCATGTGGATCTTTTTGGTGCCGTTCCCGAAGCTAGTCTTAGTGGGAAGAAGTATTGCTTGGTGATTGTTGAAGACTATTCAACATTCACTTGGGTTTATTTCTTCAAGTCGAAGAGTGAGACTCTTCTCCATTGAAATGCAACGTCAACACAATGTCCGCATATTGGCAATTAGGAGTGACAATGGCTCCGAGTTCAAGAACTACGCTCTCAATGAATTTCTTAGTGAAGAGGGTATTCATCACCAATATTCCGCAACTTATACCCCTCAACAAAATGGTGTAGCCGAGAGGAAGAACCGGACTCTTATGGATGGCAAGGTCCATGTTAGCTGAGTTTAAGACTCCGTTGATTTTTTGGGCGGAGGCCAAATCCACAGCATGTCACTCATCCAACCGGCTCTACTTCCGCAAAGGTTTGAACAAGACACCATATGAGATTCTCACCAGCAACAAGCCCAACATCTTCTACTTCCGTGTTTTCGATTGTAAGTGTTTCTATTTGATCAAAGGTTGTCGCTTGCTAATCGGTGAATGAAGCGTTGGGTGGTGCCCCAAGCGAAGGCATGGATGTAGCAAGTAACATTTTTCCCTCGTTAACGAACCGAGGTTTCTCGAACCAGTAGGACTTTGAAATCAACAACAAAGTGAATGTTGAAAATCTCTGGCACTTAATCTTCAACAGACATGGACCTGCACACACTCAACAAAAATACTTTGCCCCCAATGGCGGAAAGGTTGTCAATCTTTCCGGTCTCGCAGAAAACAAAGCGGTTAATTGTATAGTGAAATAGATGAAAATATGAAAATGGACCAGTGGAGTAATGATAATGAAAAGTGATGAATAAAGGTTACAATTAATGTAAAAAGATGGACCGGGGCCATGGGTTCACTAGTGGAGTCTGTTAAGTAAATAAAACACTCATATGATGGGTAAACAAATTACAACTGGGCAATTGACAAGATTATAACACAAACTTAATCTAGCTATGACAAAGAGAACATGATAATATTTATGTAGGCATCACGACAATGAACAAAGACCGTTGAGTCCAACTGCATCTTTGTCTAAAAAGTCCACCGTGGGATCGCTATCCAGCCTGTCACCCAACAGTATTAAGTTGTAAGCAACATACATTTGCATTAGGTAAAGCGCATGAAGTAAAAAATACTAATATCAAAAGAGACATTAACACCTCTGTTTTAGCCTTAGTAGCAACAGCACACCCTCGCCCTTAGACGTTTCTGTCACTCGTGCCCAGGAACAAAAGGGTTCATGAACCCACTATCTAGCATAAATACTCCCTCTTGGAGATACACACAATTAGTTGGCCAAACTAACTACGCACATCGGAGAGCATGCAAGAACATAAATCAATATATAAGAATCATGAACAATCTGATCATAACTTAATAATCCATCAGATTCCAACAAACACATCACATAGCATTACAATAGTCGATCTTGATCATGTTAGGCAGCTCACAAGATCATAAGACATGAAGCACACGAGAGAGAGACTACCATCTAGCTACTGCCATGGACCCGTGGTCTAAGGTGGGACTACTCACAAATCATCCCGGAGGAAGTGAAAGAACAAACTATGCCCGAGATGTCGCCTAGAGGGGGGTGAATAGGCGATTAACACTTTTTCTAACTAGGGCTTGATAATTGCGGAATAAAACTATGTGTTTAAATTAACAAGCCAACAACCTAATTACTAGGCTCAGCTATATGCACCAACAACTTATGCTAAGCAATATAAGCAACAAGGTGATAGCAAGATATAAACTTCAAGCACGAAGGCTATCACAATGTAAATTGCATAAATAAAAGCCCGGGTATAGAAATAACCGAGGCACGCGGAGACGAGGATATATTCCCGAGTTCCTCCTTGTTAAGGGCATACGTCTCGTTGGAGGGGTGCGAGCTCACCACAAGAGGCCTACTCAAGATGCCACAAAGGCCTCACCCTATTCTCCGATGAACCTCACCCAAGGGATTGGTTCACCTTCCACTATCGGAATCATTCGAGGCGGATTCCGGAGCCCTTTTACAACTTGCTTGGGGCACACACCCACAACTCAATTGGGGGCTCCCAAAACGTGCCGAAGCTTAACAACCGAAGACTTCGCGGCACCTCCAACCGTCTAGGGTACACTATGCATACAAGAGGCAACAAGCTCTTGGGAACACAATGCACCCAAGAGTAACAAGCTTCTCAACCTTCAACTTCACGTATCACCGCGGAGAGAGCAACCCGATGCAACAAATGCAAAAGGCAAGAACACACGAAGTGTTCAAGTCCTTCACTCTCAAATTCCAGCCAAGCAACAAATGCTTTGGGGGGAATAAGAGAGCAAGAACAAAGGGGATGAACACAAAGCAACCCCAAATCTAGATCCACTAGGTTCCGCTCACTTAGAGGAGAATTTGATTGGTGGAATGGTAGATCTAGATCTCCTCTCTTGAATCCCTAAGTTTGGGCAAGAATCATTGGAGTGATTGAGAGGAATCAAGCTCACAAGGTTAGCAACAATGGAGGAGAGAGGAAAACAAGTGAGCAAGGTGAGCAGCCAGATCTTGGGGGAAGAAGGGGCTATTTATAGCCTCCCCCAAAAACTAGCCGTTGGAAAAACGAGAGGCCGGAAATTCCGGGTTAAAGGGCCGGAACTTCCGGCCGGGGACCGGATATTCCGGGGCTTACACCGGGATTTCCGGTGGCCTGGAAATTTCTGGAGCAAACCTCCGGTGCAAAGTTCCGGACCCCCACCCGAGAGAAAATGCGAAAATGACTTAGCCAAATTTTCCCTGGGTCGGATATTCCGGACCCCCGGAAATTTCCGGAGCAAACCTCCGGTGCAAAATTCCGGACCCCCTCCAGAGAGAAAAGCCAAAAAGACTTAGCCAAAAAAGCTCAGATGAAAATATGGGCTGGATATTCCGGTGCAACGGCCGAAACTTCCGGGGGCCGGAATTTCCGCCCCATAGAAAACATCAGAAATTGCAATATGAGAATGGGCATAACTTTTGTATCCGGACTCCGTTTTCGATGATCTTGGGCTCGTTAGACTCGCAACGAAAAGCTCTACAAGATCATGCAGAGAAACATCATTGTCCATCATGTGAGGAGGAAATCATAAGGAGAGAGTTTGACCTCTCTTAGAAGAGACAAACCGGAAAAACCTCCAAAATCAAAAACGCAAGAAGGTATTCATGAAATCCGTTTTTGATGAACTAGAGCTTGGTATGGAAATGAACACAAGCTCTAAATTCTCACATGGATAAAAGCCAAATAAGAACCAATAAAGATGATTGCATGGATGCAAAGGTTTGTGCTCTCTACGACGATACGATCACGATATACGGTCGAGAGCCCCTCTTGATAGTACGGCTATCTATCCTATAACCCGGTCTCTCACTAAACATCATGAGACCGGTAAAATAGAAACCCTATCAAGATCATATCTTTGCCTTGCGCATTAATCCACTTGAGGTCGACGAAGTCGATCTTCATCTCCTCAAGACGCACCACCTTTCTTGATTGCGCTTCGCTTGGTGAAGATCCACATGATGCTCCCCCATACACCAAGATAGGAGAAGCACCACATAGACAAATCTTCACTTGGCCTTTATCTTCAAATGGTTGGCAAGATCCAAGCATGTGACATCTTCTTGTTGATCATCTTGAACTTGAACCACACCACTTGACACCGTCCTTCATGAGCTACGCGAGATCTTCCTTTTGATGCAAGCTCATGACAAGACACCTAACCCAACATAGATATACCAAGCACATAGATCATGGGTTAGTTCACAAGGCTATATTGACGAGTGCTTACCATACCATGAGATCACATGATCCCTCATGGTACATTACTAGCCTTGTGTGTTGATCAACTTGCACATAGCTTTGATCAACATATAATCTTCTTCTTCCATTAGCCTTGATTCCAACATATGGAGATCAAGCAACGCAAATGAACACATCCTATAATTAGCTCAACACAAATATTAGTCCATAGATATTGTCATTAATTACCAAAACCATGCATGGGATCAACCATGCACTTTCAATCTCTCCCATTTTGGTAATTGATGACAATCCCTTTTTAAGAGGGTTTATATAATGAATAAAGCATCCTTGCAAGACAAACGAGCAAGGATGCAAGCGCATTAAAGGCAAATGCAACAAAAGCATAAAACCCAAATTCCATTAAACACTCTAAACTTCTCCCCCATTGGCATCGATTGCCGAAATGGGAAGAAAAATTTAGAGAGCCATATAATATGAGTTCCTCCATAAAGGTGATGGCAATCCCTTTTAATGAAAACTAGAGGAAATCAAAATATATTGAGGATCCAAAGATTACAAAAAGGATGAAATCATTCTAAACATCTCCACAAAGGAGAAAATCAATCAAAAAGATCCAAGCGAGAGTTCTAAATAACAACGGAGAAGCTCCCCAATGTTCATGCACAAATGAGGAGTGCATAAATATGGTATCCTCACTCCCCAAAAATCATCTAGAACACTCAACAAGTGCAAGAGTGCATAATGCAAAAGCAAATCATAGCACTTGCACCAAAGATGTGGTTGAGCCAAAAGAAGATACCAATTTTTCAAAGATTCAACATAAGATAGGCCCAACCGAGATAAAAAGATCTTTTTAGAGAAATATGTTCACAAGCTTAGGGATACCAATTGAAAATGCCAAAAGCTAGTGAGAGCATTTAGACAAAGAAAAATCAACATGCTCACCATGGTAGGCATGAGGTCAAAAGATCTTCAAGAAATACATGAGTGTGCAAGATACCAATAAACAATAAGACAAGCATTCATGGGACAAATTTGGAGGCCACCAAAGAATTATAGATAAAACACAAGGTGGCTCAAAAAAAATAGGATACAAGTAAAAGGTGACCTCTCTCATATGTATAGGTTTCTAATTAGATAAACCATTGAAGATTTACATCCGCAAAGAAACATATACATACAAAATGGTTCGGGAAAGAGAGAACAAGGTATCCAAAAGGAAGTCATAAATATACAAACGAGATTGTTGCTTAAAAGCATAGCACATAGCTCAAAATTTATCTCATCGTATATGAATGAACTTCAAATATATCAAATGCATCACACATATCACTAAGGGAACAAGGGATAGTGAAGATGCTTTGAGATAGGCAACAAGTATCACAAACAAATAATATCAATTGAAGACAAGGTTTTTGCAAATTCATCACACATATCACAAAGATATATTAAGTGAAGGAAATAGGCCAAAACCACAACAATTGCATATAAAAGCTTTCATGCCAAGAGACAACCTACACAAGGTTGGATAGTAAAAGGAAAGCATGAGATAGATACTTGTTACGAGATGACATTGGTGATGAAGATGATGAGAGTTGGTTTGACATCAAAGCTTGACTCCGACAATCACATGGTGAGAACACCTTCCTTATGCATCTCCATTGTACCTAAAACAAAATTTAAGCACAAAATGGTTCCCAAACTCATTGGGTTCCATAGTAGTTAGAAACACTACAATATATAGTACATACTCCACATAAATATGTGCATATAGATATGAAATTGAATTTCATGCACATCTTAGCCGATTTAGGATTTGGTGGAGTATCCCCTATATATTGGAACTTAGAAAGACTAGCATGCCATACAATATATATTAGTAAATATGCATGCATAGACTTACAAGAACCAAAAGAGATACAAATTGGACAAAAACACCAAGTAAACCAAGAAGAGAGCACACCAAGGTGTGACACAAAAAGGTTGTCCAAATTATATCAAAATCCAAATCAACACACGATTGAGGAAAAATCAAATCAACAAATGATTGATTCCAAAACACATCAACACATGAAGTGTGATATCAAAAGGAATCAAATCAACACAACAAATGTTCGATAAGACACCAATTGAAAGTACGAACCAATTAAAACAAAAATATCAACTAGGAGAAAAGATACCAAGAAGAGGGTAATACTTGACCGAAATCAAGTAAAGTAAAATAAGGCAAAAGGTATCAAGACTCCCACAATAAATATCAATTGGAACAAATATCTTTTTAGGAGATATTAAATTCCAATTAATACCAATTGAAGGTACCAAAACATAAGGTAAAAAATCAAATGCCAATTGACAGGATCAAAAATTAATAGATAGAATAGTGTTCTAAATAAAAAGGAATGCTCCCCCAAGATTAATGCATTATCTTAGATACTTGCATTTCAATACAAAATGCATGCACAAGGGATCATTACTCTTCGTATTTTATTACAACACTAAACACTACCGATTGAAAAATAGGATCCTTGCAAGAGGCAAAGAAGGCAATAAATAGGGCAATTTAACGCAAGTGCCAATGTGAAGATGATCTACAAAATCCACCACAATTACTAGAATCACTTGTCATGGACAAGGAGTATATAGAGATATTTCTCCGGTGGTATTTAGGAATGATGTTCAAGACCAACTTCACAACAAACAACCATATGGCAAGAGATAAGAATTAAAACGCCATATTATGAAAAAGGTTTGTTGGTAGTTTCAACTATTCGAACCAACCGCAAAGCCATGGTTAAAATAAGATGAAACGAATGGTTTCTCACATAATATATGGAAATGGATATTAGAGAAAAACCACACCAAGCAAACTCACACAAACAAGAGCCAAGGGATAACCAAAGGAAAATTGGAACTTGTTCGAGCAAACATACCACATAGGAATAAGATAATTTGCAATATCAAATCTAAGTGGCAAACCTCAAATGTTCACATTTTTATGGGATTGTAATATGCACATAGCTTATTACTCCCCCATAATGTGATGATTCATTTTATTTTTAAACAAGAGGCAAACAAAACCAACTAGAGAAATTAATGGACATTATAGAATTTGAATTTCTCATGAATATGACATACCACATAGTAGCTATATAATATTGAAATATCAATACTAGGTGGTGTGCCTCATGTACACACATTTTTAGGTTTGTGAGGTGCACAAAGCACATTACTCCCCCAAAATGGGATAGTCCAGTAATATCTCAAAGAGCCAAATGAATCCACACAAGATTCAACAAAGTTCAACACACAAATTACACATACATGATACACAACTATCATACACAACCTTGAATAACAAGACAAGTAGGAAAGGAGCATATCATATACAAACACATGCTAGGAACAAAACTAACACATGCAAGGGAGCAAGCAACTTTCAATGGATATATGAATTAAATACAAGTTACCGCAAGGAGGAAGCATTGGATATGAGATAGATATGTGATAATTCAATTGACTTGGCTTGAGAAATAAAACCATGAAGATCCCTTAATTCTTCAAAAATAGCCAAGTCACCAATGTCCTCCACAATCACCTATTGATCAAGTTGAAGCTGTTGGTCCCCAACCAAGTTGGGTCCTAAGATGTTAGTCACAATAGGCTTGGGAACCCAAATGGTGCATTTGTTGACACCACTTTGAGCTCCTACATACTTGGCAAACACATTGCCAACTCTATCCTTACTAAGAGAATATTCATCATCAATTATGATAGGAGAGGAAGAGGTACCGTTAGTACATGAAGAAGCAAAATGACCTTTGCCACGACAAAGGTAGCAACACCGACTCTTCTTCTTCTTAATAGGCTCCTCAACTTGAGGAGCAATAGCTTGAGTCTTCTTAGGAGGTGGCCTTTGTTCAACTCGTGGTTGAGCACGAGATGGACCAAGAGGCCGCTTCCCTAGTTGCTTCTCACTAAGAGGCTTCTTCTTCTTCATTGGGCAATCCCGAACGTGGTGCCCTTCTAGCTTGCACTTGAAGCAAGTGATCTTGGCCGGATTCTTGACTTGAACTTGGCCCTTTTTCTTGTAGGACTGGACTGATGTTGGAGTTGAATCCAAGTCCACTCTTGTCATTGGGGATTGTTGCACACTCAACATGTTGTCAAGTGCACGTTTCCCTTCATGTCGCTTTTCCAAGCCTTTCTTCATAGAAGTTGCTTGGGCCTTGAGCTATCCTCTTTTCTCTACATGGTTAGTGATAACACAAGAACTAGAGGAGGTAGATGCATCATTGTTAGAGCAACAAGGCAAAGCAAGTAATTCATCACAAGATGTAGCAACATTTTTAGTGGATGAACTACTAGGACTAGCACATGGCAATATAGCATTTTTAGTGAAGTTGTGCTATTATCCACATGAGGCTCACTAGATGTTACCTTTGTCGTCATGGCCTCATGAGCTAACTTTAGACTAGCATAGGATGCTAGACGATCGTCATTAGAGCTAGATAGCTTTTTATGACTTTCTTCCAACTTCCATAGGATGCTAGAAGATTATCATTAGAGCTAGATAGCTTTTCATGACTTGCTTCCAACTTCTCATACTTGCTAGTTAGCACTCAAGTTGAGCCCTTAGCTCAACATTCTCCTTCATAATGGATGCTTCACAAGAAGTGGAGTTAGTAGCACAAGCATCATTAACTTTAGGAATAGAAGAAGATAACTTGGCAAGCTCATCATTTAATCTAGCATTTTCATTTTTCGTGACTTTATATTTAGCATGAGCATGGTCACGTTCTTAATGATTTTAGCAATATATCATTATGAGACTCCTTGATAGATTCTAGTTTCTCCTCTAGAGAAGCACGAGTCTCTTGCTCTTCCTCAAGAGCATCTTCTAACGATGCTTTCTCATAGCATCATCTCTTTCAATCTTACCATTTTCTTCAAGCTTTCTTCCAAAGCCTCAATAGTTCCCCGCGCTCAATTAGCGTTTCCATAAT